>CM054062.1:17193638-17699096 GCA_028641055.1 Alopecurus myosuroides
TGATCACTAGGATGGACAGTTCCATCTCCAAAATAGCAGTTATTCATAACACATTCAACAATTTTCATAGGTATTTTAAAAGGAATACTTTCAGTAGGATGATTTAAAATATCAGAAGCATCATTGCAATTATCACATATGAGAGATAAAGTATCATCAGAGCACATTTTCTCCTCTAAAGCTGAGAACTAAAAAGATCATTTTCATAAGAACTAGCCTCCCCAAGCTTAGAATTTTCCCTAGCATTACAAATAATGGTGTGCAAAGAATTAATGCTAATAACATTTCTATCACTATTATGCAACCGAAATTCCATAGGTTTTTTAATTTTCTCTTCATAAGCATCATGTCCTAATTCAATATAAATATTATAAAGCTCTCTCATATTTTTGTTGTTTTCTATTAATTCTAACTAGTAAAATAAAAACAAGGAACAAGTAAAGATAAGCCTAACTAGTGAAAACAAGAAACAAAAAGATATAATTGTGGAATATAAAGGAAATAACTTCGAGCACTCACACCCGAGGACGTGAGTACATTTTACCTTACCTCCCCGACAACGGTGCCATAAAATAGCTTGATATCTACGCACGCTTCTATTCTTGTAGACAGTGTCGGGCCTCTAAGTGCAGGGGTTTGTAGAACGCCATCAAGTTCCCCTTAAGTGGATCACCCAAGGTTTATCGAACTCGGTGAGGTAGAGGTCAAAGGTATCCCTCTCAAGCAACCCTGCAATTACGATACAAGAAGTCTCTTGTGTGCGCAACACAACTAATACAATTGCCAGTTGTATAGGTGCACTCGTTCGGCGAAGAGAGAGTGAAATACAAGTAATATGGATTATTATAAGTAGTAATTGCAATCTGAAATAAAAATGGCAGCAAGCAAAGATGTAGCATAACTTGTTGTGAACGGTGTTTTAATGGTTGGAAACGAGGCCTAAGGATCCTACTTTAACTAGTGGACACTCTCAACAATAGTAACATAATTGAATGCATAAATATCATATCTTCACTTCGCTACTCTGAACCACTCTCCGGTCGGATAACAAACACCAATCATTGCGGAGGGCTACAAAAAGCACTCCTTAGAGTTCACATTTCCCCATATAGGTAACTCCACGCTATCACCATGAGACCTAGATGGTTCCAGACAAACACAACAATTTCATAGAGTTATCCAACATAAAATACAAATCTCATGCTAAACCACATGGTGCACACACTATCATCAGCGCGATGCGAGCGCTCGCCGACATAGCCCTCCCCGCCCCGCCGTGCAACCCAGGAGTCCTCCCATCACTGGTCCCCGCATCTGCCCGAGGGGTGCTGCGTGCGCTCTCCACCGCGCTCTCCCCGACGTGGGGTGTCGTCGGAATGCTTGCGCCGAGAGATGCAGGTGCGCGTGGCACTCCTGCAGCGTCGCCCCGCAACTGCTTGCTCGCCCTCGCGCCGTGGGTCTCCTACTCCAAGACGTGCGGTAGTTCCATGGAGGGCTGGCAAGGATGCTGGCGTGGATAGGCCGTCATAGGAACGTGCTGGGGAGGTTTCTGATGTTATCTCGGAGGGAACTAACATGAAGAAAGAAAATAATAATAATAATAATAATAATAATAATAATAACAATAATAATAATAATAATAATAATAATAATAATAATAATAAGAAGAAGAAGAAGAAGAAGAAGAAGGCGCGTCAGCCGATGGAAAATTTGTATGAACTCAATGGCTTGATACATTATGAACATTTGTATGAACTATCTATGTAAATTTTATCATATATAATGGAAAATTTTGACGCATTGGGGGGTTTTCCCCCACTGTAACATGTCAAAAGAAGAAGAAGAAGGTGTGTCAGCCGGTGGCAGATGGCGTTGGAGGGAATCATATTGGGTGCCCACCGATGTCGCCTACCAGCACCCCGACGGGAGCTCCTCGCGACTCGACCCATACGGGTTTGGGTGCGACCCACTCTCAAGTAGAGGGTAGGGCGAGCTCCCCGTCGCGGATACAGTGCTTCAACTGCGGTGTAATTGGGCACTTTCGGTCTGCCTTTACCCATCACGAGTGATGCTTATGATGTGGAGACCCCGGACACCGCTTAACCACGTTCTTTGTGTCGGTTGTCCCGCCACGTAGGCCTCGCCTTGAGCTCCTTGATCATGGGGTGGAGTCAATCTTCTACTACATCAACTTGGGTGGTGTCCCAATTGAGGGGTTTTCACACGCTTCTGATAGGATTTTTCCTACTAGTACGGGGGCAGCGACGTGTCTTGGATGCTTCTGCCTCTACTACGTGACTAGGATGATGCCGGAAGGTACAACTGGGGCTCAGACGGGTTGGCTTGGTTGTATCGACGGCTAGATGAGGCATGCAGAAGGAATGAGAGCACTTTAAAAATGGGTGGTTGTGTGCTCATGATCCAGGTATGGATGTGGGAGAGAATTCTTGTAGTCCGCCCCCTTCTAAGACACTGCGTGCTTGGGAACATAATGATGTCAAGCAGTTTTCAATGTACCATGTGATTTTCAATCATGCATGATTTTGCATCATGTTTTTGCATGCATCATCTTTTTTCCTCATGCATCATATTTCTGCCTAATGTATAATAGGTTACATGGACGCCCTACTCCTGAGATGAACTTAAGTTTGATCATAATGTGATGTGCAAGATAGATAGTGCTTATTGGAGAAGAAGATGACCGCTTATATGTTTCTACGCCGTCGAGTACCACTTTCCCCACTGGGTGGCGAAACAGTTTACGAGATTTCAAGACACCCCACCGGAGTACTTCTCTATGTCTCATAAGCTTCACGAGTAAGATCTTTCGATGAGTTTGGTATTGTCAATGTTATTTGCTAGATGATTATTTACTATTTTCTCTATGTTATTTGCTAGTCTTGACAAGAGCAAAAACAAGAAAATTACGGACTACGCCCATGAACATCGAGACTACATTGATGAATGGAATGAAGGCAAGGGTCGTGAAATCGATCTCACGCCGCATGATGCACTTGCCTTTGACAAATACCTAGCTTTGCTACACGGTGCTACACGAGTTCATCTTAGGAAGGCTTGGACCGGCCGTGATATCTTGGATTCGTCATCCGGCTCGTTTGGTGATACCGATGACTATGATCATGATATCCAGAAGGGAATGTGTGTGATCCACGGACCTACACGAGATCGTGTGGTACGAAGTGAATTCCACACATTTTCATCATGTACTATTTGAAAGTTATGAACTATAATTCTATTTTCTATGGTCTTCAGGTGAGCTTTTATGAGATATTAAAGAAGCTTAAACGGCTCTTGAGGTTACACCGGGAAGCAAAGACGCCGAGTCCACCCTTCGTGCTTGTCTACAGGTTCACATTTGAAACTTTTTGTTAACAGCTAAGTATCTTCGATGAGTTTGAATATAATCGCGTGGTTTCCTCTTTGTTTTTTGCACAAAATCGTGAAGCGTCCGCGTAGGTTAATCGGTAGGCTTGCATGTCGGGATCATGAGGAAGAATTGGATGACATATACAACCCACACCTGAAAATTCCAAATCATCAACCGAATCCGAGCGGGACGACACATATGTGGAGGAGGACCATTTCGATGAACATATGTTGTTGTCGCAGAAAAGGGGTACACCGGAGCCTAGTCAGACGAACCCGGAATTGAGCCAGCGACCGAGGGTTAAGAAGCACAGATGCCAACCCCTTGGGACTAGTCGTAGACAAGGTTAAGGACACCCCTGAACAGAAAGAGCTACGAAAGAGGAAGGGCGGCAAATGATGATGTTCCATCTATGTTTGGAAATGATGTTGTCACATCTATGTTTGCTACTACTATCCTATGTTTGTTTAACTACTTTTGTGTTTGGGTACTGAAAACAACTATGAACTCTATCGGTTTGTAAGTGTTATCTATGCTGTAAATTGGAAACTAATGTTTGAAAGTGCTAATTTGAGAATTACATGGTCGATGAGTTATCGGTTGTGCTATATACATATATACTGTCAATTGTGATATTGCTACAAGTTTTGATCAGAAAAACAAGTGAGGCCATGCCAAACTTTAGGTCTGCCCAGATGTCGCCGCCATTCCCATTGGAGCCGACCGTCCCGTAAAAATGGATGGCCACGATGGTTTTCTATTTCTAGGTTTGGCGCCAACGCAAACGGCGCCAAACTCTTGATACTAAATTCAGAGTTTGCGGCAGAGTCGGCGCCAATGCAAACCGAGCTGACCCTGCCATGTCGGATTTCACTTGACCACGTCTGATTAGTGCGAACGTCCGGGATGACGCCGACATGCACAAAGTCGGCTCCATCGCAATTGGCACCGAGCAAAGCGGTAGATCTAGAAATAGTTTTGAGACGCCGCGAGATTCAAAATTAGTTGCCAAAAAAGGCCATTTTTGGCAAAAAAAAAAAAGTATTACAATCAACATCTGCGACGAGAGTGCCGTTATGATCGATATCCAACGAGGAGCATGTGTAGTTTTATCTTTATAAAATATTTAGGGGAATTTAAGTTTATGACATGAATTGTACTTCCTCTTTCCTTTTAAAAAAAGTCCTTTTAGTAACCAATCCGATCCGTGCAGGCCCTTCTAATTTTCTCTTTCCTTTGGTGCGCCCGAACCAACACAAGGCCTAAGAGTACAACACGCACGACCCAAGAAACTTGCAGAATTTATCAAAAAAAAAAAAACTTGCAGATTTATTCTAAACCGAGCCTAATCAGAAGGCAGAGTCCATATGGAAAACGACCTGATAACTGATCCGGCGAAGAATCCCACGTCTATTTATTCCTTCCCATACATGAGTACTCCACACGGTCGAAGGAGATAAAGTCAGTCCACACGATTCAACACTGCGTCCCTATGTCCATCCAAGTCCAGATAGAAGACGGGTTCGGTCCGCACAAACTGCTCAGACATTATATATGTACCAGCTGACGGCAGATCAAGCGGTCTGTTATCTCAGTAGCTTCCAAAGAACATGCGGCGTAGGGACGACAAGGCCTTCAGCAATCTCGAACCTGTCCGGTTGAGGAGATCGAGGACGAGACCTGACGTAGAATTTGGGTGTGAAATCGGAACAGAGCCAACACTGATGGAGGTCACCTTCTCGTCGTTGCCAAACGACGTTATCTTCCAGATCCTCTGTAGGGTCCCCGTGAAGTCTCTGTGCCGGCTCCGATGCGTGTCTAGAGGGTGGTACGCCCTCATCTCCGACCCCGTCTTCATCGCCGCGCAGAAGTCCCACCCCGCGCAGCCATTCCCAGGGGCGGACCCAAGTAGAAGCTAGTGGGGGCCTTGGCCCCCACTCAAATTCTGGAAATTCAATAGAATACATTCATTTTTAGAAGAAAAATGTTCAAAACAATTGAACTTATAGAAGAAATGCCCCCAGTCATATAGTGTGCCCCCTCTCAAATATTTTTCTGGGTCCGCCCCTGGCCATTCCTCGTTCTCGAGTCGTCTAGAGAATCGTGTCTGCGCCTGGTTGATTTGGATGGCAGCATTGTTAGGGTGATCAATTACAGGGGTAGCTCTTGGAGACCGGTGTGCGTGAGCCCAGTCGACGACGTCTTATGTGTTACCACCTATTTGAGTGGCGAGCCTGTCGCCGGAATGATCGACCTCCCCACCATGAAGGTGCTTCTCGCTAACCTGGAAGTCAATGGAGCATGGGGCTGCGGTCGTGCCGTCCCGTCCGGCGCGTACAAGGTGGTGCGTTTCAATTCCTCCCTCGAATGCGAGGTATTCACGGTAGGAGATAGTAATCATCAGTGGAGGAAGAGGAAATCTTTCCCCTTCCGTAAAGACCATTCCAACTTTGACAAGCACACTGCAGCCGTTAATGGGACGCTGCACTTCTTGGCGGAGACGCTACCGGATGCAGCAGGGAGTGTACTCCGATTCGACCTTGAGAGCGAGGAGTGGAAGAGTAGCATCAAAGGCCCACCAAATGTGAGACTTGGATGGCCAGTTATCAGGCTAGGAAACCTCAATGGTTCATTGTGTATGGTTGAACCGGAGAACCATGACGGTACCTATGGGTATACCAACATATGGCGCCTAAATGATTCTGACAAGATCAGTATATGGGTCAAGGCGTACAGGATACCCTCGGACCGATCCATGTATTACTGGATGATGCCTTTGACAGTGTTAGAGGACGGTTCCAAACTGCTTCTGCGGTGCAACAAGTTTGGAGAAGCACCGGTACTGCAAATCTACGACGATTGTGACAGTTCATGCACAGATGTGATGGAAAATCTGCTCGGTAACCACGTATCCGGTATCGGACTCTGCAGCTTGCACCTAGAGAATTTTATCTCGCACAAGATGCAGCACGCAAAGACATCTGTACGTTGTATCTAAAAGTAATTCTTTAGAGCATTAGATTTGTCAGACATACATCACGGATTGAATAAGCAGGATTTGTGGTGAATTGTGAATTTGTAAAAATTGATTATGTAATTTTGATATGTTAAATTGTTCTCGTAGTCCAAGCAGAAACATGTTCAATCCATCCACAAGATCCTTGAAACAGGACACTTTCGCCTCTCTTCTCTCACAACGCAGAGGGCGACCATGTATTGTCTGTCGACCGTCACCCTCGGTTTCGCCGTTGCAAGCTGGTTGCGGTGGACTTGGTTGGTGCTTCTGGAGTCTGAAACATGTCGGACGAGACCTCGAACGACAAGGAGGAGTCCGGCAAGGGTATTGACGCCTAGAGTGCGGGTCGCCTGCATCCGCTTCTTTGCCGTCGCGGATCACCCTTGACAGCTTACTTGATGAAGCATGGCTGGACCAAATGTTGCATCCTCGTTAGGCTGTCGCTCGGCGTTTGCTTGGTGGTCGGCTGTCTCTGTTTGTCCGGACGGTGCCGAAGCTCAGATGTTTATTTTTCTTATTCTTATGATGAAGAGGATTATATTTAATAATTATATAAACTGGAATTGTGAGGAGAAGCAAATCTGAATTCCAAGAAGCAAACAAGCAAGACATCAGGGGCCGTCAGATATGATCCAAAATCTTCATTCGGATATATGACTTAAAGAAAATAGAACCATACGATTGTTTTGCCGGGTCTTGAAAGCGTGAAAAACTTGCATGTTTAGGAGGTACCTTCATAATAGGATACTTGTTACATAAACCCTGTCGCTAGTTAGCTTTATTTTTCGTTAGGCAAATAAGCCACGTTATAAAAAAATTAGGGGAATTTAAGTTTATGACATGAATTGTACCTCCTCTTTCCTTTAAAAAAAATCCTTTTAGTAACCAATCCGATCCGTGCAGGCACTTCTAATTTTCTCTTTCCTTTGGTGCGCCCGAACCAACACGAGGCCTAAGAGCATGTCTAACAGACCCCTTATGTTTTCGCCCCCTAAAACGCGTGTAGAGGACGCTGTATGCACATTTCGCCGGCCAAAAACTTGTGCGAGCTAGCAGACCCCCTACCCCCACTCCGTAAAACAGAATATACCCCGTAAAACAGAATATTCTGTTTTACGGGGTGTGGGTAGGGGGTCTGCTAGCTCGCACGAGCTTTTGGCCCCTCACAAAACAGAGTTTTGGACATTTTGCATATCAATGCAACATCTCACATTGCATAAAATTATCAAAGCACACAATAATAATCTTAATTATTACAATCAATGTTTCACACAAATAAAATGTTCAAAGCACACAATAATAATCTTAATTATTACAATCAATGTTTCACACAAATAAAATGTTTTCTGAACTGCCAATCAATGTTTCACACATAGAAGAAGAGGAAATGAATCATTGGCCATGCAACTGCCAGTGGTGATCGATCAGATCTTGGGTGAGCTGGTGATGAGTCTCAGCACATTCAATGCCGCGATGCCTTGCAAGAAAAGCTTCAAGCCGATCAGGGTTTCTCTCGGGCACCACTCGGGTGCCAACATTATCATAGAAACATGGCAATCTTAACCCCCTCTCATCTTCGATGATCATGTTGTGAAGAATCACACAACATGTCATGATGTCGACAAGAGTCTCCTTGTCCCAAAACCGTGCAGGACCCCGAACAATGGCAAACCTTGCTTGCAAAACACCAAAAGCTCTCTCAATATCTTTGCGAGCAGACTCTTGTTCTCTGGTGAACTTTGCTTCTTTTCTTGTCAAAGGCCTATCCTTTCTCTCTTTAATTGCCTACACAAGAGTTGCATAGTCAGGGTAAATACCATCTGTGAGGTAGTACCCCATGGTGTACTCATTGTTCATAACTTTGTAGTTGCAAGGTGGAGCATCACCCCTAATTATTCTTTTAAATAAAGGGGATTTATTCAAGACATTAATGTCATTGAGTGTCCCCGGTAGTCCAAAGTATGCATGCCAAATCCACAAATCTTGGGATGCCACAGCTTCAAGCACAATGGTAGCATCGGTGCTTTTTCCACAATACATTCCATGCCATGCTTTTGGACAATTTTTCCATGTCCAATGCATGCAATCCAGACTACCAAGCATCCCAGGCCACCCTCTCTTTTCATTCATCTCCATGAGTCTCTTTGTATCATCCTCATTTGGAGCTCGGAGATACGTCTCGCCATACAACTTGATCACCATCTTGGCAAACATACGCACACCATCAGTGGTTGTTTGTACCCCAATGCGAAGGTACTCGTCAGTATAGTCCGCAGGGATACCATATGCAATCACCCTCATGGCAGCTGATATTTTCTGATATGGGCTAAATCCCATGACTTGGGCGGCATTCCTCCGTTGCTTGAAATAATCAGAATTTGCTTCACAGTCTTTCACGATTTTGGTGAACAAACTCCTACGCATGCGATATCTCCTACGGAAGAGACGGGGTATAGGTAGGTACCTCGGCAAAATAATCTTGCCATAGCTGTTCGTGGCCGAGCGCGCGGTTCCGCGGGATACATATGCGGCCCATCGTGGAACCTCTTCTCTGATCTAGCAGCTTCGCGCGGTCTTTGAGCTCCTTGATGCGGAAGAGGTACTGTCGGATATATACTGAATAGGGGTATAGAAGATGGTAGACAAAGAGCCGGACTACCAGGGTGGCCTACATGGTAATGGGCTTAGGTCCATTGGGCGGCCCAGTAGTCCGACACGCAGAAGCCGGATTCTAGAAGAACCCAGATCACGGCCCACGTGATCTGGCTTGGAGGAGAAGACGGATTCCTTGCTTTCCAAGTTACAAGTTAAACGTAGTCTTCTAGGTTTCCTATTCTGTAAGCCCTAATCCGGCTATTATATAAAGCCGGACGGGAGATAGATTAAACAGATTCAAGTTAGACACAAGTTCAAGCTCTACACAACTCGCCGAGAAGCTCATCCTCGCCGAGAAGCTAGATCTACATCCTCACATTGTAACCCAGATTTACGGGCTTTAGTCCCAATTAGTGAGAAGTGCAGGAGTAGGTACGCCGTACTGTCGCGACGTACCGAACCTGGGTAAAATCCCGTGTTCTGTGTTACTACGCTATCCCGTTACCCCACGTCTCTACCGTAGTCTCATGGCACCCCTGTCTATGAAAACTACTATGATGTCTCGACAGTTGGCGCCCACCGTGGGGCAAACGACGTCAGGCGTGAAATTCCGATCTGGGATACTCGGCGGAATTGGAAGATCGATCACTGTCGGAAGCCTGGAGTTCGACGACGATGTCGGGCGCTTCCTCGACAACGGATCCTACATACCGGCGCAAAACCACCTGGTAAGTGCCTGCGTGTTACCGATCGGATCTGCTAACATCTTTATCGGACTAACTGCAGAGGCAATGGGGTTTTGCGGTGGAAGCAAATTTATCCCACCCGCCCTATACCCAGTCGAGAACGACTATGATCCCGGATTCTGCTCAGATCGCCGACAAACAAGTGATACACACTTTATCGGCATGGTGCAATCCGAAATCGCTGAAAACACGGATGACGGAAATCCCGTGCAAGAGGAAGATAACAACCTACCCGTCATAGAGACGGAAGAAGAAACACCCGTCACAGAGACGGAAGATCCGACATCCGTCAACAAGACGATGAACTCGGAAGCAGAGTCCGTGCTTGCCGCCATTGAGGCGAGATTGGAGTCGGAAACCGGATCGGATAACTTCGACTCCGAAGACGAAGACGAGGATGCCTTCGTAAGAAAGGTTAAGTCCTTTCAAGAGGGATTCCATGAAGTTCTAATGGCAAAACCAGGTGATACAACGGGTGCCGACAGCCAGGAAAGCCCTAAAACCCCTCCGCCAGTGGAAGAGAGAGAAGACGGAGAAACGTCTCCGATATTCCCCAATGTTAAGGAGATGACAGAAGATGAGCCTGTCAAAAAACCTCCCTCTTCCAAGAAAAAGCACCGTGCTTCTAAAAAACTCCAATACAAACTCCGGAAGAAAAAATCAGCCGATCTCGCTGATGAAAACCTGGAAGTAGGAGATATTAGCGGCACAAAGCCAGCGGAAAAGAAATCTAAGGAAATCACTGCTCCGCCAATGACGGAACAGGAAGAGCAAGAGCTATTACAAACACCAGTGGGACCCGATGAACCCCCTGAGATGCTGGAAGCCAGGAGACAAGCTTTCCAACGGCAACAGCAACACCTGCTTAGATCTCGGCAACATCTCCAACAAACCCATAATGACATCAAAGTCATGAAGGAAGAAATAGAGGAGTACGAGAGAAAGCATAGATCTGCATTAAAACCTACTAGGTTACCCGGAATCGCAAGACCGGAAGAACTGCCGCCAAAAGAAAGGTTCTATAACCCATCTTGGCAAAAGCAGTTAAACGGCAAAGATGCCAAGGGCGAACCAATATACAAAACCGCAGCAGAAAACGCGGAAGCAGCGTTCGCCATCCTAAACAATGATCTGTACTCCAACGGGGAAAAACTCCAAGGGGTGTATGCTTTCTTAGGAAAAGCATTACAGCAGCAGCAGCGAGGCCAAGAGCGATCAGGGAGGCTACATGATAATTCCGCCCTCTGCAAAACAGCTACTTGCGCTGCTGGAGCACCTGGACCGGAAGAACCCGGAGATTCGGATAAAAAAGAGGATCCGAGAAAAGACAAGAAAAACCCCGACAACCGGGACGCAGCGTCTAGAACCGGACCTCATCTTCCGAAATATGGATATAAACCACACGATCGGGAAGACAAACACCGGAATGACGACAAAATAATGCCACCTCCAAGAAACCCAGCTGAAAAAGCTGGAAGATATGATATACCTCACAGACGTGAAAGATCCCGGACACCTCCTAAAGATAAGGAAAGGCATAGAAGCAGAACTCCGCCTAAAGGACGTGAACACGGAAGAGATAGAGATAACCTCGGAAAAGCGCGTCCGCGCAACAATGGAAAAGAAAGGAGCAGATCCCCTTCTGTCCATTCAGCCGAGAGATATTCTGCACACATTGATAGAGCAGAAAAGGATGATCTATACTTTGGTCCTAAGTGTTTTACTGACAGGATCCGAAGGATAACCCTGCATTCTGGCTTCGCCAAAGTTGGTCCAACCTACCAAAAGTATACCGGCAGTACAAACCCGGATACCTGGCTCTCAGATTATTATACAGCCGTCCAAATCAACAATGGGACAGACCTGGAAGCTGTCAAGTTTCTTCCCCTAATGTTGCTAGACGGAGCCAGAGATTGGATCAATGGTTTACCATCAAGAACTGTCGACAGTTGGGATGATATGGCGAGAGTATTCACTCAGCATTTTCGGGGAACATACAAACGCCCAAATAGCATCAACCAGCTGAACCGTTGCACCCAATTTGAGGACGAACCATACGTGGATTTCATCTCCAGATGGACTGCAATGAAGAATAGTTGCTCTGGAGTAACTGACGTACAAGCAATGCATGCTTTCGTCAATGGCCTAAAACCCGGACTTGTACCGTTCATGGTTGGTTCTAAACAGCACAAAGATCTCGGATCTATGCTTACAACCGCTAATGAGCATGCTGCAGCCGAAGATGATATCAGAGCAAGAGGAGGCAATATTGAATCACTAATACTCGCCAAGAAAACCCCTCGTTCTGACAAAAAAGGAACTCCAGAGTCAACGACAAAGCCCAAGGAGGTCAACATAGCCTTTGGAGGAGAAAAGGTGAATAAGTGGAAAGGCCGCAGTCCAGATCCAATCAATTACACTCCCGAAGAATGGGAGAGAATTAAGTCGGAACCCTGCGTCCACCACTCGCAATTTGGGAAACCAACCCACACAAACGCGCAATGCCGGCTAAACAAGCATATGAAAGGCAATGCAGGATCCGGAAATAAAGGGTAGGGTTCCAAAAGGAAACCTGCCAAACAAAAGCCAGAAGCTGAAAAAGAAGACAGTGAATCGGACACTGATGACAAAATCCAAGAACAACAGCGAAAGGGCGAACCCAAATTTCCGAGAGTTGACGGAGAAGCAATGTTAACTTTCTTAGCAACCCCGTCAGCAAAGGTGGCCAAAAGAACACTTCGAGAAATAAACGCGGTTGTTCCGGCAACCCCGAAATTCTTGAAGTACTCCAACACACCGATAATCTGGGATCAGTCTGATCATCCCGGAAATATCCCTGAACCCGGCACACAAGCTCTTGTTGTCAGCCCTATTGTTCAAAACACTAGGCTAAGAAGAGTGCTGATGGATGGAGGATCCAGCATTAATATAATGTACCTGGATACACTGAAGCACTTGAAGATTTCCGAGTCCCAGCTCAACTACAACAATATACGCTTCCATGGCATTGTTCCTGGCAGGCAAGCACGATCCCTAGGAGAAATTTCCCTAGATGTCACCTTCGGAGATAAAGATCACTTTCGGCAGGAAAAAGTATCCTTCAAAGTAGTGTCGTTCGAAAGCGTGTATCACGCAATACTCGGACGTCCAGCTTTCGCCAAATTCATGGCAAGATCCTGTTATATCTACAACAAGCTGAAAATGCCAAGACCCAAAGGAGGAGTAATCACCGTAGCCGGTGACTTCAAGCTGGCAAATGAGTTGGAGAAAGAAAACGCCCTTTGCGCTCAGAGAGTTATAGCAAAAGAGGAACTGAAGGAATTAGCCAAGGAGGTATCGCCGAAAGAAATGCCGGCGGGAAAAGAAACTCGGAAGCCAACAGATAGTTTCAAGGCGTCCGAGAATACAAGACAGGTAATCCTAGATCCCAAAGATCCGACAAAATTTGTCGTCGTAGGGACTGGGATGACCGACAAATAGGAAGGCGAGCTCATCAAGTTCCTCCGTGAGAACTGGGATGTTTTTGCCTGGTGTCCAGCTGACATGCCAGGCGTACCCAGGGAACTTGCTGAGCACCAACTCAAGGTTATTCCCGGATCAAAACCCGTCAAACAAGGTCTCCGTCGTTTTGACGGAAGAAGACGGAAGGCTATTGGCAAGGAAATTATCCGGCTTTTAGCAGCGGATTTCATCAAGGAAGTAATCCATACTGATTGGTCCGCAAATCCGGTCCTAGTACCGAAGAAAGACACCACTGCTCTTAGAATGTGTATAGATTACACAGGATTGAACAAGTTGTGTCCGAAAGATAGGTTCGCGTTACCGCGAATCGATCAAATAATAGATGCCACTGCAGGCTCCGAGCTTTTATGCTTTTTGGATGCATACTCCGGGTACCACCAAATACGCATGAAAAAGGAAGATCAAATCAAGACTTCTTTTATAACCCCGTATGGGACGTACTATTACATAACCATGCCTTTTGGCCTGAAGAACGCAGGTGCAACCTACCAGCGTTGCATGCAACGCTGTTTGCATAGTCAAATTGGCAGAAACGTTCATGTTTACGTGGACGATATCGCTGTCGTAACCAAGGAAAAAGATACACTCCTTGAGGATTTGCGAGAATATTTCGAAAACTTGCGCACTTACAAGATGAAGTTGAATCCATCTAAATGCGTATTCGGGGTTCCCTCAGGAAAACTTCTGGGTTTCATTGTTTCCCACAGAGGAATAGAAGTTAACCCGGAAAAGATCAAGGCAATCTTGAACATCTCAAAACCGACATGTGTAAAAGATGTCCAAAGATTGACGGGTTCCGCCGCAGCCGTCAGCAGATTTATCAGTTGGCTGGGGGCTAAAACCTTACCACTCTACAAGCTGCTGAAAAAATTCGACAAAGTCAAGTGGATTGCGGAAGCCTGGGAACGTCTAGAAAGTTATGTACCTTTCCGTACTTAGTTCAATTCTATGTAAACATCTTTTGAGATCATGAAATAAAGTTGTCGGAATGCTGTCATCCATATTCTTTATAAGTGCAAGGTGTTTCCGCCTCATCTATTTCCCGATGATCTTACAAATTGCTCAACGTTAACCCGAATTGTGCTTGCGTACTCGGTGTTACAAAACTGAATGATTTTTCAGCCTGTTAACGGCTAAAGGAAACTTGAATTGCCTGCGTGCCCAAGTTTCACTTAAAACTTTCCTTGATTTCTCTAAGTCTTATCTGATTGTGTGTGTGTTGGGTTACTGGAACTAGTTAGTAAAAATGCCTTTAGCATGGTCCATGTTTCCGAGTTTCAAAAACTGCTTGGTTCGTCCCCAGTTACTCGGCATGAAGATTCATATTGCTATTTGAGCCATTTCAAACACTAAGGACAGTTAAAGCATACACACCAGAGAACTTAGAAGATAAAGGAATGATAAAACCCAAAAAACTTGCAAAGAATTTCATAATTTAAACTGCAACAGACGGAAGTTTCATTCATATAAAAGAAGCATTACATTTCGGATTACACTAAAAGAACAGTAATGCTCCTATTGTCTATTTTTTCTATCCAGGTTCCAGGTAACCCTTCAAGCATCTGACTCCTCCTCGCTGCTTTCGTCTTCGGGGATTGGAGGGATCTCCGCTTCTGGATAGTTGACGGAGATATTTACCATGGAGGCAATCTGGGTGGCGTGGCCCTTGACTTCACCAAAGATGGTGTTTCGCTGCATATCCGTGTATCCTTGAGGGACACCGGACGCCACGCGCCAGGATTTAGCACTAGGGTAGTGCATGCGCATGAGGCCAAGAGCCATGCGCGCACCACCTCGTGCAGCGGAGCGAAGAAGAGATTCCTTAGACTCCGCCACCTCCATGATGGCACCCGGAAGTTTTTCAACCTCCGAGCACTCCCCAGATTTTTCGGGAAGAAACTTGTCTACCAGCTGCGTTGCAGCAGCCTTGATCAAATTCCATGTCTCCCCGAAAGCTCGGATGCCTGCAATCCGAGTGCCATCTGGGGTATCGCCTGTTTTTTCCAGTAAAATACCTAAAAAGGTTAGACGGAAAAACAGAGCAAGTAAAACATGGAAAGACGACAAATGAGTAAGAGATTTACCGATGAGCTTGTCGATCTCGGAAACTTCCTCCAGGCGAAGGTTTAGAGCGTCGGTCAAATCCTGAATGGTGGATTTGTCCTTCTCCGCCTGCTCGGAAGCCTTGGAATTAGAAACTCCAAGGGCCAGATTACTGGCTTCCAAGTCTTGTTGTGCTTTCACAAGGTTCTTGTGAAGCTCAACATTCTCCTTGCGGAGAATTTCGGCATTGCCAGAATCTTCTGCTGCTTGTTTAGCCTGAGCTAATGCAGCTGAAAAGCAAGGGAAAAATCCGAGTTAGCCAGCTCCTCGGAAAAAACTTAGGCAAATAATTGAATCGGAAATTTCAGAAGGAAAATGTTTACCTTGTGTTTCCGACAGTGCGAGCTTAGCTGATTCCAGCTCTGCTTCCCTTTCTTCAAGAATAGAGAGAAGACTTCTAACTTCTTTATTCTTGATGGTAAGCTTCTTGAAAACTTCCCTGTTGATGGCTTCGGAGGTTTGCTGAAACATAGCAAGGGAAAGAATGAGTATAAAAAGCATCAAAGCAAAAAGCACGCATTTTAATTAATGCTTGGGGGCTAGAGTTATATACCTGGCTCATGCGCTGCAAACCTGCCAAGTTTTCTTTGAACTCTTTCGCGTATTCTGCGAAGAGATTCCCGGCTGCGTCCAAGCCGTCATTGATAGCTTTGAAATCCTTGTCAAAGGTGGGAATTTCCTCGTCGAAAGTCCGAGGTAATTTTCCCACCTCTGGAGCCGCCCTTTCCCTCGTGTCCGAGTCGGACACAATGGGCTGGCTGGGCTCTGGGGGCTTGATGGTGGGGGCTGCAGTAGGCTCTTCCGCCATTGTGCTTGGCGTGTCCGGGGCGACGGCGGGAGAAGGTTGGCTGCCTCGGCTGGAAGAAACCTTGTGTTTCTTCAGCTTCTTCGGCCTCAGGGTGGAAGGTGGCATGCTAAAAACATAAAAACCCGGAAAAGGTTAAAACACTGGAGATGGATGAAAAAAGTCCCCATAAAAGAAAAATCCAGAAGAAAATAACCTGGAAGTGGCGACGGGGATTCCGTCAAGATCGATAATTTCTTCCGAGGAAGTTATTTTCTTGCGCTTGCGTCCACCTGTAGCGGCGGTGCGCAGCGCATCCAGCTCGGCCTCGGAGGCTAACTCCGAGTCTGGAAGATCCGCAACCTGTCGGAAGAACCAATCAGAATTAGAAGGTAGATTATCCGAGAATTGTAACTGTACCCAAATGACTGAAAAATTACCTTGGGAACCGGATTTTCGGCCGTGTACATTGGCCGACTCTCTGTGTATTGGTCGCGCGATGCGACCAACTGATTGATGCGCCGCCTAAGTTCCTTTGCGGGCCAATCTTTGGCGGATGTCCGCATTGGATCCTTGACTCCCGTGTATTCGCACAAGAGACGGCCGCTGTGGTTGGCTAGTGGCTGGATCCGCCTAATCAGCCAGCATAGAACCGTGTCCATGCCGGTTAGAGGCGGATCCATGGAGGTGAGCTTGGCGATGCGCCTCTTGATCCTTAACAGATCTGGCGGCAGAACTTGGACGGCTTCTGTTCCCCAGTTGTCCTGGGGAACGGCGGCAGAATTCACAAAAGGTGGAACCCCGACAGCCTTTTTAGGAAAAGGCACGTCGGGATGATAGAAGAAAGAACCCGTCCAAAATTTGACGGATTCTGAAGTTTTGATCTTGGGGAACCAATCCTCTCGGAATCTCCGAAGAGTGAAGGATATGGTCCCGCAAGTTGGGAGTGCGCCCTCCGAAGAGTTCCGCTTAACTCCAAAGCAGTACATCCAGAAGTCTAACCTAGGTTCTAGCCCTAAGTAGCCTTCAAACAAGGCCTGAAAGCCGGCCATGTATAGAATGGAATTGGGGGGAAGATTGTGGGGCTGGATGCTGTAATGAGAGAGAACCTGGAGGAAGAAGGAAGATGGCGGAATCCCCATACCTCGCAAAAGGTGGGAAGAAAGGAGTACCCTTTCGCCATCCCATGGCGCGGGTTCGGTTTCTTCTTCTGGCAGCCGCCATTTCTTCTTGAGAACTAGGCCCTCCTTTTCCAAGTTTGGAAGGAGAGCCGGGGGAATACTGCAGGCACTCCAGTTGCCTGCAGATTCCGCTTCCTCGTCCGCTCCGGTGGCGGCGGCGGCGGCGGCCTCCGCGGCGGCGAGTTCGTCGCCGAGGAGCTCGATCTTTTCCTCCGCCGTTTCAGGTGCAAACGGCGGGGTTGTCGCGGCGCTTGATGTCGCAATGTCCGCGGCGGCGGAAGTGTTTTCTCCGCCCGCCGCGGAAGCCGTAGTCTTCTCCGGCTCGCCGCCGGCGTGCTTCTGCGATCCCGGCTGCGGATCGAGATCGCTGACGAGCTCGTCGATGGCGGCGCGGGTTGGCGACGACGGCGAGGAGGCCATTTTTTTGGTGGCGCGTTTCGGTGCGTTTGGATGCTAAGTGCGCATGGGACAAGGACTTGCTCTCGAGCTCGCGTGCGCAGCAATAGCGTAGGCAGTGAGGGAGTGAGGAAAGTTTCGGAGGAGGACGATGATGGCTATTTATAGCCAAAGAACCGTTTAGATACGTGCCAACGGCTCTTTCGACCGTTGGATGTTCGACGCGTGTCGCTCGCCGGAAAATCCGGGAAATATAACGACAGGGGAATGATGGCTATCTCCTCGTTTCCCGTGAGAATCTGTCAGAGATATGTTGCAGGGTTTCCCGCGTGAAACCAAGCGTCGCCTGCGTCAGCATGATTAAAGCGCTGACGTTAGAAGTTCCTTTTCCGCGAAGGATCGCGAGAAAAAAAGCCGGATTTTCATGGTTCCGAGATATATGTTACCATCTCCTTCAAAAAAAAAGTAGAAAGAATCAAGACTGCTGAATCAAGATTTCCCGGACAAAATGTATTTGACGAAAGACGGAGAATCAGAGTTTTGATCCTTCCTGGGGGCTACTGTCGGATATATACTGAATATGGGTATAGAAGATGGTAGACAAAGAGCCGGACTACCAGGGTGGCCTACATGGTAATGGGCTTAGGTCCATTGGGCGGCCCAGTAGTCCGACGCGCAGAAGCCGGATTCTAGAAGAACCCAGATCACGGCCCACGTGATCTGGCTTGGAGGAGAAGACGGATTCCTTGCTTTCCAAGTTACAAGTTAAACGTAGTCTTCTAGGTTTCCTATTCTGTAAGCCCTAATCCGGCTATTATATAAAGCCGGACGGGAGATAGATTAAACAGATTCAAGTTAGACACAAGTTCAAGCTCTACACAACTCGCCGAGAAGCTCATCCTCGCCGAGAAGCTAGATCTACATCCTCACATTGTAACCCAGATTTACGGGCTTTAGTCCCAATTAGTGAGAAGTGCAGGAGTAGGTACGCCGTACTGTCGCGACGTACCGAACCTGGGTAAAATCCCGTGTTCTGTGTTACTACGCTATCCCGTTACCCCACGTCTCTACCGTAGTCTCATGGCACCCCTGTCTATGAAAACTACTACGATGTCTCGACAGGTACTGCATCATCTCCATGTCGTCGTCGCTCAGCAGCTCGTCGAGGTCCGAATCCCCCGATGACCAGCTCATCGAATCATCGGAATGCTCCAAATCATCCATAGTCGCGTCCGCAGACATCTATGACGGTGAAGCAAAGATCAGACCCCGCGGAACGGCGAAATCGAAGAGGAACGCGGCACGGCAAGTACTCACCGTGGGGCGGCGGCGGAGATGCACGCGGCGCGGCGAGTCGAGGGGCGCCGAGGTGTGGCGGGGTGCGGCGGGGTCCGGCGAATGTGTGGCGGCTCGGAGGCGACCGGATCTACGCGGCGGCGGCTGGCGGTGGCTGGCGGCGGGGCAGGGGAAAATGGGGTTCCCAGCTGAAACTTCAGCGCGCCCTAGCTCGCACGACGTAGAGGGTTGGCCCTGTACATCTCCTCCCGACCCGCACATGTAGGGGTCGACGGGCCGCCCCCTACCGAAACTTGTAAAATTTCGTCCGGGGTGCCCGATTTAGGGGGTCTGCTAGATGGTCGGGTAGAGCCCAAACCCGTATATCAGCGGTTATTATACGGGTTTGGGCCATTTAGGGGGTTTGTTAGACATGCTCTAAGAGTACAACATGCACTACCCAACAAACTTGCAGATTTATTCTAAACCGAGCCCAATCAGAAGGTAGAGTCCATATGAAAAACGACCTGATAACAGATACTATGAAGATTTATCCGGTATCGGACTCTGCAGCTTGCACCTAGAGAATTTTATCTCGCACAAGATCCAGCACGCAAAGACATCCGTACGTTGTATCTAAAAGCAATTCCTTAGAGTATTAGATTTGTCAAACATACATCACGGATTGAGCAAGCAGGATTTGTGGTGAATTGTGAATTTGTAAAAATTGATTATGTAATTTTGATATGTTAAATTGTTGTCGTAGTCCAAGAAGAAACATGTTTCTATCCATCCACAAGATCCTTGAAACAGGACCCTTTCGCCTATCTTCTCTCACAACGCAGAGAAGCAAATCTGAATTCCAAGAAGCAAACAAGCAACGCATCAGGGGTCGTCAGATATGATCTAAAATCTTCATTCGGATATATGACTTATAGAAAATTAGAACCATATGATTGTTTTGCCGGGTCTTGAAAGCGTGAAAAACTTGCATGATTAGGAGGTACCTTCTTGTTAGATAAACCCTGTCGCTAGTTAGCTTTATTTTTCGTTAGGCAAATAAGCCACGCACCGTGAGACTGTTCACGATCTGGCACACTCTGTTTCCTAGAGTTTAGGAGATCGCCAGGACCTCGTCGAAAAGGATGGCACGGCAGTAGCGGGCCGTGGCGATGATGTAGGGAGAGTGGGCGAGTGGCGACGTGGCGTCGGGATGGCGGCGTCCATGACTCGTTCGTGATCCCGTTTTGTAGCTGGTTTTCAGGGTTTTTAGTGTTCCCTGTAACCTCCATATAAACAAGACAGAAAACGGAGAAAAGCAGTACGTTGAACACTGCACAAATACTCTGTCGGTTCTTCCTGTTCCTCCTTCTTCAGAGTTCCTACGAGCTGATCCCTGCCGCACGGCTGTCAATACTTCGAAAATAGCATATTGTGAAGGATACTAAAGTACTAATACTATAAAAAATAGGACGTTTTGAAGGATACTAAATAAAGTATTAATACTACAATAGCTAGTCACTATCAAACACATCAAAGTTTTTTTTTAAATGGTATTTTTTAGGGACTGTAATATCACTGAGATATTTAAAAGGGACTGTCTAGGTAACAGGTGCCTGACATTTCTTCAAGTCTCGCTTCCTTCATATGTGTCCTAACCGTCTTCTATTCCTGTCTCGTTTTTTCTTTCTACTAGTAAGCGTGCACGTGCAATGCACGTCTATACTAAATAAAACATGTCTTTTAAATTATATTTAATTAGTGTCTCTCTTTTCCGTATTAATTGTATCGCTTTATTGTAGGGATATTGTACATAGCTTTTCTGTCAAGAACTTCCAAATATATACCAAAAACTGCTTCTGCAAATCGAGATCATTCCTTTTGCAAAGTGTTACAATTGATATTTGATGTTTTGAACAGGACCGTGCACCATGTTGGTTCCTCAAACTTAACATAACGTGCTAGTGTGCTACGTCCTACAAATCAGAGAAAAAAAGACCATACTTCATTTTTATCTTCATGACCATCCCTTCCACTGCGTCCCCACCTCGGTCGATGTGGATCCTCCACCGCCTCCCTGCCGCCGGTGCGAGGACAGCGCCCTCCTCTGCCTCCTCCCCGTGGCCGCGAGTTGTGGCCCCTACCCTGCTCCCCCCACTACGCCACGATTGGCCCCTCCCCTTCCTCGTTAAAACTTGCTGTCAGCATGCTCTCGGTGCCCTCCCTTGTCTCTTCCTACCCTAGGCGGCGATGGAGGCGCGTACCCCACCAGCGGTGTGCGTGTTGGAGGTATCTACATCACCGGCTCCCACGGGACAATTGAAGCCGGCAAGGTCGACCCGCTCCGGCTGGTTGTCCATGTCACAAGCCTCCCCAAGGGGCCCAAGTACAACATGCTTGGTGGATGCCCCTCGCCACCTAACCTATACAAATTATATACTAAAACAATTAAACTACCCACCCTACAGATTTGGAACAATATTTGTGTAAATATATCTTCAAGTTTCTATGGAAACCACCATGCTATATACATCAATATGGAACTTTTCCATTGTATGTATCATTGTTGTTAAAGTAAATCAACATAGTTAAAATAAGGATAGCTTGTATCCGCTTATAAAAGTGCAACCCTTATAGACATATCACGTTAGCTTACAAAGTGTGACCCTTATTGACACATCATGTTTAGTATACCTTATATACTGGAACACTGAATCCATATAAAGCTATTACAGTACGATAGCTTGTAAGTAGCACAATAAGCACACATTTTCTAAAATCAGGAGTTGGAAATAATAATTGTTACAGAGATCATTGTACAAAAACAAGAAAAAACTAAAACAATTGTTGTTGTTTTGTCATGTAATACTCCGAGATATTTCATATACGCCCAAGGAAGAATGCGAGTTTAACAAACTACATATACTCATGTGTGCATTTCAAAGGGGCATACCAACAACTCCATGCCAGTAAAACAAACTTCTCCATCTCAACTAATCGCCATCAGTTCCTGCATATCATGAAAAAAGCACACCATATATTATGTTTAAAAAGGTTTGGAGTACTACGTTAGTCCAGCTTACTTCATACAAAGGCATACGACTCCTTCACCATGGCATTCTCCTCCTTAAGTATTTCTTGTATAGGAATTTAGTGTTGTTCCATATCCCAACAGTAACAAGGAAAAACATCTCGAGATAACTGGATTGCACAACACAAAATCCGTAAGTGATAAAGACTTCTGGAATTTTTCTATCTCATTTCTAATTCTAAAGAAATAGAAATTGTCAAGCAACCATGAGATACTGTCAGAAGAGGAGACAATTTGGAACAATAGAATTATTAAAGAATAAATTCAAAGCCAAATAACAATATAAACTTCTTTAAGAGTTCAAAAATGGCATGGAATAAATTGATCATTATTTTCTTTTTTCCACGTACAGTTTGTTCCGGATCAAATTCAGCAATTAGACTTTATTTAAAACTAACTTCTGTGCCTACCAAGCTCACAACCTGATCATGAAGGGAGGATATATGTAGCATCGGAACAGATAGTCATTTCTACCAAATCAGCACTAAAAAAAGTAAGTAAAAGGCTGAAAGCCATATTGTACAGATATACTGAAGATATAATCCTTACCGGACCATGCACAATCGAAGCCGTGCTTTGTCATTGCGATGGAACTGGAAACACATGTACCTGTCTGAATCAAGTGACAATATAGTCAGCAATCTGAACTGAAGACACGTACCGGTCTGATGCATATACGACTGTACACAACAGAGAAGCACGCCACGATTGCAATGTACAACGACACGGATGGCCGACGGGCGGGGGCGCACAACGGCAAGGCGAGGACGGGGGCGTGGCTGATGATGAGGCAAGGACGGGAGTGGTCGCACAACAACTGGGCGAGGAGCCAAGGATGACGTCGTTGCCGCGGATTATGCCCAGACCGACGGGGTCGCGCAACGGCTAGGCGAGGACTGCGTCGTGCCCGACGAGCGACGATGACGCGCGGACGGGTGGGCTGCCATTGGCGATCCCGCTGCGCGGGGGATTCTGGTCGGCGGCGCGCGACGCTAGGCCGTCGTTGGGCGTGAGTCTCGTCAAGCATCTGGACATGCGGCTGGGGCGTGCCGAGATTGTTTCCGAGCAAAGAGCGAAATTAGCGCACGGCTTACAAAAGCTGGAGCGCGTGGACATGAAGAACATAAGAAGAGCGTGCGAGCAGGGGATCGCGTCGTCGTCGGTGTGCACTACCTGGCACCGGGAATCAGCCTGAGATGGCCTAGTCGTGGAGATCGATGGCAGCCGCGCGACCTTGTACAGAGCGGCTAGGGTAACATCAGGGGGGCGCGGTTGTGCTAGCGGTGTATGGCGGAACCTCTGTGGTATTCGGTGGCTTAATTTCCGGATCTGATGAAAGGATATGGGTTAAACCGTGAGACTGGGAGGATGGGGGTGGGGAGAAGAAAAGAATTACAGCCGTTTGATCTACGATGATAGACGGTCGTGATCTAATTTTCCCACACAAGTTTGCTTGTTTAATAGTAGTGGAGATTTCCTAAATAATCAGGTTTGATCAGCCCACAAAATATATTATACCTTGACCGGGCTTCTCACAAGCAGTACGGCCCATTTTGGGATTTATGTAGGCAGGAATCGTTGATTTTAGATCAAAATTGGCGCTTGAAGAATTACTAGCTTGATTTGACATATGTAGCGATCAGTCAAAAGTGATCGGTCACTTAGCAGCACATAATTAGCTTGTATGTATATCTCTTCGAAAATTAGAAAATTTCTGAAAATTACAACTTCTAAATTAACCTCGTGTCTAAAACTAATTTCGCTAAGGTTTTTTCTACTGCATAAGCTGGAACCTCTAAAACACAGCCACATTTCTAAAAAGGTTCAACTATTGTGTGCCAAAAAAGTGCAACATATAAATAACTAGAAAATTACAGAAAAATCCATACAAACACTCTGGTTGCACTTTTGTCATATTATTAAAAAAAAAGTGGAACTATGACGTGCCAAAAAGTACAAGCTACAAAAATAGTGGGGTCATTTATCGAATTGCCCACAGCGGACCACTTGTACTCAGTTTTACCCCTAGCGCCGAATCGACCTCAGTTTTGCCCCTAGTCTGTGCGCAACTACTATGGAGAGGCTGGAACGGTAAGTTTGGAGTCGAATCCGTTAGGCGAAGTGGGCCCGGAGGAGTCAGACTCCATTTCGCGAAGTGGGTCCGCGTGGGACTGCCTGCTCGTTGAAACCGTCCGGAGCTTACAGGTGGGACCGCGCAGTTAGTTGACTAATCTGAATAGTCCACACCCGAGATTCCCGCCACCACCGTCGTGCGCTGCCGCCCAATTTAGTTGCCCCGCCGTCGTGCGCTGCCGCTCTCGCCGCCGCCACCTCCGCACCATCCCCTGCTGCGCGACGAGCACCTGCGACACCACCACCACCTGCGGCGCCACCACCACCTGCTCCACCGCCACCTTCCTCAGCCAGCGCCCCACCGCCACCTGTGTCGCCACCTGTGTCGCAGCCAGCAGCACGCATTTGCGCCGCCAGCACCACCTGCACCACCTGCACCGTCGCGGCCGTTCCGCGTGGCCACCTGCTTCACCGCCGGGGCCGTCCTGCGACGCCGCTGGTGGGGCGCTCGTTCCACCACTCTGCCCGCCACCTGCTCGACGAAATGGATTGGGCGAATGAAACGGAGAGCGGCCGCGCCATGGGGCCGGAGACACCCCGCGTCCACGATTGGGTTCCCTATGGGTAAGTACTGAGCTTTGAATTGTCGATTAGACATGGGATGCCATTGATTTGCATCTGATTGCGTCTCTGTTTTCGTGGGTTAGGATGGAGTTACGTTTTGCTTTCTTGATAAACGTTAGAAGGGAGCGCTACAGCGTCGATGCAGACGGTAAGAAGAAATACCAAGGAGGTTTCAGTTATTCGGTCCCAATGGATTGTAATTGGAGTTTCAGACAATTTGGGGAGATAATTTGCAGCCCATATCCTTGGGGTTTGCATGATGAAGTGGAATTTAGATACTTTGATGGGGAAAAAGATTGGATCCAAATTAGTAATGATGAAGAGATCGCTACCATGTTTGCTAAGCATAAGGAGGCAGAGAATTATCATGTGAAGCTGCAAAATGATGTGCTTGTGCCGGCAGTTGTGGCGGGTTCATCTTTTGTGGCGGGTTCATCTTTTGTGGCAGGACCATCACGTCGTACTGCCAACTCCAGCCAGAACAGTTCAAAAACAGCTCGACGTGGTGGCTCGACAAGTGTGGGCACTGAGAAAAGGGTTCATGTCGCTGTGGAGGAGGATGCCTGCCTTTCTGCGGATGATGAAGAGAGGCTATATCCTGATGTTATTAGGAATTTAAGACAGACACCTCGGGTTGAAATCCAATATCAGTCTGACAGTGACGATGAAGAAGAGGAAGACCGGAGACCTGTTGAATGGAACCCAGCGAACCCTCTAATGGCAGAAGGTTGCATTTTTTTCTTCCATGGCTGAGTGTAGAAATGCACTTGTGACGTACTGCATGAAGGTAGAACGTTCCTTTATAGTTGACAAGAGCGATAAAAGGCGCTACACCGTGCACTGTGTGTCTGAAGATTGTCAATGGAGGATGCACGCATCTAAAATGCGTGGCAGCACCAATGTTCAGGTAAAAGTTAACCCTTTTCCCCACACATGCGAAGAATCAACCCTTAGGAAGCAAACAATGAGCAGAGCCAAGTCAAGATGGGTGGCGGATGAAGTAAAAAAATGGGTGGCAGAAAACCATCAAGTGAGTGCAAAGCAATTGCAGAAAAACATGAAAGACAAGTTCAAGGTAGATTTACCATACATGAGGGTGTTCACTGGTAAAAACAAAGCATTGGAATCTATCCATGATAACTGGAATGAAAGTTTTCAGTTGTTGTATTCATTCAAAGCTGAAGTGGAGAGGGCAAGCCCAGGCAGTGTTGTTGAAATTGATCACCACGCCGTGGATTACACAATGAAGAAAGTGACAAGGACCAATGAATGCTTTAGGAGGGTTTTTGTGTGCTTTCAAGCTTGCAAAATGGGTTTTTTGGTAGGCTGCAGGCCTTATTTGGCTATTGATGCTACTTTTCTCACAGGGAGGTTTAAAGGCCAGCTAGTAGCAGCTTGTGCAGTTGATGCACACAGTTTTGTTTTTCTAGTCGCCTACAGTGTGCTGGAGACAGAGTCCGAGGAGAGCTGGACATGGTTTTTGCAGAATCTGCGCCAGACTATTGGACATCCCAATGGATTGGTAATCCACACAGATGCATGCAAAGGTTTAGAAGTGGCCGTGGATAATGTGTTCCCAGGAGTAGAGCACAGGGAATGTATGCGTCACCTTGCTGCAAATTTTGTGAAGAAATTCAAAGGAAAGTTTTATACCGATCATTTATGGCCTGCATCTTTGACTTGCAGTGTGAGGAAGTACAACTACCACATGAGGCAGTTGTACACAAAAGAGAAAGTGAAGGAATACTTGGAAACACACCACTCGAAGCTATGGTCTAGAAGCCAATTCAGTGAATTGAGCAAAGTTGACTATGTGCACAATAATCTTGCAGAATCTTTCAACTCAACGATCCGGAGACTAAAGGATCTTTATTTGGCTGATTTGCTTGACAGGATAAAGATAGAATACGCCGAGAAATTTCATTTCCGTCTGGAAATAGCTAATGCAAAATTCATGGGCCACATTATTATCCCGAATGTGATGAAGGCGTTGAAGCAAAAAACAGAGGGCTTGAATATGAACATGAGATTTGTCTCGGATACCAAATCAGAGGTATCATTCTTTGATAAAGTAACAAAGAATGGAGATATCAAGTGGATTTAGAAGCGAAAACTTGCAGTTGTAGGCAATGGCAGATAACTGGTTTGCCATGCATTCATGCCTTGTTTTTCATCACTTCTCTCACATGTCCAGCATGGGATATACAGCAATATGTCCATGATTACTACTCTGTAGCAATGTTCAGAGCCACATATGCACATGCCTTGCCTGCTTTGGAGGGAAAACAGCAGTGGGATAGAGTGGACCCTGGATTCAAACTTTGTGCTCCTGTTCTGAAGAGAGCTGCAGGTAGACCGAGGAAGAGTCGACACCGACGTCGCAGTGAAGGTGGAGGTGGAGCGAGGGTGCGTAAGTGCACAAGGTGTGGTGGGACTGGTCATTTCGGCAAATATTGTGATAACGCAGTCGATCCAGGGTTTGGAGAGAGTATGCCTGATGAAAATGATGGTTAGCAGCCGGATGCAACATTTCAAAATGATGATCAACAGCCGGATGAAACATTTGAAAATGATGTTCAGCAGTCAAGTGATTCAGATGATGCTCCAGATGCTCCACAAAATGATGATCAATTACATGATCCAACTGATTATTCATATGATGATCAAGTCCATGATGCTCCAGCTGATGATCCGCTGGATGCTCCAGCTGATGATCCAGCTGATGATTCATATGATGCTCCAGATGCTCCAGAAGATGCTCGAGATGCTCCAGAAGATGCTCCAGCTGATGATCCGCTGGATGCTCCAGTCGATGATTCTGCCATGATCTCACCAGAATCACTGGATGCTCCAGTCGATGATTCTGCCATGATCTCACCAGAATCACTGGATGCTCCAGTCGATGATTCTGCCATGATCTCACAAGTTTCATTGGATGCTCCATTGGATGATTCTGCCATGGTCTCACAAGTTTCGTTGGATGCTCCATTGGATGATTCTGCCATGATCTCACCAGTTACAAGCTTAGATGGGTATGTAAATCCTGCCATGATCTCACCAGTTTTCATTTTTCATTTTATTTATTTATCATGATCCTTTATGTTTTGTACAGATCTGGTGTAGTTTCAAAGAAGAAGGCCAAGGTACCGACTACCAAGAGGAGAAGACCAGAAGCTGTGAGCAAGATGAGCACAAGGAGCAAAGGGCCACCAAAACAGCCAAGGATCACAAAGAAGCCCCGACGCTATTTAGACTAAGTTGGTGTTGCATTTCTGTTGACTAATGTTGTATTTATGTTGACTGGTGATGTATCTAAGTTAGAACATAGTTGGATGATGTTTGAATAATGTTGGATGATGTTGAACCAAGTCGTTTCAAAATTTTAGGAAAATGTGCTTCAAATGAGGTGTGAAGCTAGGGTAAACACCTCCGTTTGTAATTTAATGTAAAATTCTACCTTGTCAAAATTATCCAAATAAATCTGAGGAGCAACTATATCGCAAATAACAACATGGTGCGTTGGATTCATGTCATTTTGATTTTTTTTTTTTGAATTATTTATGCTCATTTGAAACCATCGCTCTATTCTCATGAGAAATGTGCTTCAAATGAGGTGTGAAGCTAGGGTAAACACCCCCGTTTGTAATTTCATGAAAAAATCTACCTTGTCAAAATTATCCAAATAAATTTGAGGAGCAACTATATCGCATATAACAACATGGTGCGTTGGATTCATGTCATTTTGATTTTTTCAATAATTCTTTTTTTTAATATTTTATTTAAATAACATGGTTTAATAGAAAATTCATATGTAAAACAAATAAAAATCATCGCTCTAGTAAATCTGAAGTTTTATTATGTTTTGAATAAGGGTATTCTTTTTAATTTTTTTATTTAAATAACATGGTTTAATATTTAACGGCAAAGAAATCATATGTAGAACAGATAGAAACCATCGATCCCTGTGGCCAACGGACCAACCAATCAGAGCGCAGAACGAGCTTCTCGCGGATCGCTGTGGCTGCGAGCGCATCCGTCCGATGCACGATTCCTTCTAGAAGGCGTCGATCCAACAGCCCAGGTCGAATCTCTGTGTTTCCTTCTATAAACTTTTCGGCTGGTCAAACAGAGGGTTGACCAAGCTTGAAATGAGCATACATAATTCAAAAAAAAATCAAAAAAATATATTGCCGACGCACATAGTAGTGTTATGTCATATAGTAACGAGAAAAAAATATAAACCTGTCTTATAAAGAATGGAACGAAAAGCCTTGTGTAACATGTGATATCTTGAACAGTCTAGTAGAGAGTTCAAGATAATGAGATGAGTTTCAAACCTTTTGAACTCAAATAAGGTCAAAATCTCACCAAAGCTTCATTTTGGTGTGACTAAGAAAGATCCAAAGTTATTTTTTCATTTTGATGTTTTAAACTTGTTTTATTTACGATTTTCGATTAAAACCATTATTATTCAAAAGAAAATAAATAATACGAATATTCATCCAATAAATTTTCGGGCTTCGGAATTGCATCATATAGGTCTAATACAAGTCTAGGAAAAATATAAATAGGATTTATAAACATTAGAACGAAAGCCATCACTAAAATGAGATTCCTCGAATACAAGACTAGAGATTTCAAAGAATATGAGGTGGAAACATTGTGAATCTTCCGAAGAGGTGGGTTCTACCTTTTTGTTTTGTGTTCCTATGGTCTATACTAGCACAACCAAGCAAATAGTTCCACATTTCTACCCCCTTTCGACGCAGTTACCGCGTGTTTCCGTATAAGTCCGGTATTTCTCCAGCCGGTAGGGTTTCACCGGGAGGGGGCTACGGAGCGTCTGGATCCCAGCACAAGCTAGGGGGTGCCATACCATGTTAGTATAGGTGTGTTGTGGGCTTTGGATGTCAAAGATTGCTCTCCAGGGTGTGACCCGGCTTCACCGGCATCCACTTCTCTCTCGTAGGCTCTTACAGGGTGAAACTCCCGTATCGGACCAAACACCGTGAATCTTCATAAGAGGTGGGTTCTATCTTTTTGTTTTGTGTTCCTATGGGCTATCCTATCACAACCAAGCAAATAGTTCCACATTGCTACCCCCTTTCGACGCAGTTACCGCGTGTTTCCGTATAAGTCCGGTATTTCTCCAGCGGGGCTAGGGTTTCACCGGGAGGGGGGCTACGGAGCGTCTCGATCCCAACACAAGCTAGGGGGTGCCATACCATGTTAGTATAGGTGTGTTGTGTGCTTTGGATGTCAAAGATTGCTCTCCAGGGTGTGACCCGGCTTCACCGGCATCCACTTCTCTCTCGTAGGCGCTTATAGGGTGAAACTCCCGTATCGGACCAAACACCGTGAATCTTCCGAAGAGGTGGGTTCTACCTTTTTGTTTTGTGTTCCAATGGGATATCCTAGCACAACCAAGCAAATAGTTCCACATTGCTACCCCCTTTCGACGCAGTTACCGTGTGTTTCCGTATAAGTCCGGTATTTCTCCAGCGGGGCTAGGCTTTCACCGGGAGGGGGGCTACGGAGCGTCTCGATCCCAACACAAGCTAGGGGGTGCCATACCATGTTAGTATAGGTGTGTTGTGTGCTTTGGATGTCAAAGATTGCTCTCCAGGGTGTGACCCAGCTTCACCGGCATCCACTTCTCTCTCGTAGGCGCTTATAGGGTGAAACTCCCGTATCGGACCAAACACCGTGAATCTTCCGAAGAGGTGGGTTCTACCTTTTTGTTTTGTGTTCCAATGGGCTATCCTAGCACAACCAAGCAAATAGTTCCACATTGCTACCCCCTTTCGACGCAGTTACCGCGTGTTTCCGTATAAGTCCGGTATTTCTCCAGCGGGGCTAGGGTTTCACCGGGAGGGGGGCTACGGAGCGTCTCGATCCCAACACAAGCTAGGGGGTGCCATACCATGTTAGTATAGGTGTGTTGTGTGCTTTGGATGTCAAAGATTGCTCTCCAGGGTGTGACCCGGCTTCACCGGCATCCACTTCTCTCTCGTAAGCGCTTACAGGGTGAAACTCCCGTATCGGACCAAACACCGTGAATCTTCCGAAGAGGTGGGTTCTACCTTATTGTTTTGTGTTCCTATGGGATATCCTAGCACAACCAGGCAAATAGTTCCACATTGCTACCCCCTTTTGACGCAGTTACCGCGTGTTTCCGTATAAGTCCGGTATTTCTCCAGCGGGGCTAGGGTTTCACCGGGAGGGGGTCTACGGAGCGTCTCGATCCCAACACAAGATAGGGGGTGCCATACCATGTTAGTATAGGTGTGTTGTGTGCTTTGGATGTCAAATATTGCTCTCCAGGGTGTGACCCGGCTTCACCGGCATCCACTTCTCTCTCGTAGGCGCTTATAGGGTGAAACTCCCGTATCGGACCAAACACCGTGAATCTTCCGAAGAGGTGGGTTCGACCTTTTTGTTTTGTGTTCCTATGGGCTATCCTAGCACAACCAAGCAAATAGTTCCACATTGCTACCCCCTTTCGACGCAGTTACCGCGTGTTTCCATATAAGTCCGGTATTTCTCCAGCGGGGCTAGGGTTTCACCGGGAGGGGGGCTACGGAGCGTCTCGATCCCAACACAAGCTAGGGGGTGCCATACCATGTTAGTATAGGTGTGTTGTGTGCTTTGGATGTCAAAGATTGCTCTCCAGGGTGTGACCCGGCTTCACCGGCATCCACTTCTCTCTCGTAGGCGCTTAAAGGGTGAAACTCCCGTATCGGACCAAACACCGAATCTTCCGAAGAGGTGGGTTCTACCTTTTTGTTTTGTGTTCCTATGGTCTATCCTAGCACAACCAAGCAAATAGTTCCACATTGCTACCCCATTTCGACGCAGTTACCGCGTGTTTCCGTATAAGTCCGGTATTTCTCCAGCGGGGCTAGGGTTTCACCGGGAGGGGGGCTACGGAGCGTCTCGATCCCAACACAAGCTAGGGGGTGCCATACCATGTTAGTATCGGTGTGTTGTGTGCTTTGGATGCCCAAGATTGCTCTCCAGGGTGTGACCCGGCTTCACCGGCATCCACTTCTCTCTCGTAGGCGCTTACAGGGTGAAACTCCCGTATCGGATCAAACACCGTGAATCTTCCGAAGAGGTGGGTTATACCTTTTTGTTTTGTGTTCCTATGGGCTATCCTAGCACAACCAATCAAATAGTTCCATATTGCTACCCCCTTTCGACGCAGTTACCGCGTGTTTCCGTATAAGTCCGGTATTTCTCCAGCGGGGCTAGGGTTTCACCGGGAGGGGGGCTACGGAGCGTCTCGATCCCAACACAAGCTAGGGGGTCACCGCACTGTACCAACTTTCTCTAAAAATGTCTAGAAATGACATGGCCGAGTAGTGCAGACAGCACCCGTCTACACTATTGTACATGCCCTAAAAACAGAGGGAACCAGATCCTCTTACTTTGCCCACCTTATGTTCTCTGACTTTCTCCCATGACACGTGGGTCCGGTGTGTGATGGCTCCATTTGTTAGTGACCTAAAGTCAGAGGATCGCGTCTCAGCGTCTGCAGGCCGTTGCCGCCGTAGTTTGCATGCATGGACTCTATCTGCACCGTTCCTTACGATCAAACGATCGAAAATGACGCAGGTGCATGGACGGGGTGTTTTGGCTCAATGTAACTGCATGCAACAACGGACACTGTCTACTGGGGCCCCGTTCACCAGCCCGGTGCATGCACGCCTCGTTTTTTCATAGTAAACAACGTGGCAGAAGAAGAAAAGATCGAGTGAACGTCGCGTCGCATTTGCAGCAGCCTTGCACGCCTCCTTTCAGAAACACAAGTCGCGTCGCATTTGCAGCGACGCAGCCCTCCACGCATAGTTTTTATAAGATACGCATCAATGCATATGCAGCGAGGCAGGATTTGGCGTGAGACTTTGGATTTCTTCTCTTCACCTCTTTAATACACGCATGCAACGTCAAATCACTTTGACTCCCTAAGCACTCTGTCCTACACCTAGGCGGCTACGCCTGTTCTACACCGCTTTGACCATGCATCGACTGTACTTTCTACACTGCATCCTACGTTTCACACAGTTTGCTTCATCTGCCCCAATAAAGTCACGTCTCATCGTGTCTTTAAATAGCCCGTTTCACTCGATCCTCCTCCATCTTCTCATCAACTCTCCAGCCTCTTTGCCTTCTCTCCCTTCAAGCCCCGAACACCATGTCTTCCTACTCTCTCTCCTCAAGCCCCGAGTCTGTCTCCGACGAGGACAACAACCCCAAGGCTCGGCCTTGGTATGAGCCCGACTGGACGCCGGAGGAGACGGGCCGCGTGCCCGTCGAATCTCCCAAACGGGACCGATCGCCGTCGACCGACGTCCCCGACAGCGACGAGCGCGATGCCGAGAACCTCTCCCCCAAGACGAAGAACCGCCTCCTCAACAAAGAGGAGCGGCTGGAGAAGAAAGAGCTCGAGAAGGAGGAGAAGAAGGAGGAGGAGAGGGAGGAGAAGCCTCTCCGGGCCCGCATCAAGAGGGCCCGTGAGAACGACGTGGAGAGGTGGCAGGAGGCGAACCGCCGCGTCCGGATCGATGATGAGATCAAGATCAGGGCGGCAGAGTGGAAGAAGTAGGCCAACCGCCGGCGGTTGGCCGGACGGCCGGAAGGGCGCCCGCATGCATGCCGCGGGCGGTTAGGGTTTAGGGCTAGGCCCCCCCTTTTTTTTAATAGATGTAATGTCCACGGGCCCCACTAAATATATGTAAAGTGGGGCCAATGATTATCCATATATATATATGTCCAGTGTTTAATTATGTTTGCCAATTAAGTTATTTTTAATTCTATTTGCCCAAATGAAGTCAATGTTTATATTATATTTGTCTGAATGCTTAATTTATATTTGTCCTAATGTTTAAATTATATTTTTCCGAATGTTTAAATTATATTTGTCCAAAATTATAAATTTATTTTTGTCCAAATGTTTAAATTATATTTGTCCAATGTTTAAATTATTTTTGTCCACTGTTTGTCCGTGCTAGTATACGTTGGGCCTCATTTAACATTGGGCATGTCTTGGTTTTAGATGGGCCTGCCTGAACTGAACCTGAACTGGACTGAACACTGAACCTGTACATACGAACACTGAAAACTGAACTGAATACTGAAAACTGAACTGAACTGAAAACGAACTGAAACAAACGAAATCAGGGCCGGATTCCTGACGCATTTATTCCAAGTCTTAGCCATACTCAAATTGACCATGTCAAGCTAACTACAACACTAACTACATTATTTTTGACTAATGATCTGCAAATACACAATTCCAAGAACAATTGCACATAAATAAAAAAATGCAGCATCATATTGCTCTGCTTCTTTAGATCGACAAGCGTCTCCAGCTGTTTTGCCATCTTCTTGAACTCGTCCTTCTGCACCCCATTGTGCACCGTAGCAGATCCCAATTGCTCCACCGCCGGTAGCAAATTGGGCACATTTTTTTTGTCCTCCTTTTGAATCCTCTTTACGTAGTCCTCAAGCCATTCGAAATGGTCACATGGAGGAAGATCATGCAAATACGAAAACCCAAATCGGACGAAAACCCAAATCGGCTGAAAATTGAGGAAAAAAACGAAATTGACAGGGGGAACACAGATCTCACCTCCCCAAACTGTTCTTTGCTCTCGCATTTCACATACTCGCGCCCGCGGTTGCCGTGCCTGTCGCTCCCGGTGACCCGCCGCTGCAGGGGCGCCGTCCGTGGGCAGTGAGGGCATCTTCCCATCGGAACTGCCCCGAAGCGCGGCCATTTGGAGTGGGAATCGAAGCAGAGGTCGACGACATGCCGCCGGAGAAGAAGGGGACGCGCTGCCTGAGAAGCTCGGCTGATTTCCTGCTCACCGCCACGAGCTCGGCCGCGAGCTCCGCCGCTTTTAAACCGCCGGCCGCAAGCAACGGTCAACAGCTGGGGCCCACAAACCGTGCCAACGGTCAACAGTTGGGGCCCACAAGCCGCGCCAACGCTCAATAGCTGGGGCCCACAGGCCGCGCCAACGGTTCTAAGATGGGTCCCACAGGTCAGGATTCTAACGGGGGCAGAAAGTAACGGTGGGAGCAGCCAAAGCAGTCCTTGCGCACTGACTAGGGGCAAAACTGAGGTCGATTCGGCGCTAGGGGTAAAACTGAGGTCGTGGTGCCAACTGAGGGCACCCTGTTAAATATCCCAAAACAGTGAGACAAAAAATAGAAAAGACAACCATGGTTATACTTTTCTCTTTATTAGTTAACTAGTTTGCATATTTCCAAATCAAAGCGGAAATACGTGGCAAAAGGTGCAACCTATAATAACCATATTTGCGGTACATATAGAACTTGTGGTCGCACTTTTTGTTAAGAATTTAGGCAATTTACAGATTAAATTAATCCAAGTATAAATCATGAACATGACGTAAACATACTGATATTTAACCATATTCGTGCATACTAGATTTATAGTAGATAAATCTACGCAAACTACTAGTGTTGCACACATGGAAATAATAATGACAGGGATGAACGTGCTATACCCTACAGTTGGCCAATTGGCAGTAGCCGTAGCAGAGACGGCGGCCGCGGCGGCGGCAGCAGCAGCGTTGGCGGCCTCAGCAGCAGCAGCGGCCTCGGTGGCAGCAGCGGCGGCGGCAGCCGCTCGATCGGCTTCGGTGGCCATGTTGACGACGAGGGCGACGCGGTAGTAGACGAAGTAGATGTACAGCAGCAGCGAGCAGTCGCGTAGTAGACGCTCCCCAAAAACCTAATCGCCCCTCTCCCGTACAGGATCTGGAGAGGCGGGATTTCGGAGGCCTGCTCTCCCGTCGGCCGTGTACGCGGTAGACGGGATGGGATCACCGGCGGCAGCAACAGCAGGTGGAACGACAGTGGGCGCAAAGAGGCGGCGTGTGTGAGATGTGTCTACTGCGTCCTCCTAGGCCTCCAATTTATAGGCACAGCCGAGAAGGAGAACGGTCAATTTAATTGGCGTTTATTACAGCCGTTACCACGTGATAAAGGCGGCGTTTTACTGCGTTGCCGTGTCTGTTGACTCCCCGTTTCCGACTGCCAAAATAAAGGCATCGGCTCGGCTCATTCCCGCAACCCGCGGCGCGTCGTGACGTGTCGTGTCGTGTCGTGACGAGGCGAGGCGTGGCGAGGCGGGCGGCGGAGGAGGAGGAGCGCGCGTGTGGAACACCTCCACTACTTCTCTCTCTTCATACCAACTCACACTAGTGGGGAGAGAGCTCACCTTATAAACTGGTGCAAAACTCTCCCAACTAGCAATGTGGGACTAAACTCCCACCATTTGCTATGGCAGCATGGGACTTTGGGATTAAGTGGAAATTGGCTAATGGGCCTGTAGGTCCATCCGAATTTCAGCAATCCCCCACCAGATCCCGAAGACCCATGGTGTTGTCCTCTGTTCCATTCACTGTTTTTATATACTGGCATTTTCAGTGGAGACCCGTTAAGGTTGAACATCCACCTAGAACAAGTAGCTACACTACATCACAACTGAACAATGGATTATGCCTTGAATTGTCAGTTTGGCGTAAAATAGTTTCACTAAATGTCTTGCCAGTACTAGGCTGCCAAAGGCTGACCCCTCGGGTGGAGCATATTAGTCATACTCCTGGCCTATTCATGAACTTATTAGAGATCACCCAATCTCATAGACTGTGACCAGCAGTCAGGATCATATAGGTGTGTTCCTCCAAAGATCCCTCTGTAGGATAGCATCTTGCTTATACAAGCCTTGGAACACATTAAGACAAAAGTCAACCTGCCATACAGTTTTTGAAAGTACTGCATCTCCAGTGGAGTGGGTTAGTAAAAATTACTCTCCTCAGTTAACCACTAGCTTGTTTTCCCAGGTCCCACTTCACGGGATCTCCGATCACATAGGTTGGGTTACTGCCATGGCAACTCATGTGGGTCTCATACCCATCTCCCTCGATGCACTTTCTATCACAACACGTGATAGCCCTTTAGTAAAGGGATCTGCCAGATTCTTAGCCGACTGGATATAATCCACCGCTATCACTCCGGAGTTTCTTAAATGTCTGACAGCTTTTAATCTCATTTTTATGTGCTTTGTGGACTGTGCATTGTCCTTTGAACTCTTCACCTTGACAATTACTGTTTGATTGTCACAGTTCATAAGGATAGCCGGTACTGGCTTTTCAACCACAGGAAAGTCCATCAAAAGATCTCGAAGCCATCCTGCTTCGACACTAGACGTGTCTAATGCTGTTAATTCTGTTTCCATTGTCGATCTCGTTAAGATCGTTTGCTTGCAAGACTTCCAGGAAACAGCACCACCTCCAAGGGTAAACACATACCCCGTTGTGGCTTTCATCTCATCGGCATCAGAGATCCAATTCGCATCACAATACCCTTCAAGTACCGAAGGATATCCACTGTAGTGAAGTCCATGGTTCACGGTACCTTTCAGATAGCGCATAATTCTTTCTACAGCATGCCAATGCACATCACCCGGATTGGAAACAAACCGGCTTAGTTTGCACACAGCAAACATGATGTCAGGCCTCGTAGCGCTCGCTAGATACATGAGTGAACCAATTACTTGCGAGTACCTCAGCTGATCCTTAGTTGTGCCTTCGAACTTTCGAATCCGCACACTAGGATCATATGGTGTTGGAGAAATTTTGCAGTCCGAATATCCAAAACGACTCAAAACCTTCTCAACATAATGGGATTGCAGAAGTGTAATCCCACCCTCATTGTCTCTCAATAGCTTGATGTTCAAGATAACATCAGCCACACCAAGATCTTTCATCTCAAAGTTCTGGGATAGAAATGACTTAACCTCATTGATTACTTTGAGGTTGGTCCCAAATATCAGTATGTCATCAACATACAAACACAAAATAACTCCTTCGCCCCCACCATGACGATAGTATACACATTTGTCAGCTTCATTAACAACAAAGCCAACAGATGTTAAAGTTGTATTGAACTTCTCATGCCATTGCTTAGGTGCTTGTTTCAGCCCATATAAAGATTTCAGTAACTTACACACCTTTCCTTCTTGACCATCTAACACAAAGCCATCTGGCTGTTGCATATAGATTTCCTCGTCTAACTCTCCATTTAGGAAAGCCGTCTTAACATCCATCTGATGGACGAGAAGACCATGCGAGGCCGCCAACGAGAGTAATACTCGAATGGTGGTCAGTCTGGCCACAGGTGAATAAGTATCGAAGAAATCTTCATCTTTTTTCTGGGAATAACCCTTGGTCACAAGTCTAGCCTTGTACTTTTCAATCGTACCATCAGGCCTAAACTTCTTTTTGCACACCCACTTACATCCTAATGGTTTACAACCATAAGGACGTTCAGTGATCTCCCACGTTCCATTAGCCATAATGGAATCCATCTCGCTACGGACCGCTTCTCTCCAGTAGTCAGCATCTGGAGATGCATAAGCTTCTGAAATAGAAGTGGGAGTATCATCCACAAGGTACACAAGGAAATCATCACCAAAGGACTTTGCAGTCCTCTGTCTCTTGCCCCTACCAAGGGTTTCCTCGTCATCCTTCTCAGGATTCTCATCATGTGTTTGTTCATAATATTCCATAGGAATGGCAGGTTCAGGAGTCTCCTCTGATTCCTATCTAGAAGTGCTTTGCATATCTCTCATAGGAAAAATATCCTCAAAGAATGTAGCATCTTTAGACTCCAAAATCGTACCGACCCTCACGTCAGGTACCTCAGATTTCACTACTAGAAATCTATAGCCAACGCTATTCTTAGCGTATCCCAAATTAACGCAATCCACGGTCTTTGGTCCAAGTTTACGTTTTTTGGGGATCGGCACATTGAGTTTTGCCAAACAGCCCCAAGTACGTAAGTACGAGAGTGTTGTTTTTCTCTTCTCCCATTGCTCATAGGGAGTGACCTCATTGTTTTTCGTCGGAACTTTATTCAGGACATGACATGATGTCAATATAGCCTCCCCCCACCATGCCTTGGATAAACCCGATGTATCTAACATGGCGTTAACCAAATCTGTTAGAGTACGGTTTTTCCTTTCGGCAACCCCATTTGACTGAGGTGAATAGGGAGGCGTTCTCTCGTGAATAATGCCATGTTCCGCACAGAAAGAGTCAAACTCATTAGAGAAATACTCTCCACCACGATCTGACCGGATTCGTTTAATTTTCTTTTCAAGTTGATTCTCAACTTCTGCCTTATAGATTTTAAAGTAGTGTAGAGCCTCGTCTTTAGTGTTTAACAGATATACATAGCAAAACCTAGTGGAATCATCTATTAACGTCATGAAGTATCTCTTTCCACCTTTAGTCAACACACCATTCATCTCATAGAGATCAGAATGTATGAGTTCTAATGGCGCCAAGTGTCTCTCCTCCGCAGCCTTGTGGGGTTTGCGAGGTTGCTTTGCTTGTACACACGAATGGCACTTAGAACCTTTGGCTAAAGTGAAACTTGGAATTAAATTTAGTTTTGCTAACCGCGTCATGCAACTGAAACCAACGTGACAAAGACGTGAATGCCAAACTTCTGTTTCATTCACACTCGAATGAATATTGTTCACGACTTTATTACAAAAATCAGCGAGGGAAAAGCGGAACAGACCTCCGCACTCATACCCTTTTCCAACAAACAGTCCATATTTCGTTACAACTACTTTATTGGACTCGAAAACCAACTTAAATCCTTCTCTACATAGAAGGGAGCCACTAACGAGATTCTTCTTGATGGCGGGGACATGCTGCACGTTCTTTAGCTGCACGATCCTTCCCGAAGTAAACTTCAGATCGACCGTGCCAACACCAAGTACAGAAGCACTTGCGCCGTTCCCCATCAATACGGACCCGTTCCTTGTGACCTGATAAGAAGAAAACAATGAGATGTCAGCACACACATGAATGTTTGCACCTGTGTCAATCCACCAATTAGTAGACTGACAAACTGAAAATACAGTAAACAAATTACCATACCCATATGCCCCATTCTCATTGTTGCTCACGATCATGTTGACAGCCTTGGAATCCTGTCCTGGCTTCACATACTTCTTTGGGCACTTCCCAACCCAGTGTTCCAGTGAACCACAAGTGAAGCAGCCATCTTTCTTCTTATCCTTCTTGAAGGTCTTCTTAGCCTTCTTCTTGAAGTCGGTATTCTGCTGGACACCAGTCCTCGCCTTGTTCTTGTGGGAGTTGTAGTTCTTCTGTACCATATTGTCCGCAGAAGTCCCTTCATTCCCTTTTCCATGCGAGTCCTTTGCCCTCGAATTCTGCTCAACACTCAGATGGCCGATGACATCCTCTACTGAGAATTCACGCCTCTGATGTTTCAGAGTGGTGGCAAAGCTCCTCCAGGAATTAGGCAGCTTGGCGATTATGCATCCCGCGACATACTTGCCCGGTAACACGCACTTGAGAATTTCAAGCTCCTTAGCGATGCACTGTACCTCATGAGCCTGCTCCAAAACAGAACGGTTTTCGACCATTCTGTAGTCATGGAACTGCTCTATAATGTACATCTCGCTCCCAGCATCGGTTGCGCCGAATTTGGATTCGAGCGCCTCCCACAAGTCCTTGGCAACCCGCACATGTAAATATGCGTCAACAAACTTCTCTCCGATCACGCTTAGAACGCATCCAACAAAGACGACGGTGGCATCCCTAAACGCCTTCTCCTGATCAGGAGTAATCGTTTCCGTGGGAGTGACACCGACGACCCAGAACACGTTCATAGCCGTGAGCCATAAGAATGTTTTGGTCCGTCAACGCTTAAAGTACGTCCCCGTAAACGGGTCCGGTTTCAGTGCAGTAGCAAAACCATGAATCAAAAATTGCCTACACATATTAGGTTTTTGGATTGTTAAGAATTTAGGCAATTTACAGATTAAATTAATCCAAGTATAAATCATGAACATGACGTAAACATACTGATATTTAACCATATTCGTGCATACTAGATTTATAGTAGATAAATCTACGCAAACTACTAGTGTTGCACACATGGAAATAATAATGACAGGGGTGAACGTGCTATACCCTGCAGTTGGCCAATTGGCAGTAGCCGTAGCAGAGGCGGCGGCAGCAGCAGCGTTGGTGGCCTCAGCAGCAGCAGCGGCCTCGGTGGCAGCAGCGGCGGCGGCAGCCGCTCGATCGGCTTCGGTGGCCATGTTAACGACGAGGGCGACGCGGTAGTAGACGAAGTAGATGTACAGCAGCAGCGAGCAGTCGCGTAGTAGACGCTCCCCAAAAACCTAATCGCGCCTCTCCCGTACAGGATCTGGAGAGGCGGGGTTTCGGAGGCCTGCTCTCCCGTCGGCCGTGTAGGCGGTAGACGGGATGGGATCACCGGCGGCAGCAACATGAGGTGGAACGACAGTGGGCGCAAAGAGGCAGCGTGTGTGAGATGTGTCTACTGCGTCCGCCTGGGCCTCCAATTTATAGGCACGGCCGAGAAGGAGAACGGTCAATTTAATTGGCGTTTACTACAGCCGTTACCACGTGATAAAGGCGGCGTTTTACTGCGCGCAGTTATCACACGCGATCAATACGGCTGTTACCAATATAAATGTGACGCATTTAGACAACAATAATTATGACGTCTCATATTATTGCCGTGTCTGTTGACTCCCCGTTTCCGACTGCCAAAATAAAGGCATCGGCTCGGCTCATTCCCGCAACCCGCGGCGCGTCGTGACGTGACGTGACGTGACGTGTCGTGTCGTGACGAGGCGTGGCGAGGCGGGCGGCGGAAGAGGAGGAGCGCGCGTGTGGAACACCTCCACTACTCCTCTCTTTTCATACCAACTCACACGAGTGGGGAGAGAGCTCACCTTATAAACTGGTGCAAAACTCTCCCAACTAGCAATGTGGGACTAAACTCCCACCATTTGCTATGGCAGCATGGGCCTTTGGGATTAAGTGGAATTTGGCTAATGGGCCTGTAGGTCCATCCGAATTTCAGCACTTTTCACTATCAAGCAATTTCTAATATAAGTGCAACGATGGTGCGTTGAAAATTCCAATCTATAGAAATAGCAACCATAGTATGGTAAAATGTGCAACTTACAGAATCATAAACATAGTTGCACATTTCATGAGAAAAGTGTAACTATGTCCAAGTTGCACATTTTCAAATGGAAAATGTACGACATAGTTCTAGTTGCACATTAATGAGTGAAAAGGTACAACTTAGCTCTAGTTGCACATTTGAAAATGTGTAACATGGACCTACTTGCACATTTCCGAGTGGAAAGATGCAATTAGGATATAGTTTCATATTTTTCAAGTGGAACGGTGGAATTAGGACCAAGTTGCACTATTCTGTGTAGAAAAGTACAATTAGGACAAAGTTACATATTTCCGAGTAGAAACGTGCAACTAGGACATAATTTCACATTCCGAGAGAAAAGGTGCAACTTGTACTAGTTGAACAAATCTAAGTGAAAATATGCAACTTGGATCTAGTTGCATAAATCCTAGTGGAAATGAATTTCGACCAAGTTGCACTTTATCGGTTGAAATGTGCAACTAGGACCAAGATGCAAAATTTCAAGTGAAATGTGCAACTAGCATATAATTGCACATTTTCAAGCGGAAGGGTGAAACTCTAACCTAATTGCATATTTTCAAGTGAAAATGTGTAATTTGAACCTAATTGCATAAATCCGATTAGAAATGTACGACTAGGACCAAATTGCACATTTCCTGGTGGAAAAATGCAACTAGGACATAATTGCACATTTGTGAGAGCAAAAGTGCAACAGAGACCTAGTTTCACTTATCCGATCGAAAAGGGTATAACTTGGACCTAGTTGCACATTTTCAAGTGGAAATGTGCAACTCGGACCAAGTTGCATATTTCCCGGTGCAAACATGTAATTGCAACATAATTGCATATATCCGGGCGAAAAAAGTGCAACTGAGATCTAGTTGCACTTATCTGAGTGAAAAAGTGCAACGCGGACATTACACATTAAAAAAATGCAACTCGGATCTATTTGCATATTCTTTAAGGGTAAAGTGCAACTTACACCTAGTTAAATATATCCGAGTGAAAAAAGTAAAACTATATTTTTGTGAAATCTGAACATGTCATAATAGAAAAAAAATGAATTGATTAAGAGAGGTTAAAAAATAAAGAAAAAGAGAAATGACTTACATAAAACAAGAATAGAGAAAAAAAAAGCACAAAAAAGACAGAAGAAAACGTATTTGACAAAAGCCATCAACATTGCTCTTTGCAAAAAAAAATGTTTGGTTGCAAAAAATGTCACAAGACTTGAAGCATATTCGTAAGAAATAGTTTTGCAGACTAGTTAGGAGGCGATGAAGACATCTTCAGGTCGTGAGTTCGAGTCACGCAGCCAAGGTAATTTCTATTTTCTATCCGCACCCGCACAAAAGAACAAAACCTTCATGAATCTGGTGCGGAAAAAGGACGGCTAGACGGAGACATAAGCTAGTCTCATGCGCCTAAGTATTAGGAAATGCATAAAAGAATATAAGAAAACTAATTGAAACCCCGATCCAAATAACAATACATGATGGCGAATAGTAAAGAAGACATCTTAATGAAATAGAGGAGACAAATTTAAGATGAGTGTGAAATGAAAGAAAAATAAAAAAACAGAGACAATAAATTGAAAAAATAAAGGGAAAGAAATAATTACAACGTGCAATAAGTGTGAGACACCATAGTAACATTAAAAAAAATACTGCCGTGAAACAAACAATAAGCCGGAAGTACCTACCTCTGACAAAATAAATAACTTGGCTCTTATGGTTGATCTTTCGCAAGTTGTAGCACTAGGTGCCAGGTTTGACTCTCACGTTATCGTTTTAATTTCCTTTTCCTCTTTTCTCCCTTAACAGCAGCACAACACGAATCTCCAGCACAATCAAACAGCTCACAATGTCGACCGAGACATAACAAAAAAGCAGGCACCTGATACTTAGCAAAACCGTATTTAAAAAATACTCCTACTTTGGTACCAAAGCGCAGCTTATTCCAAAATCCAAACCGAGTCCAATCAGAAGGTAGAGTGCATATGGAAAACGACCTGATAAGTGATAACAGGTCCGATGCAGAATCCCACGTCACGTTTCCCGTGATCTCGGTCGCCTCGAAAGAACAGGCGGCACAGGGACGACGCGGCCTTGAGCGATCTTCAACCTGTCCGGTTGTGCGAGGAGATCGAGAACGAGAGCAGGCGTAGAATTTGGGTGTGAGCTCGCCAAGGAACGCAGATGCTACGGGTTCCTTCAACCAGCAATCCGGTCTCCCTGCCACACGACGGAGCGGAGCCAACACAGATGCTACGGGTTCCGTCAACCAGCACGCCGGTCTCTCTGCCAAACGACGTGATCGTCGACATCCTCTCTAGGCTCCCTCTGAAGTCTCTGTGCCGGTTCCGATGTGTGTCCAGCGGGTGGTCTGCCCTCATCTCCGACCCCGTCTTCACCGCCGCGCACAAGTTGTCCCGCCCCGCCGAGCCCTTCCTCGTCGTCGAATCCTCTAGAGATTCGTGCCTGCGGCTGGTTCAATTGGATGGCACCATTGTTAGGGTGATGGACGACATGGGTTGCTCGTGGACACCGGTACACATGAGCCCGGTTGACGGCGTCTTATGTGTTGCCGACTTCTCGGATGGCGTCACCGTCGCCGGGATGATCGACCTCCGCACCATGAAGGTGCTTCGCACTCACGTGGAGCTCGGCGGGGCATGGGGCTGCGGCCGTGCGGTCCCGTCCGGCGCGTACAAGGTGGTGCGTTTCAATGCCTTCCTAGAATACGAGGTATTCACCGTAGGAGATGGTGATCATCGGTGGAGGAAGCGGAAATCTTTCCCCTTCCATGTCGACCATTCCAGCTTTGACAAGCACACTGCAGCGGTTAACGGTACGCTGCATTTCTTGGCGGAGGCGCTACCGGATGCAGCAGGGAGTGTACTCCGGTTCGACCTTGAGAGCGAGGAGTGGAAGAGTAGCATCAAAGGCCCACCAAATGTGAAACTTGGACGGCTTACCGTCAGCCTAGGAGAGCTTAACGGTTCCTTGTGTGTGGTCGAGCCAGAGAGCTATTGTAACTTTACGAATGTTTGGCTCCTAACCGATTCTGAAACGAGTATATGGGTCAAGAAGTACAAGATACCCTTGGACAGATCCACGCATTGCAAGATGATGCCTCTGAGAGTGTTAGGGGACGGCTCCAAACTGCTTTTACGTTCCAAACAGTTTGAAGGAGGAACACCGGTACTGCAAATCTACAACCATTGTAACGGTACGTGCACAGATGCAGTGGAAAATCTGCTCGATGGCAACGCATACAGTATCGGACTTTGCGGTTTGCACCTAGAGAGTTTTATCTCGCACAATATCCAGTACACCGTAAGTTGTATATAGAAGTATTATTCCTCAGAGCAAACATGCAGCATGGTTTGAGCAAGCTGGATTGCGGCGAATTGCGAATTTGTAAAAAATGATTATGCAATTTTGATACGATCAATCGTTTCGTTAGCTATTTTCTCGTAAGTCTAAAAGAAGTAAGTTTGAAATCACGTTCTAACAAGCAGAAAGATGTTTCAATCCATCTGCAAGATCCTTGAAATCTGAAATACAACCGGTTCACCTCTCTTCTCTCGCGACATATTGGGGCCGCGTCTTGCAATGGCCACCAACCCTCACCCCTGGTTTCGCCGTTGCAAGGTGGTTGCGGTGGACAAGGAGGGGTGTGGCGAGGCTATCGATGCCATAGTGTATGAACTTATTAAAAATAGAACCATATGATTGTTTTGCCGGTCTGGATGGTGCGAAAAACTTGCATGCTTCGGAGGTACCCTCCATATGCATGATGTTTGCAACAAAATGAGCATCACCTATGTTGCTATAAAAGCGACATAATATGAATTGTACAAAACAGAATGACCCCTTGTACAGGAAGGGAAACCGTATAAGTAAACCTGGCATTCTGGTTTCAGTAGATCTAACACTTTTAATAATGAGTAGATCTAACACTGGGGGTTAAAAGGCTCGCAATTGGCCTTAAAAAGCCAGCAGTATTAACTAATTTGGTCTTAAAAAGCCAGCAGTATTAAAAAGTCAGCAATTGGCCTTAAAAAGGCAGCAGTATTAACACTGGGGGATAAAGGGCTCGCAATTGGTATTGTGTTCAGTAGACACATGTATAGGCATGACAGAGAAGGAACTCCACAGAGGCCTCTGGTCTGAGAACCGGCAGCTTGTGTTCTAAGTTGGGTGCAACGCCTTGATGCATGATCACCCAGGGTCCCTCGGGCTTAATACGAAGTCATAAGGTAGAGAGTGCTTCAGCTATTCCCTTGAAAAGCCAGCAGTATTAACTAATTTAGTGGTGTAACAAAGCTCGACTCAAACCTTTCAAATTGGAATACCAGAGCAGAAACAAATGCTCCAACAGTCTGAACTATGTAACGATTTCGGCTGCAGAGACGCAGTTGAGGTTATGAAACAAACAGCAAACCTCCAGCAATACGCCCAATTCAACAATACGCCCAACTCATCAAAAGGATATATAATGCAATAGGCCAATAAGACGTTCTACCATAACCGAACAACAACATTCATACCGTAGGAACTGCAATTGAGCAACATAACTTAAGAAGAACATAGAGCACCAACAGCTCCTTACATGGATAGTTCTTAAATGCCTCATTAACCAGCGAACCGGGCATTGTTATTTGCCGCTTACAATAATATATCCAGCAAGTATTAAGCACCAAGTGGAGTTTAAGCATCACAATGCCACCACCACATCCATTTGAAATCCCATTTTCCCAGCAAAACATCTTAGACGACCATCGACAAGGCAAAAGGACCAACAGACACCAAACTCAGATCAGGCGTGCCACACGCAGTTTCCCATAAGTATTTTTAGCTAGCAATATATATGGTATGTGCACCGAGAGGTGAGGGTGCGCCGCAACTAGTCCCAGCCAGAAGCACTGATGTTTGTCGTGCCCATGGGGTAGGAAGGGTAGTACCGCGGAGGTGGGTCATTTGCCCTGGAGTATCTGCCACCGCCACCATCACCAGAGTAGCTCCTGCCACTGCCACCACCACCAGAGTAGCCTCTGCCACCGCCGCCACCACCACCGCCGGAGTAGCTCCTTCCACCTCCGCCAACACCACCGGAGTAGCTCCTTCCACCGCCACCACCACCGCTGGAGTAGCTGCCACCACCACCACCTGAGTAGCTGTTGCCACCACCACCACCTGAGTTGCCACCACCACCACCTGAGTAGCTGTTGCCACCACCACCACCTGAGTAGCTGTTGCCACCATCAGAGTAGCCAGAATAATCCCCACTGCTGCGATAATCTCTGCCGCCAAAGCTGCTGCCACCACCGCTGGACCTTCGGCCTTTTCCACCGTAGGTCAACCCTCCATAGCATGGCCTGCCTGCGTAATCCTCTAGCCAGTCAGGAACTTTCTGTTTTGCCTCGGTCATCAGTTCCAACAATCCTTTTGCTATGGGATGGTTCTGTTCAGTGAAAAAAGCGGTGGCAGACCCAGCATTTCCAGCTCTCCCAGTTCTTCCAATCCTGTGGACGTAATCCTCTATGCTCTTGGGAAGGTCGTAGTTGATCACATGACTAACATTTGGGACATCCAGGCCACGCGAGACTACATCAGTGGCGACCATGATAGGAGTCAATCCAGACTTGAAGGATCTCAGTGCGCTTTCCCTCTCCTTCAGATAACAACCAAAATATCAGTCTATAGTAGTAAGACGGATAAAATGTGCATATTTACTGGTTTAGAGTTAAGAAAATACCAAAGGAGTGCTGCTTAACACATAATCTATTTGCATGGTTACAAGGAAATCAACTGGCAGCAATCTGTGAAGTGCATGTCTTGGTTACATGTGCCATTGTGGCATCTAAATGCGGTCTGGGCATCTTTCTTATTTGATATACAAGACAAAGCATTTCTCTCTTTGTGAAAAAAAAAGTGCAGCACATATCTGGAGCAGCTACATACAGTCATCATTGATACTGTAATGATAGATACAAACTACTTGTTCATTTATTCAGCTAATGAAACAAGTGGAATACAAGAGGCAGACGAAACTAGCCAAATTGTAAGCAGAAATACTCCACGCAGAGACAATAAAACATGACACAAGGCATACATATACATTAGCTAGATATGTCCTCCATATTCAAGGGCACAAGTATGCATGACAAGTGTGTTCATGGAAATTTAATCTTATCTTTATGCTCCTAGTGTTGATATAGCAAGGCAAATATTTCAGACTAAAATGTTGATTTTAACATGTAGCCATAGCAGTTTTACATTGCTGCTAAGGGAAGAGTTCATACATATGCATTTACCTCTTGTGTTCTGTCACCATGGATCGCTGTTGCAGGAAAACCTTTGTTGTATAGCCAATACCTCAATGAATCAGCATCTCGTTTTGTCTCCACAAAAACCAAAGTTAAAGGCTGTTGCGGCTAAACAAACAAAAAAACTAACATAAGAACAAATCTCGCAGGAAAAAATTCCAGCTAATACTCCCCTCCGATCCTAATTAAGTGACGCAACTTAAGCAAAGGTTTGTGCTTGTTTAGTTTATTTCTCCCGACACTTAATACGGACCGGAGGGAGTACAATCGTTACATCCAAGACGGAACAAATAATACCTTGCCGTCAAATGAACAGAAAGATTGCCGCTGCAGGAGATCTATCAGGTAGGTTCTTTTCTCATCGTTGGTGACAAACTCAAGTTTCTGGGTAATTAGGTCGGTACTAGAACCCACCCTCCCAACAGTGATAAATATGTACTTCGACAAAAAGTCTGAAGCCAGTCTCTGGATAAAATAAAATATTAGCCAAACACATCAAAACAGACATAATCAAGTGTATATCATCAGTTTTTCTCAAAAAACAAAATGTATATAATCAGTTCAACCATTTCCATCTAGATAGCTCTAAACTACTCCCTCCGATCCATGATCAGTGTCACTGATTTAGTATATACTAAATAAGCAACGCTTATTTTGGATTGGAGGGAGTAATAAATATGCAATCATCAACTGGAGAGGTATAATATATAATATATCAACGAATTTCATATTTTTTGGTAAAAATCTAAGTGCGACCTACTTGCTAATATGTTTATGGCAATGCATGTTACAGGAACTTAGGAGTTAGCACGCTGCTATTGTAGAAACAGAAATATGAAAACGTTCAGTTGTTCCATTCTTAATCCTACTTTACACGATGCAATGGAAGAAAATATATATAGTTTTATACCTGTATCTGTGGTGGGAAGGTTGCACTGAAAAGCATCGTTTGTCTCACAGACTTTCGTGGCATACCCATCCCATCAACAATCTTTCTTATCTGAGGCTCAAACCCCATATCCAGCATCCTGTCAGCTTCATCCATTACCAGGTACTTAATTGCCTCAAGAGAGACCTTTGATCTTTCAATCATATCCACAAGGCGCCCAGGTGTAGCCACAAGAACATCAACGCCTCTTTCTATATCACGTAGCTGATAAACGAGCAAGCACAAAAACAGCATGTTAGATGACCAATGCAAAAAACCCAAATAAGGTAAACATCCCTCAATGTTATACTTATTGGTCAAGCAACAAAATAGACCCATATAACATTTGAGTGATACGTCAACTATATTAAAGATGTAATGCTCGAAGAGACATTATCCCAAAAATAACTATATTAAAGAAGTCCAACATATAAATTCCACATTATAATTTCTACTCCTACATTTAAAGTAATTTCTGCAATACAGAGCTACTAGAGACTCAAGAGAAGCCATCACACCGAAAAGCATAAAATCGCCAATCACCTGCTGAGACATTGGAGTTCCTCCATAAGCCACCTTAACTCTGATTCCAGTTTGGTGAGAGAACTTCTTGGCCTCCTCGTGAATCTATAACGTGATATAATCAGCAATTAAGTCTGGGCAAAGGTAATAGTAACATAAATGAATTAAAATCTCTTCACCACAAATCTCCTAAAAAACGAGAAATATTAACACGCTCAACAAACGATATATCAATAAAAAATATTAAAAATACACAGAAACAGTAGTATTTCAGAACACTATGATGCACAAAATACAGAAGTGGGTAAGGAAGTAGTAACACCATAGAAATTTTGCTCACACAATTTAAAGTCACCTCAGAACCTGGTTCGTTAAACAAACACAAATGTCACGCTTTTTTTAAAGAACTGCAGAGAATTATCATCTTAAAATCATTTCAAAAGCAAACAAGCCAACAGAAATAAATAAGAGCTCTGACATAAAATATCTTTACTTAACAAAGAAATGGTTCTTCCAGCTGGAAAGAAAAACGAGTCATTGGAACACAGAGAAAGCTCCAGATATATGAAAGAGAACTGCTATACGTACGATATTGTCCGATTTACGTACACCATCCATATGTGTGGCAAAAGTAACTGGAACGCTGGATTAGTCTGTCGTAAAGATATCAGACACATAAGTGGCGTACACACAGAAGTTTCGTATAGGAAACTACTCCCTCCGTTCCATATTAGATGACTCTCATATAGATGTATCTAGACATATTTTAGTACTAGATACGTCTAGTTGAGAGTCATCTAATATGGAACGGAGGCAATAATGGATAGTTTTTCAAGGCCTGGGAGTGATAATACTACTATCACACAGCAACTCTGCATATACGTTGCAAAGCAAGGATGTGTAAAATCAGAATAACTTGCATTATGGTACATCAGAAGCTAAGGCTGCATATATGCAAGTTATACTTCCCAATGAAAGATTCATATCTTTAAGTGCCAAAGTCAAATAGATAAAGGGAAAATGTGGAGACATAGAAAACTACCTGATCACATATAAAGTACAAAGATAAAGCCAAGGAAAAACTTGGAAGATATCCAGATGAAGTAGAGCAAAAACATGAAGTTGTACATAAATCAGACCGACACTAGTCCACCCAGGCACCCAGCCAGAAACAATCAAGAGAACAATCAAGAAGAATCAAGTGCAATGCCTGGGATTAATTACCAAACTATGATGTTGTGCTAGATGAAAATTGATTCAACACAGGAATATATCAAGTTATGTCTTATAAAAGTGAAATATCCATCCGAATTCTCCAACATACAACTAGCAAAGAAAATTTGTACAAGAATGTAACAAAATCCACATTATTTGAAGAAGTACTAACACACGGAGTGTACTGGTTTAATAAACGGAGAGACAAATTTACTCCATATCAGACTATTTGATAATCCTACAACCTGCAAACTAGATGTAACAATGTAACATGAAAGAAACGGGAGAGGGGGAATGAACACAAAGTTCTACAGGACGGCAGAATCTCAGTAAATCTGTAACCGAACTAATACAGTGAGCAAAATAAATTGATGGAAACAATTATGCACAGCAGATATCGCAGAGAGCACACACATAACCTACGAGAGCTTGAGCACAATGCATTATACAGCAAAAATAAATCTACAGAAAGAAGTATCAGCATGCGAAATTCCCAGCTACAAATGATTCCAGACATGTACCGATCGGAACCGTTTGATGCTGGCAATGGAACACCGAAACACACAATGCGCCTGCCCAAATTCCACACACAATTCCCTCATATGGCACAGGCGCATAAGAAAACCACGAACACAGGCATGCCTAAGGCATGCACCAAGGAGACATCTACGCCAAATCGAGCTCAATTTCGGCGCGCGCGCAGGAGAACAAGCATCTACCGGAGGCAACGCACAGCAACGAATCCCCGCAAACAACACAGCGTCCGAACGATCGCGCACAAGCAGCATCATCTAAGGAGAGAGACGGGCGAGCTCCATACCTGCGCTGCAAGCTCTCTAGTGGGCGCGAGCACGAGAGCGCGCGGCCTAGCGACGCGGCTGTAGTCGTCGTAGTCGTACGCCTCCCTGTCGCCGCGACCCCCTCCGCCTCCTCGTCCTCCTCCCGCGGCCGCCGCCGCCAGCAGCCCGCTCACCATCGGGAGGCAGAACGCGGCCGTCTTACCGGACCCCGTCTGCGCGCACGCCATGAGGTCCCTCCCGGACAGCACAATCGGCATCGAGTAGCGCTGCACGGGCGTCGGGCTGTCGTAGCCGCACCGCGCCACGTTCCGGAGCACGGCCTCCGCGAGCCCGGCCTCCTGGAACCCGTCCGCCGGCGGAGGCGCGCCCTCGCCGCTCACCTCGACGGGGATGTCGTACTTGTCCAGCCTCCGGCTCCCGTCCTCGATCTCGAGCCCGGCGAAGCCCTTGGCGACCTCAGCAGCCGTAGGCGCGGCCTGCGCGGGGCGGCTGGGAGCGGCCGGCGTGGTGTTGGGGTAGCGCCCGGCCGGGCCGGAGTTGGAGGATCGGCCGGAGCGAGCGACGGTGGTCCACTCTCCGGCGGTCGGATCGTCATCGCCCCACCCGCTGGACGCCGCCATCTGGAGACCTCTCCTCCTACCGCTAAACCCTACCAAGGACTCTACGGAGAAGGGAAGGGGAGGGGAAGGGGAGCGAACAAAGAGGTGGTGGGGTGGGAGGCGACGAGGCCGGCGTGGTGAATTTGTACGCCCGTCCCTCTGCGTGTGTGTGTTGAGTGTGGTGCCGTGGGACGGGGGGTGGGGAGAGTGGTTGGGTAGATCGATGCGCCCAGTCTATGGACCGGTAAGAGGCACGAACCGTACGATCTCCTCGAGGTGGTCGAGATGTGAGCTGTACAGAGACGGTGGAATCGTCAGGTGGCCTCGGTGCACGGGCTGGGCGTGGTTGTCCCTACCCGTCAGATCGGGATGGAGGCGTACGATGGTGGAGCTGTGGCGGTGGGCGGGGTTTTGGTGGACGCGGCGCTTGGGATTTCCCGCGCAGGGCGTGGGGTGGGGCCCGCCACGCCTTTTCTGACACCACAGAGGGAGAGCTATGTGTACTTCAAAGTTGTGTACCCGTCCAATTGGAGCCTGCCATTTGGGGTAAAGCTACACAAGGTGGTAGATGAATAGGTAGATATAGCCCGGTACAAGTGAAAACCTGGGGTTTTGTTCTGCTTTAATTTTTTTGAGCAAGTTTTCTGCTTTAACTATAGCTGGAGATACGCACAGTACGCCAGTCGGTAAATGAGCATTAACTGATTGAATTTTCAAAATACGCACTACTCCCAGATTTAAGTTGGGTTTTTTTTGTTAATTCAACTTGAGAGTTTGCATGTCCCAGTTAAATGAATATGCCGATATTTGATTTTTAAGTTATAGTTGAGATTTCTTCCAATTTGCTGGAGAAGTGACAGGCCAGCAGAATGTACTAGGTATTTGAATTTCTACAAACCAGGTTCTTTTCATTTTTAATTTAAGCAGTTATGTGACAAATAAACTCTTCCCCTCCCAATGACTATTGGGCCGCGCTTGGTTTGTAGTATTTTAGCCCAAAACGACGGAATACCTCCGGAAAAAATCCAGACCACCTGCGATCCGTATAATTTACAGGTATATCTCCGTAGATAAATATCGGGGGTGAGAATTTCCGGTCTTCCAAGCAGCGCATAAGAGCATCTCCAGGAGATCATCTAAACGGACATCTATGCCAAATGTAGCTGACCGGTACCAAAAAAACGTTCTCAGCAGCTCATCCACCCCATCAGCTATCGATACATGTCCTCCCGGCTCCTCTACTCGTTAGCTACTTCTGGGGGACGGAGGGTTGATCCTCCAAATCAACTGCTCTCGACGGAAGAATCCTCCCGCGCGCATCCGGAGGTTGCGGAAGGAGACCAAGACGCTGACTCCGCTCTCCCGATTCGGCGTTCCCAGGTATGCCCTCCACCCATCCCACGTTTTCCCGAGCTAGCAGCGCTGGGAGGAGAGACTCGAGATGGTAGCAACGCTGGGGGACGGCGACCTCGCTGGTAGGGCGCAGATGGGCCGGGTCGGGTGCCGCCGTCACCGGCGGGCAGGGGCTCAGAGGGGCGTCGGGGTTGGGCGTAGCGCAGAGGGGCGTCGGGCGCTGAGGGGTACCACGGCCGGATGCGGGCGGGAGGCCGGATGCGGGCGCCACGCCTTGGATGGACGGATGCAGGCCGCGGGCGCCATGGCCAGGATGGTCGGATGCGGGAAGCGGGCGCACGTCGCCATTCCTCTCTGAAGTAGTCATTCCAAAGAAGAACAGATCCCTCTTTACTTCCTCGATCGATATTCTGACGCCCAAGCTTGGAACCGCCATGGCGTCGAGCATTTTCCTCCTCTTCCTCCTCGCGCTTGGCCAGTGCAAGCATGAGTTCATCGTCATCAGATGAAGACGACGACAAATTCATGATCATGCGGGAGGTGCTCATTGTGTTTCGATAGAGTGGATAGAGAAATTCGAGAGAGATCAGAGAAGCTATAGCCAGTGATGTTCTGAGAGAGGTGGGAGGTGGTGGTATATATAGAGCTAAAAATAGAGCCGTTGAAAATAGAGCCGTTGGAAATATGATCGTTAGAAATTTGAGCGGTTGAAATATAGCCGTTGGAAAAAATAGTTGTTCAAAATAGATTCGTTGGAAAAAAATGATGAACGGTATAGTTATAACATAATATTAAAATATAGGAGAGAGAATATAGATGTCCTAAATATAGATGTTCTGCTGTAAAACCGGGAACATCTATATAGGAATCTTTTTAGATGAGATATAGATGATGAAATATAGATGATCTGCTGGAGATGCTCTTAGCCTATTAGGGCGTGTGCAGTGTCTAGAACGGTCTAAGCAAAACGAAGAGAGGTGTCTAAGAAATCCAAGTCTGCTCCACCGTTTAGCCCTGGCCAGGGTTGTACACGTCAGAATAAAGAAGTAAAATAAATGCATGATGTTACCACTGCCATGTGGGCCTTCTGCCATTTGATTCTCTTAGTCCCTGCCTCTTGCACTAGTCACAGGTCCAGGAAAAGACACCTTAGCTCACACGCCGCACCGTTTAGACACAGGTCTAAGGCTTGAAAAGTTTTCTTAGTCACCCCTTTAGGCACAACGCTGCACACGCTCTTAGAGCATCTCCAGCCGCCCCCACGAGCCCCCCAGGGCGACCTTTTTTGCGCCAGATCGCCGTTTTCCGCCCAGTCACCCTCCACGAGCCCAAATAGCGTCGGATTGGGCCTAATTATCGCCCCGCGAGCCCAGGCCAAACCCAGCGCGCCGGGACGCAGTTGGCGGCGCCGGATGAAGGGAAATGGCGCGAAAACCGTTTCCCTCGCCCGCGGGCCCGCCGAGTCAGCGAGCCACGGGCTATCTCGTCCTTATCGCCTCGTTCCCCGCGATGTTCAATGCGCGCCGGCAGCCTTTCAGACTGGCCGAGCCGTTCAATCGCCCACGCGGCGACGTAATGGGGCTCCACCACCGAGCTTCCCGCCCACGCTTCTACACCTCTCTCGTGCGCTCGACCGGTATAAATGCGCCGCCACTTCATCGCCGCCGCTCGCCACAACTCATGTCCACAATCCCGCACAGTCCTCTCTTCCCGACATCTCCTCTCCCCTGAGTCCATGGTTGAACGCTTCCCCGGCGATGGTGCACGACTCGAAAGCTCGCCTTCTCCAGTCGGCGGACTACCCCACGCCGCCCGACGTCCGCGTGCCCGGCGCCTGGCGTATGAGCGTCGGAGGTGTCCCCGTGGCGCCGATTCCGACCGGCGCGGACCGCATGGCGGAGATCACAGAGATCCGCGCCGTCATGCCTCTCGACGCCCAGCTCTAGACCCCCGTTGGGCGCCGGACAACCACTACGTCTGGTCGGTGTACCTGCACCAACGCCACGAGCATCGCCTGGCCTCCACGAACAGCGCGCCTATCGTGGGGGCGCATGAACTCCGTCGGGCGGCGCTCCTGGGGGGGTGAGCCCGAGCGGACACTCCCCCCGTCCTCACCCACATCCAGGAAGGCAACACCCCACCGCTTGAGTGGCCTCGACCGTCTCTTTCTCGGCATCGAGGAGCGTCCTGGATGCCAACGGGTATGACCGCCGGGTCCTCGTCGTCCTCAGCGGGGACGACCTCTCATTCGTCGGGCTCGGCGCCAATGACTCCCCTCTCCCGTTCGTCGGCTCGGCGACGAGGAGTCCCCTCTCCCCCCATCAAGCCCGATCCAAGGAGACGCCTCTCTGACGGTGCACCCGCGCCGGCAGCCTCGTCATCAACGAGGGTGGCCGCGCACCGTCGCCTCCTTGCGGTCATCTTCGCCCCGTCAGGCCGAAGAAGGAACCCGTCGCCAGTCATAAGAAGTCGGTGACCTGGAGGGAAGAACGCACCGCCATGGCCACCGACGACATCGAATTCGTGCTCGCCGCGTCCAAGGCGCAGTACTTGGCCGAGGAGATGGCACGACAGCGGCGTGCCCTGGAGAAGATTGATGCTACGCCTCAATGATACCTTGATAGCGTGTTGGAAACCCCAAGAGGAGGGTATGATGAGTGCAGCAGTAAGAATTTCCCTCAGTTAAGAACCAAGGTGATCAATCTAGTAGGAGAAAGAGAATCTTCGGAAGGTTGATGCCACTGACGATGGTGATGGCTCACCGGTGTCAGCAACAACGCGGAACCTGCACACAACACAACCAAAAATACTTTGTCCCAACGGTACAGTGAGGTTGTCAATCTCACCGGTCTTGCTGAAAACAAAGATTAAACGTATAGTGTGGAAAATAAAGTATGCTTGCAGTAAGTAAAGAAAGCAGGAAATTGTAGTGGTTTGTTTAACAGTGTAAGAAAATGGACCGAGGTTCATAGGTTCACTAGTGATGTCTCTCCATAAAAGATAGCATGTTGGGTGAACAAATTACAGCTAGGCAATTGACAAATAAAGGTTGCACCGTAGTGCACATCCATGACATGATGACTACTATGCTATTTAGTGCGGGCATTACAACAATATACATAGACCGTAATCCAACTGCATCTATGACTAATAATCCACCTTCGGGTTATCATCCGAACCCCCTTAGGTATTAAGTTGCAAACAACAGTGTCGAGACATCGTAGTAGTTTTCATAGATGGGGGTGCCATGAGACTACGGTAGAGACGTGGGGTAACGGGATAGCGTAGTAACACAGAACACGGCATTTTACCCAGGTTCGGTACGTCGCGACAGTACGGCGTACCTACTCCTGCACTTCTCACTAATTGGGACTGAAGCCCGTAAATCTGGGTTACAATGTGAGGATATAGATCTAGCTTCTCGACGAGGATGAGCTTCTCGGCCAGTTGCGTAGAGCTTGAACTTGTGTCTAACTTAGAACCTGTGAACTTGTTTAATCTATCTCCCGTCCGGCTTTATATAATAGCCGGATTAGGGCTTACAAAATAGGAAACCTAGAAGACTACGTTTAACTTGTAACTTGGAAAGTAAGGAATCCGTCTTCTCCTCCAAGCCAGATCACGTGGGTCGTGATCCGGGTTCTTCTAGAATCCGGCTTCTGCGCGTCGGACTACTGGGCCGCCCAATGGACCTAAGCCCATTACCATGTAGGCCACCCTGGTAGTCCGGCTCTTTGTATACCATCTTCTATACCCCTATTCAGTATATATCCGACAGTAGCCCCCAGGAAGGATCAAAACTCTGATTCTCCGTCTTTCGTCAAATACATTTTGTCCGGGAAATCTTGATTCAGCAGTCTTGATTCTTTCTACTTTCCTTTTGAAGGAGATGGTAATATGTATCTCGGAACCATGAAAATCCGGCTTTTCTTCTCGCGATCCTTCGCGGAGAAGGAACTTCTAACGTCAGCGCTTTAATCATGCTGACGCAGGCGACGCTTGGTTTCACGCGGGAAACCCTGCAACGTATCTCTGACAGATTCTCACGAGAAACGAGGAGATAGCCATCATTCCCCTGTCGTTACATTTCCCGGATTTTCCGGCGAGCGACACGCGTCGAACATCCAACGGTCGAAAGAGCCGTTAGCAAGTATCTGAACGGATTTCTGGCTATAAATAGCCATCATCGTCCTCCTCCGAAACTTTCCTCACTCCCTCACTGCCTACGCCATTGTTGCGCACGCGAGCTCGAGAGCAAGCCCTTGTCCCAGGCGCACTTAGCATCCAAACGCACCGAAACGCGCCACCAAAAAGATGGCCTCCTCGCCGTCATCGCCAACCCGCGCCGCCATCGACGAGCTCGTCAGCGATCTAGATCCGCTGCCAGGATCACAGAAGCACACCGGCGGCGAGCCGGAGAAGACTACGGCCTCCGCGGCGGGCGGAGAAAACACTTCCGCCGCCGCGGACATTGCGACATCAAGCGCCGCTACAACCCCACCGTTTGCACCCGAAACGGTGGAGGAAAAGATCGAGCTCCTCGGCGACAAGCTCGCCGCCGCGGAGGCTGCCGCCGCCGCCACCGCCGGAGCGGACGAGGAAGCTGAATCTGCAGGCAACTGGAGTGCCTGCAGTATTCCCCCGGCTCTCCTTCCAAACTTGGAAAAGGAGGGCCTGGTTCTCAAGAAGAAATGGCGGCTGCCAGAAGAAGAAACCGAACCCGCGCCACGAGATGGCGAAAGGGTACTCCTTTCTTCCCACCTTTTGCGAGGTATGGGACTTCCACCTTCTTCCTTCTTCCTCCAAATCCTTTCTCACTACAACATCCAGCCCCACAACCTTCCTCCCAATTCCATCCTCTACATGGCCGGCTTCCAGGCTTTGTTTGAGGGCTACTTAGGGCTAGAACCTAGGTTAGATTTCTGGACTTACTGTTTCGGGGTTAAGCGGAACTCTTCGGAGGGCGCACTCCCGACTTGCGGGACCATATCTTTCACTCTTCGGAGATTCTGAGAAGATTGGTTCCCCAAGATAAAAACTTCGGAATCCGTCAAATTTTGGATGGGTTCCTTCTTTTATCACCCCGACGTGCCTTTCTCTAAGGAAGCTGTCGGGGTTCCACCTTTCGTGAACTCTGCCGCAGTTCCTCAGGATAACTGGGGAACGGAAGCCGTCCAGGTCCTGCCGCCAGATCTACTAAAGATCAAGCGGCGCATCGCCAAGCTCACCTCCATGGATCCGCCTCTCACCGGCATGGACACGGTTCTATACTGGCTGATTAGGCGAATCCAGCCACTAGCCAACCACAGCGGTCGTCTCCTGTGCGATTACACGGGTGTCAAGGATCCGATGCGGACATCCACCAAGGATTGGCCCGCAAAGGAACTTAGGCGGCGCATCAATCAGTTGGTCGCATCGCGCGACCAATACACAGAGAGTCGGCCAATGTACACGGCCGAAAATCCGGTTCCCAAGGTAATTTTTCAGTCATTTGGGTACAGTTATAATTCTCGGATAATCTACCTTCTAATTCTGATTGGTTCTTCCGACAGCTTGCGGATCTTCCAGACTCGGAGTTAGCCTCCGAGGCCGAGCTGGATGCGCTGCGCACCGCCGCTACAGGTGGACGCAAGCGCAAGAAAATAACTTCCTCGGAAGAAATTATCGATCTTGACGGAATCCCCGTCGCCACTTCCAGGTTAGTTTCTTCTGGATTTTTCTTTTATGGGAACTTTTTTCATCCATCTCCGGTGTTTTAACCTTTTCCGGGTTTTTACGTTTTTAGCCTGCCACCTTCCACCCTGAGGCCGAAGAAGCTGAAGAAACACAAGGTTTCTTCCAGCCGAGGCAGCCAACCTTCTCCCGCCGTCGCCCCGGACACGCCAAGCACAATGGCGGAAGAACCTACTGCAGCCCCCACCATCAAGCCCCCAGAGCCCAGCCAGCCCATTGTGTCCGACACGGACACGAGGGAAAGGGCGGCTCCAGAGGTGGGAAAATTACCTCGGACTTTCGACGAGGAAATTCCCACCTTTGACAAGGATTTCAAAGCTATCAATGACGGCTTGGACGCAGCCGAGAATCTCTTCGCGGAATACGCGAAAGAGTTCAAAGAAAACTTGGCCGGTTTGCAGCGCATGAGCCAGGTATATAACTCTAGCCCCCAAGCATTAATTAAAATGCGTGCTTTTTGCTTTGATGCTTTTTGTATTCATTCTTTCCCTTGCTATGTTTCAGCAAACCTCCGAAGCCATCAACCGAGAAGTTTTCAGGAAGCTTACCATCAAGAATAAAGAAGTTAGAAGTCTTCTCTCTATTCTTGAAGAAAGGGAAGCAGAGCTGGCATCGTCTCAGCTCGCGTTGTCGGAAACAAAAGGTAAGCATTTTCCTTCTGAAATTTCCATTTCATTCATTTGCCTAAGTATTTTCCAGGAAGTTAATTAACTCGGATTTTTTCTTGCTTTTCAGCTGCATTAGCTCAAGCTAAACAAGCAGCGGAAGATTCTGGCAATGCCGAGATTCTCCGTAAGGAGAATGTTGAGCTTCACAAGAACCTTGTGAAAGCACAACAAGACCTGGAAGCCAGCAACATGGCCCTTGGAATTTCCAATTCCAAGGCTTCCGAACAGGCGGAGAAGGACAAATCCACCATTAAGGATTTGACCGACGCTCTGAACCTTCGCCTGGAGGAAGTTTCCGAGATCGACAAACTCATCGGTAAGTCTCTTATTCATTTTATCATCTTTCCATGTTTTACTTTCTCTGTTTTTCCTTCTAACCCTTTTCGGTGTTCTATTGGAAAAAGCAGGAGATACCCCAGATGGCACTCGGGTTGCAGGCATCCGAGCTTTCGGGGAAACATGGAATTTGATCAAGGCTGCTGCAACGCAGTTGGTAGACAAGTTTCTTCCCGAAAAATCTGGGGAGTGCTCGGAGGTTGAAAAACTTCCGGGTGCCATCATGGAGGTGGCGGAGTCTAAGGAATCTCTCCTTCGCTCCGCTGCACGGGGTGGTGCGCGCATGGCTCTTGGCCTCATGCGCATGCACTACCCTAGTGCTAAATCCTGGCGCGTGGCGTCCGGTGTTCCTCAAGGATACACGGATGCGCAGCGAAACACCATCTTTGGTGAAGTCAAGGGCCACGCCACCCAGATTGCCTCCATGGTAAATATCTCCGTCAACTATCCAGAAGCGGAGATCCCTCCAATCCCCGAAGACGAAAGCAGCGAGGAGGAGTCGGATGCTTGAAGGGTTACCTGGAACCTGGATAGAAAAAATAGACAATAGGAGCATTACTGTTCTTTTAATGTAATACAAAATGTAATGCTTCTTTTGTATGAATGAAACTTCTGTCTTTTGCAGTTTTAAATTATGAAATTCTTTGCAAGTTTTTTGGGTTTTATCATTCCTTTATCTTCTAAGTTCTCTGGTGTGTATGCTTTAACTGTCCTTAGTGTTTGAAATGGCTCGAATAGCAATATGAATCTTCATGCCGAGTAACTGGGGACGAACCAAGCAGTTTTTTGAAACTCGGAAACATGGACCATGCTAAAGGCATTTTTACTAACTAGTTCCAGTGACCCAACACACACACTATCAGATAAGACTTAGAGAAATCAAGGAAAGTTTTAAGTGAAACTTGGGCACGCAGGCAATTCAAGTTTCCTTTAGCCGTTAATAGGCTGAAAAATCATTCAGTTTTGTAACACCGAGTACGCAAGCACAATTCGGGTTAACGTTGAGCAATTTGTAAGATCATTGGGAAATAGATGAGGCGGAAACACCTTGCACTTATAAAGAATATGGATGACAGCATTCCGACAACTTTATTTCATGATCTCAAAAGATGTTTACATAGAATTGAACTAAGTACGGAAAGGTACATAACTTTCTAGACGTTCCCAGGCTTCCGCAATCCACTTGACTTTGTCGAATTTTTTCAGCAGGTTGTAGAGTGGTAAGGTTTTATCCCCCAGCCGACTGATAAATCTGCTAACGGCTGCGGCGGAACCCGTCAATCTTTGGACATATTTTACACATGTAGGTTTTGAGATGTTCAAGATTGCCTTGATCTTTTCCGGGTTAACTTCTATTCCTCTGTGGGAAACAATGAAACCCAGAATTTTTCCTGAGGGAACCCCGAATACGCACTTAGATGGATTCAACTTCATCTTGTAAGTGCGCAAGTTTTCGAAAGTTTCTCGCAGATCCTCAAGGAGTGTATCTTTTTCCTTGGTTACGACAGCGATATCGTCCACGTAAACATGAACGTTTCTGCCAATTTGAATGTGCAAACAGCGTTGCATGCAACGCTGGTAGGTTGCACCTGCGTTCTTCAGGCCAAAAGGCATGGTTATGTAATAGTACGTCCCATACGGGGTTATAAAAGAAGTCTTGATTTGATCTTCCTTTTTCATGCGTATTTGGTGGTACCCGGAGTATGCATCCAAAAAGCATAAAAGCTCGGAGCCTGCAGTGGCATCTATTATTTGATCGATTCGCGGTAACGCGAACCTATCTTTCGGACACAACTTGTTCAATCCTGTGTAATCTATACACATTCTAAGAGCAGTGGTGTCTTTCTTCGGTACTAATACCGGATTTGCGGACCAATCAGTATGGATTACTTCCTTGATGAAATCCGCTGCTAAAAGCCGGATAATTTCCTTGCCAATAGCCTTCCGTCTTCTTCCGTCAAAACGACGGAGACCTTGTTTGACGGGTTTTGATCCGGGAATAACCTTGAGTTGGTGCTCAGCAAGTTCCCTGGGTACGCCTGGCATGTCAGCTGGACACCAGGCAAAAATATCCCAGTTCTCACGGAGGAACTTGATGAGCTCGCCTTCCTATTTGTCGGTCATCCCAGTCCCTACGACGACGAATTTTGTCGGATCTTTGGGATCTAGGATTACCTGTCTTGTATTCTCGGACGCCTTGAAACTATCTGTTGGCTTCCGAGTTTCTTTTCCTGCCGGCATTTCTTTCGGCGATACCTCCTTGGCTAATTCCTTCAGTTCCTCCTTTGCTATGACTCTCTGAGCGCAAAGGGCGTTTTCTTTCTCCAACTCATTTGCCAGCTTGAAATCACCGGCTATAGTGATTACTCCTCCTTTGGGTCCTGGCATTTTCAGCTTGTTGTAGATGTAACAGGATCTTGCCATGAATTTGGCGAAAGCTGGACGTCCGAGTATTGCGTGATACACGCTTTCGAACGGCACTACTTCGAAGGATACTTTTTCCTGCCGGAAGTGATCTTTATCTCCGAAGGTGACATCTAGGGAAATTTCTCCTAGGGATCGTGCTTGCCTGCCAGGAACAATGCCATGGAAGCGTGTATTGCTGTGGTTGAGCTGGGACTCGGAAATCTTCAAGTGCTTCAGTGTATCCAGGTACATTATATTGATGCTGGATCCTCCATCCATCAGCACTCTTCTTAGCCTAGTGTTTTGAACAATAGGGTTTACAACAAGAGCTTGTGTGCCGGGTTCAGGGATATTTCCGGGATGATCAGACTGATCCCAGATTATCGGTGTGTTGGAGTACTTCAAGAATTTTGGGGTTGCCGGAACAACCGCGTTTATTTCTCGAAGTGTTCTTTTGGCCACCTTTGCTGACGGGGTTGCTAAGAAAGTTAACATTGCTTCTCCGTCAACTCTCGGAAATTTGGGTTCGCCCTTTCGCTGTTGTTCCTGGATTTTGTCATCAGTGTCCGATTCACTGTCTTCTTTTTCAGCTTCTGGCTTTTGTTTGGCAGGTTTCCTTTTGGAACCCTTCCCTTTATTTCCGGATCCTGCATTGCCTTTCATATGCTTGTTTAGCCGGCATTGCGCGTTTGTGTGGGTTGGTTTCCCAAATTGCGAGTGGTGGACGCAGGGTTCCGACTTAATTCTCTCCCATTCTTCGGGAGTGTAATTGATTGGATCTGGACTGCGGCCTTTCCACTTATTCACCTTTTCTCCTCCAAAGGCTATGTTAACCTCCTTGGGCTTTGTCGTTGACTCTGGAGTTCCTTTTTTGTCAGAACGAGGGGTTTTCTTGGCGAGTATTAGTGACTCAATATTGCCTCCTCTTGCTCTGATATCATCTTCGGCTGCTGCATGCTCATTAGCGGTTGTAAGCATAGATCCGAGATCTTTGTGCTGTTTAGAACCAACCATGAACGGTACAAGTCCGGGTTTTAGGCCATTGACGAAAGCATGCATTGCTTGTACGTCAGTTACTCCAGAGCAACTATTCTTCATTGCAGTCCATCTGGAGATGAAATCCACGTATGGTTCGTCCTCAAATTGGGTGCAACGGTTCAGCTGGTTGATGCTATTTGGGCGTTTGTATGTTCCCCGAAAATGCTGAGTGAATACTCTCGCCATATCATCCCAACTGTCGACAGTTCTTGATGGTAAACCATTGATCCAATCTCTAGCTCCGTCTAGCAACATCAGGGGAAGAAACTTGACAGCTTCCAGGTCTGTCCCATTGTTGATTTGGACGGCTGTATAATAATCTGAGAGCCAGGTATCCGGGTTTGTACTGCCGGTATACTTTTGGTAGGTTGGACCAACTTTGGTGAAGCCAGAATGCAGGGTTATCCTTCGGATCCTGTCAGTAAAACACTTAGGACCAAAGTATAGATCATCCTTTTCTGCTCTATCAATGTGTGCAGAATATCTCCCGGCTGAATGGACAGAAGGGGATCTACTCCTCTCTTTTCCATTGTTGCGCGGATGCGCTTTTCCGGGGTTGTTTCTATCTCTTCCGTTGTCCCGCCCCTTGGGATTAGGTGGAGTCCTGCTCCTGTACCTTTCCTTATCCTTAGGCGGTGTCCGAGATCTTTCACGTCTGTGAGGTATATCGTATCTTCCAGCTTTTTCAGCTGGGTTTCTCGGAGGTGGCATTATTTTGCCGTCATTCCGGTTTTTGTCTTCCCGATCACGTGGTTTATATCCATCTTTCGGGAGATGAGGTCCGGTTCTAGACGCTGCGTCCCGGTTGTCGGGGTTTTTCTTGTCTTTTCTCGGATCCTCTTTTTTATCCGAATCTCCGGGTTCTTCTGGTCCAGATGCTCCAGCAGCGCAAGTAGCTGTTTTGCAGAGAGCGGAATTATCATGCAGCCTCCCTGATCGTTCTTGGCCTCGCTGCTGCTGCTGTAATGCTTTTCCTAAGAAAGCATACACCCCTTGGAGTTTTTCCCCGTTGGAGTACAGATCATTGTTTAGGATGGCGAACGCTGCTTCCGCGTTTTCTGCTGCGGTTTTGTATATTGGTTCGCCCTTGGCATCTTTGTCGTTTAACTGCTTTTGACAAGATGGGTTATAGAACCTTTCTTTTGGCGGCAGTTCTTCCGGTCTTGCGATTCCGGGTAACCTAGTAGGTTTTAAGGCAGATCTATGCTTTCTCTCGTACTCCTCTATTTCTTCCTTCATGACTTTGATGTCATTATGGGTTTGTTGGAGGTGTTGCCGAGATCTGAGCAGATGTTGCTGTTGCCGTTGGAAAGCTTGTCTCCTGGCTTCCAGCATCTCAGGGGGTTCATTCGGTCCCACTGGTGTTTGTAATAGCTCTTGCTCTTCCAGTTCTGTCATTGGCGGAGCAGTGATTTCCTTAGATTTCTTTTCCGCTGGCTTTGTGCCACTAATATCTCCTACTTCCAGGTTTTCATCAGCGAGATCGGCTGATTTTTTCTTCTGGAGTTTGTATTGGAGTTTTTTAGAAGCACGGTGCTTTTTCTTGGAAGAAGGAGGTTTTTTGACAGGCTCATCTTCTGTCATCTCCTTAACATTGGGGAATATCGGAGAAGTTTCTCCGTCTTCTCTTTCTTCCACCGGCGGAGGGGTTTTAGGGCTTTCCTGGCTGCCGGCATCCGTTGTATCAGCTGGTTTTGCCATTAGCACTTCATGGAATCCCTCTTGAAAGGACTTAACCTTTCTTACGAAGGCATCTTTGTCTTCGTCTTCGGAGTCGAAATTGTCCGATCCGGTTTCCGACTCCAATCTCGCCTCGATGGCGGCAAGCACGGATTCTGCTTCCGAGTTCATCGTCTTGTTGACGGATGTCGGATCTTCCGTCTCTGTGACGGGTGTTTCTTCTTCCGTCTCTATGACGGGTAGGTTGTTATCTGCCTCTTGCACGGGATTTCCGTCATCCGTGTTTTCAGCGATTTCGGATTGCACCATGCCGATAAAGTGTGTATCACTTGTTTGTCGGCGATCTAAGCAGAATCCGGGATCATAGTCGTTCTCGACTGGGTATAGGGCGGGTGGGATAAATTTGCTTCCACCGCAAAACCCCATTGCCTCTGCAGTTAGTCCGATAAAGATGTTAGCAGATCCGATCGGTAACACGCAGGCACTTACCAGGTGGTTTTGCGCCGGTATGTAGGATCCGTTGTCGAGGAAGCGCCCGACGTCGTCGTCGAATTCCAAGCTTCCGACAGTGATCGATCTTCCGATTCCGCCGAGTATCCCAGATCGAAATTTCACGCCTGACGTTGTTTGCCCCACGGTGGGCGCCAACTGTCGAGACATCGTAGTAGTTTTCATAGACGGGGGTGCCATGAGACTACGGTAGAGACGTGGGGTAACGGGATAGCGTAGTAACACAGAACACGGGATTTTACCCAGGTTCGGTACGTCGCGAAAGTACGGCGTACCTACTCCTGCACTTCTCACTAATTGGGACTGAAGCCCGTAAATCTGGGTTACAATGTGAGGATATAGATCTAGCTTCTCGACGAGGATGAGCTTCTCGGCCAGTTGCGTAGAGCTTGAACTTGTGTCTAACTTAGAACCTGTGAACTTGTTTAATCTATCTCCCGTCCGGCTTTATATAATAGCCGGATTAGGGCTTACAAAATAGGAAACCTAGAAGACTACGTTTAACTTGTAACTTGGAAAGCAAGGAATCCGTCTTCTCCTCCAAGCCAGATCACGTGGGCCGTGATCCGGGTTCTTCTAGAATCCGGCTTCTGCGCGTCGGACTACTGGGCCGCCCAATGGACCTAAGCCCATTACCATGTAGGCCACCCTGGTAGTCCGGCTCTTTGTCTACCATCTTCTATACCCCAATTCAGTATATATCCGACAAACAGATAATTGCATTAAACAATGTGTGTAATGTAAGCAATGATTGTGCACGCGAGCACTCACACCGCTATTTTCTCCCTAGTGGCAACAGCACATCCTCCCCCGTCATGTTTCTGTCACTCGATCACAGGCGAAAAGGAGGCATGAACCCACTATCGAGCATAAATACTCCCTTTTGGAGTCACTAGCAACTACTTGGCCAGAGCAACCACTAGCAACGGAAAGCATGCAAGCTCACAAATAGCATATGCAATAAAGACTATAATCAAATTGGCATAAGTTCAGTATTCAACGGATCCCAGCAAACACAACACATAGAGTTACATAAGAACAATCTCGATCATGTTAGGCAGCTCAAGAGATCTAAACATTGAGGCATAGGAGGAGAAGACAACCATCTAGCTACTGCTATGGACCCGTAGTCTAAGGATGAACTACTCATGAATCACTCCGGAGGCGGGCATGGTGATGAAGAGGCCTTCGGTGATGATCTCCTCTCCGGCAGGGTGCTGGGAGACAGCTTCAGAACCTCCCTGATCTAGGGTTGACGATGACGGCGGCTGTGAAACTTTTCGGGGATTTTTTATCATGTATCTAGGGTTTTCCATCCGGAGGGGATAAATAGGCAAAACGGCAGAGGCGGTGGATCCCTGGGGGGCCCATACCACCCCCTGGCGCGGCCAGGGGCGCGCCACCCCATGGTGTGGGCCCCCTGGTGCCCCTCTTCGACTCCTCTTCGGTCTTCTGGATGCTTCCGGGGAAAATAGGACTTTCGGGTTTCGAATTTTCCAATTCAGAGAATATTTCGAAAACAACTTTTCTGAAACTAAAAACAACATAAAACAGGGAACTGGCTCTGTGGCATCTTGTCAATATGTTAGTCCGGAAAATCGATAAAAATGACATAAAGAAGGGAGAAAACATGTAGCAATTGGCATAATATTATCATGGAGCATCAGAAATTATAGATACGTTGGAGACGTATCAAGGATTCCCAAGCTTAGTTCCTACTCATCCTCGAGTAGGTAAACGATAAAACAATAATTTCTAAGGTGACATGCTACTAACATAATCTTGATCATAAAAATGTAAAAGCATATATAAACTGAGATCATAGAACTTTTAACACAAACATGACAAATAGAACTTTAATAATAAATCATAGCAATCACTTTGCATCATGAGAAGTATCTCAAATAAAAGTTCATGAATAACAATGCAAAGAAAGATATACGTTTGTTTCAAGTATAGAGAAAGCATGGCAAAGTGATATTTCGCTAGTCCTTAAGAGTGGGGCAAAACATAAATGCCAGGACACCTTCAAAGTTCATGATGAAGACTAGAGCAAATAATTTGAGATCAAGTAATAACACATCATGAATCAATTAATAATGTTTGTGGGACAGATGCACATAAAACTCAGAATGGCAAAAATTTTCTCTCAACTGTGCATAAAGTTAGAAGATGGAGACTCAACATAAAAGTAAAAGAAAGGCCCTTCGCAGAGGGAAGGAGGGATCACTCATGTGCTAGAGATTTTTATTTTATTAAACAAAGGTATTAAAAGTTTGACACTCCCCGCATCCATCTTTCACAAACCATGGCTAACCGAATCCTCGGGTGCCTGCCAACAATCACATACCATGGAGGAGTGTCTATATTTTGGGAGATGTATGCTAATGTCAACGAATGGTAAACAGAAAATACAGTACGTCACAAGCCAACTGGATTCACAAGAGAGGCTCCCATGTGAAGGGCGCATCTGGGTAGAAGGTCATCCCTCTTTCTCTTTTGTTTACACAATTATGCTTTAACTGATAAATCATGGGCAAAAATAGTGAAGAGATTTTGTGTGTATTAATTTGGGGCTTGGCACCCCGCTGCCAGTTCTTCTATCATTTGGATAGACGGATGAAGCCACTAGTCCAGGGTGTGAAATCCAATCAACAAGTGAGATAAAGATTCTCTATTTACGTCCTCATGAGCAAAAACAGGAACATAAAGCAGGAGTAATTTTGAAAGTTTTAAAGGTAACACATGAGCAATTTACTTGGAGTGGCAGTTAAATACCACATATAGGTAGGTATGATGGACACAATGGGAAAACTTGGTTTTAGGGAGTTGGATGCACGAGTAGAGCTCATACTCAATACAGGTGGAGGCTAGCAATAGACTGGGAGCGACAAATCAAGAGAGCATAAGAGTCATAATCATGCATAGCGAGATAAACATCATTAATTAAAGCATAAGCGGTATCACAAGTTTAAAAACTAAATGATCATAGAGGCTATTAGTGACTGGTTCATAGTCATAAACATGGTGTGAGCATGCGCCAAGTCATCCAAATAAAACATTCAATGGAGAATACCATAAATTTATGATTTACTATGACAAGAACAACTAATGAATCTTTCAATGACACATTAAACACTCTCGGCTATTTGAGGCTAATCATGCTACTCAATAACCACAAGGATTTAAAACTAAACTAACATCTAGCATGATATGAAAAAGTTCTAGCCACAGTCTATACAAGATTCTACTTGCATCATTAAAAATTCTACTTGAAGTAGCAGTTTCTTCTCCCAACAAGCACCATACAAGATATGTTTTAACAAACATACTCTTCATGATACAGCAAGAAAAAATGAGAGTGCTCACATAACACCACTAAAAATAACAGCTCTACTAAGAGATGCATGCAAAACAGGAGCTAAATAAATGCAGCAGCCAGACAAAGATTAAGAATACTAAGTATTCCCATAAAAAAGCGGAGCGTGTCACTCTCCAATAAAAGAATGATGGGGTCCAACCAAGCTTATTGCAAAAAAATAAAAATAAATTGAAAGCAAAAATAAAAGACGCTCCCAGTAAAGCACATAAGATGTGACCGAATAAAAATATAGTGTCACTAGAAGTGACCTGATAATTTGTTGATGAAGACGGGGATGCCTTGGGCATCCCAAGCTTAGACGCTTGAGTCTCCTTGGAATTTTCTGGGATGTACCACCGGGGCATCCCCAATCTTAGGCTCTTCACTCTTATTGATCACGTGTAATGTCCTAGCGTTTAGGAACTCACGGGGGGGGGGGGGGGGGGGTAGAATATTAATTTGTGCATCTGCATGCATGTGTTTGTAAAATCTGAATAAATTTTTCGCAAAACCAAAACCCTGGAGAGATTGAGGTTCCATCAAGGATCTGATTCTTAGATAGAGGTAGACATTGGAAGTTGATGGAATTTTGACATGACCTTTAGGTTATATTTTGAATTTGGGAGTTAAAGGTTTGAATTGTTTAAATTTAGGAATGTTAAAGTTTAAATTTGAGTTGTATTTGAATTTGGAATTCAAATTTGATAAACAGGACTATATCCTAAATTTAATTTAATGGACACATATATGAGATAGCAAATATTTAATATCCTCAATATCAATAAGAACAGAAAAAATGAAAACAATTAAATTTTATTAATAAAAACACAAGATACAAAGTCTTTACAATGGATTTCATAATGGAAATGTTACAACGATATTACAGGAGTTCCAATAGAGGATTTTGATCCTAAAAACTAAATCCTATCTAATCCATAGCATCTGGTATCTTATTCATCTGCAAAATAAAACATAAAACAAAATACAGAAAAAGTTAGGAGGGATTAGTACCCTCAGATTGTCAGTGTGTTGCACTGATGAACTCATCATAGGGTTAATAAAAATGTGTAGTATCCGTTCTGATAGAAATAGCCTCAGACCAACATCACAGGCAGGGACTGGAATTACAACTGGCATCACAAGAAAATAACAGACTAGGATAAGATCAGCCGCAATGCTTGGAGAAAAGATCTTCTCACTAGCACACAAGCACACACCACACTCATGAGCACACTTTTGTGCTGTCAAGACCACTATTGTGGTATAAATACCACATCAGCCGCAAGGGGAGGGAAATCACATCACTTTCCCCTGATACTGCTTAGGTTGTGAAAGCAACCAAGAACAGGAGAAGCACACCAACTAGATCATCCACCAATAAATAGCCACAGGTACTGGAGCATCTGAATGCAAACCAGCAACCAAGATCACAAGGCCAAGATGCAGGGAAGCAGCAGGAGTAAAGCAAGCAAGCCACAAGAACCAAAAGCCACCAACCATTTGATCAACACCTAAGGTGAAAATCTTTGTACCATCTGAGCCATTTACTGGCTAGTTGCACACAAGATGAGTTGGGGGTTTTAGTACCCTCAAAAAGGCATAGAGGTGCTATGATATATTTCATCATAGGGGATAAAAGCATAAAGTTAGGCATATGTTCTTATTAGAGAGGGGGCTCAGGCTATGCATCATAGGCTTAGGGGAATCTGTTCTTAGTAAATAAATTTCAGAGAAGTAAAAGCATCAGGTGGAATAATCTGTTCTTATCATGTGATGCACAGAGGCATCATACCAGCAGAGTATAGATCTTATCAGTAAAAGGATCCTGAATCAAGCCTTAAGCCAAAGAGCTACTGGATCATATCACACTTCCTCAAAATAGATGCTGGGCATCAGATCCAAGGATCTGATACCTCAACACAACCACCTAAGGGCATGTAAGTAGAAAAAGGAAAACATAGGATGATGGCATATTCTCTGAATTTATGAACTCAGAGTAATACCTATCAAAATAAAGCACACCCATAGAAAGTATTAAAGCAACACCTACTGGTGAGCTCTGTCCAACTAGCAGCAAGCAACAAGGTTTACCCACAAGAAGATACCCTAGGGAATCTCTTCACAGCAAAGGCATAGGGGATAAATCCCAGATAAATTTCCATCACAAGCACAAGGTATAATACCTAAAATGATTTCCACAACAAAGTGCATCAGATAGATAATCCCTAAGTATGAATCAATCCACCGAAGCATCTGTATCTCCAATCCATCACAGAACATACCAAATCCTTCACAGCCTCTGTACCAGGGATTCAATGGGAAAATTCCCAAAGCCCAATCAATCCAGCAACAACCTCACAGAGGTATCACAGGGAGCATGGCATGAACACTGGCACGAAGGCCAGGCTCCAGAGCAAAGGAGGGAGGAGGCAGAGAGAGAGTGGTGAAGGGGACAGAGAGAGAGAAGGGGGTGAGGAGCTACTCACAGGTGGTCACCATCGTGGTGACCACAGCTAGTTGAAGAAGCGCAGAATGGCGACGAGGCCGTGGTTTCTCTCCAGGAGGCCTCCTCGGTGGCGTATCTTCCTTGCAACCCGCATCAACCAAGAGGAAGAAGCAGCAACAACGCTTGAGCCACTCGGGAGCGCCCTGGACCACCTCGAGGAGCAGGAACCCACCGGAGTGGAGTAGAGCATCTCGAGCCCCCGAACCCTAGGGTTAGGGTTTGCTTGTGCTCGAGGGGCATAGCGAGCAGCTAACAGATCGAGGTGGAGGATAAGGTGGAGAGAGGTGGCGCATTGTCTGCGCTCAGCACGGCGGCGGGGTTGGCCGGAGGGAGTCGGAGTAATTTGCCAAAGGCGGAGGCGACTCAGTCGCCTGAGGATCGCCCGAGGGCGAGGAGGAGGTGAGAAGAGAGAACAGTGCGGGTGCGTGTGTTGTCTGGCTCGGCCAGGCCAGTGGGTTGGGTTCAACCCTAAAAGGGTTGACCCACCTGTCAGCCTAAGGGCCAAATGGTCATTTGACCAATTCTTAAATAAAAGAATTATAAAGATAATTATTAATAATAAATAAATTCTACCAATTAAAAACAATTACAATATAATTAATTATAAATCCAGTATAGTATATGTGTATAAAAAAAATAAGAATAATAATACAATAATACTTATAGTCTTAAAATTATGATTTTAAAATAATAAATTAATAATAAAAACTTGATTTAGAAGAATTCAGATTTATTTAATCAAATAAATATATTCTCTCAAACCTATTTCAATAATTTAATCATTTCAAAACATTCCAAAATAAATGTTTTCTGAGAAAACAATAATTACTTAATCAATTAAATAAATAAAAATTAAATAATATTAATAATAATAATAATCATTAATTCTGGAAAAAATAATAAATAAACAAACATTTAAGTATTACCAAAGGCTTAGTTCACCCATATAATAATTTAGATAAAAATACATACATATCATCATTATGCATAGTAGCATCATTTGCTTCTTTAAACATTGTCTTTACCAGACAATGATGTTGTTTTGTAGAAGAAGGAAATTAGGATCCGCCCCAAGCATCAGACTTCATTACCTGTCCATATTGAGGCAAGTTCATCACTTGCTCATGTCCTTTGAATTATTTCATAACAACTAATTTCAAAAACCCTATCGTAATACCACCTCTGCTCAAAAGAATGCATGATTCTACTTTTATAATAATATGACTAATTGAATGACTACCCGAGTGGTAGTGTTCTGTTTGGTGGGCGGATGGAACCATGGTAAGATGAATAGGTCAAAGGAAGGTTCCATCTGCTCAAAAGAATGCATGATTCAAAAACCCTATCGTAATACCACCTCTGCTCAAAATAATGCATGATTCTACTTTTATAATAATATGACTAATTGAATGACTACCCGAGTGGTAGTGTTCTGTTTGGTGGGCGGATGGAAACATGGTAAGATGAATAGGTCAAAGGAAGGTTCCATCTGCACGGGAAAGTATTACCTAGGATTAATCACCATTGCCGTCAGAATTCTTGCGCCATAAATAACGCGTTGACCATGGGTCTTCTATGGGCGGAGTAAGTCAGCTGTGATCTTTTCTCGTTCGCATGTCAACGGACTGCCAGAGACGTACGTTGTAGGTCTTGCGGGACTACACGCACATGGGTGGGAGCCCTTATGTCCCACGGACTCTAGGGTCTATGAGTGTCTGCCAGGGGTGCGTAGATCTCCATCGTGAGGGGTGGAATCAGGCGTTCAACCTGCTGGTGGGAATGGGTGGCATGCTGAAAGATCATCGTCCGTTTTGGTAATTATATGACAACATATCTATTTTGATCTAATGTTTGTTCGTTAAGTGAAAAGGCCCAGGTTAATCAGGATCACTAACTATTTGGGGCGAGTGATCGATTTATATGAAAAGAGCAAGGAGAAAGAAATCCAGGAAGACATCGCACATGAGCGGAGGCTCCGGTGAATCCACCAGAGGCTCCGCCCAGGCTCCGGTGGGGGTTCGGTGTGGGCTCCGCCCAAACCCCTCTCTGGAGCGCACAAGCGGAGGCGCGAGCTGAACATCTGGTGGAGCTCCGGTGGGGCGGAACCTCCGCCACTTCCACCGGAGGCTCCGCCACCTCCAAAACTGGGGCTGTGTGCACAGGGGGTCCGGTGCGCCTCCGGTGGGGGCTCCGCCAAAACCTGTCTCTGTTGCGCAGGTGCGGAGGTACCACCGGAGCCTCCGGTGAACCTCCGGTGGCCTTGCCTGGCCCCTGTGCAAATGGCCTCCGGTGCACCTCCGGTGGGGGCTCCGCCAAAACCTGTTTCTGTTGCGCAGGTGCGGAGGTTCCACCGGAGCCTCCGGTGCACCTCCGGTGGGCGGAACCTCCGCTGCACCCACCGGAGCCTCCGCCTCGTGGCTCAACAAAAGCGAGTTGGTGCGCTGCGCCACTGCGCACTGGATAGAAGCCCACCGGAGCCTCCGGTGAAACCACCGGAGCCTCCGGTGCTCCTGGACTGCAACGGCCATTAAATGAAAGGGGTATAAATACCCCTTCCCCTAACTCTTAAATGCCAAGCTTTTCCCCATTCTCTCTGATGGAGGGATGATAACCCGGTAGGCCAACGCCAGGGAGTAACTCGGCCCAAAGGACGCTGCGCAAGACCCGGCTTAAGATAAAGGAGTTTCTAGAAGGCCCAAGAACATAGGCCTCGTGACCCGGATTGTGGGTTCCGATAAGGAAGTTTAGGGTTTGTAAGCAGTGTCCGGGTAGGATTCAGAGTGCGCCTTGGAGAGTAGGCCCGGGGGTCCGGATATTATATAAGTCGGCCCCTAGGGTTAGACCAAGAGAGATCCAAGAGTTCGAGCAATATCGCTAGGTATCGAGTATCTAGTGTAACACGTGAGTCGAGTTAATATATCTAGATCGGAGACTCGGTGACTTGATTGCCGGCTACCAGATCGCATATCATCATGTTTTCGCTTGAGCTAAACCCTCTCCCAAACACCAGAGTCGAATTGCCCCAAGATAAGTTACCCCCGGTAACGTCTGCCGTGATTATCCCACGACAGTTGGCGCCCACCGTGGGGCCTACGTCCAAGGGTGTTTACATCATGGGAGAAGCTCGGAAGAACATGGAGAACCTTGTCATCGGCGAGATCTACACCAACCCCGAAGGAGAGAAGATGGTGGACGATTCCGGCTGGGGGCCAGAGTCGGATCTGCTCGAATCCGGATCTGTCGTGACGATCGGCCAGATCAACGTCTTCATCGGCATGGTACATACAACCGGTTCAATCCCTGATGATTTCGGATTTGATTCTGTGTCAGGGGAAGCCACCTACGTTCAATCGGATGGGGAAGAATTGGTCGGGACGGTAGATCCGACAGAAGAGCCCCCCACGAAGAGGGAACAGCCGGAGGAGCCGGCATGGACCCCGCGTGGCCAGGTCATGAGAGAAGATGATACCGAGTCCATCTTGCATCTGCTGGAGGACCGGTACGAGGAAAACAGCAGTGAAGAGGAAGAGTACGAATCTGCGCCAAGCATTGCGCGCCAGGTTGCGGTTTACACGGCCCCCGCGATCAATCTTAATCAGGGGAACGTGACCGCGGCCACAGTCGGAACAGCACCAGCATTGGCCCAGCAGCAAGGTCCGGTTGACGGAAACCCGGTTCTCACCCGGGTTGACGGAGAATCGGCATCAGTTACCAGCCACGCGGCGGATAGCGAGTTGCAGGCAAACATGTTCGGATATCTGGCAAACCGGACACCAGGGGCGGGTCCTTCAAACCCGCAACACCCGGCCCTATTCAACAACAACTTGATTCTGGATCCAACCGTTTTAGCCACAGTTATTACTCCGGAAAACGCGGCGGAACGTGTCAGAGATCTGGACGTAGCCCGCCGTGCATTGGAGCAACAGAGAAGGCAAGTAGAAGCAGAAAGGCAGGGGATGGCCACCCGCCAACGTGAGCTGGATGCGTTAGAAACCCGGCTCCGAGAGGAAACAACCAGGGTGCGTCAAAGGCATCAGACCATGTTACCAGCAACGGGTGGAGTTATAAACCCGACCACACTATTTATCACGCCTCAGGATCAACCGATTCCAGCAGCAAACCAAGGAACGGTGCAGCAACCTGCAACTGGAGGAGCACAACCGGCAAACATACAAGCCGGGTTACCCATACAACAGACCGGGGCCACTGCCGGCAATACATTACCACCACCACCACCATCGCAATTTCGCACACCAGCAGGTCATTACAACAACCCCATGGATAATGTGTACGCAGCAACGCTCACATTGAATCAAATCCCCGTGAGAGAGTCACCCCACGCAGAGGAGACCCGGCGGGCGATAGATCTATTGCGCACTGCGGTAGCGCAACAAGTTAATTACCCGGATCACAGAAGTGGAATGCATGGGACACCATATATCAGCCAACAACGAGGAAATACCGGCAATATCCAGACAAGTTCAGCGCGGCGGAGGGAAGAGCAGCAGCAAATGCCGCCTCCTCCCCGCGTTCAGGCAGTACCAGCAGCATCAGCAGCCCAAGCTATCGTGGATAGTTCCAGAGCCAGGAGGGCCACGGCCGGGTTTGCGGTGCATGGGCCACCAGCCGTACCGCGTCCAGCCGCACCTCCCGCAGGACCACACGTTTCCCGAGTGAGGCCAGTTCCGACTAATCTCGCTGGGCCTAAGTGTCTGTCGGATAACATCAGGGCTGAGCCTTACCCGGATAAATTCAAGGAACCGGGTAAAGTTGTGAATTATGAGCCGACCATGGATCCAGAAACATGGTTGAGCAGTTATGAGATGGCTATGTCGATTCGCAATGCATCCGAAAATCTTCAAGCCAAGTTCATGTACTTAATGATGTCAGAAGGGGCAGCAAAGTTATGGTTCAATAATTTACCGGAAGGATCTATCAAGTCATGGGAGGAGTTGAAAACTGCGTTTATCAAGCACTTTCATGGGACGTGCAGAAAGCTATTTACTATTGATGACCTAGAGCGATGTGTCCAAAAGAAGGGAGAATCGGCACGCAGCTGGGTGCGCCGGGTTATGGAGATACTTCACTCATCTACGGATATTCAGCCCAAAGATGCGCTACAAGCTATGGCAAAGACGTGCAAATACATACCTTTAGTGCAAAAGTTAACTCGCATGAAATCTAGTCGAAATGCTTCAGAGGTTACGATGGGAGAGCTAATGGATGCATGCAACAAACACGCTGCAACGGATACTACAGAAGAGGATGACGATGACAAGAAAGCAAAAGCAAATACAAATAATAGTGGAAGAACCGGCAATGGATCAACGCCGGGTAACAATGGAGGTAACAATGGGAACAACCAGAACAAGCGCCCGTTTGAGGGAGGCTCCGAGTTTGTCGCTAGCACAAAAGTCGGGTCTTCGAGACCTAGGGCAGAAGGAAATTTCAATGCTGGAAACCACAATGGAGGAAATTATCAAGGGCCACCAAGGCCTGGTAACAATTGGGATATCTTCAGAATGGCGTGTCCAAAGCACAGCAGGAACGGTAGGCCGTCTAACCACTCATTGGAGCAGTGCGCGGACCTACAGAGATGGAAGAACGAGGAGATAAACAAGGCTATGCGAGGTGCAGGTCGGGGAGGAGGACCGGGTCCGGGTGGAAACCCGGGCAACGGCCCACCCCCAGCCGGTAACCCGGCAGGCGGAAATCCGGGTAACAACCAAGGGGGAGCTGGAGGTTTCCAAGCTAACCCCAAGCAATTGGGACAATATCACGTGCATACCACAGGAATTTCTAACAAGGATAAAAAGATACTGAAACAAGCGGTAAACTCGGTTTCTTCGGCTGTTCCGAGTTACCTTAGATGGTCAGAGCAGGACGTAACGTGGAGCAGAAGAGATCACCCGGAAAGGATAGAACACCCGGGAGTCTTAGCATTGGTGGTGGCACCACAAGTTAATGGTTATGAGCTGAAAAAGGTCCTAATGGACGGTGGAAGTAGCATCAATATCTTGTATTGGGAAACCTTTCTACGCATGGGTCTCAAGGAGTCTCAGCTACAGAAGAGTTCAACAGTTTTTCATGGGATTGTGCCGGGTCACTCAGCGTGCCCCGAGGGAAAGATCACATTGGAGGTAGCTTTTGGAGAATCGAAGGATAATTATCGAGTCGAGTGGCTTACTTTCGAGGTGGTTAAGTTGCGCAGTCCTTATCACGCGCTATTCGGAAGGCCGGCTTATGCTAAGTTCATGGCCAGGCCGTGTTATGTGTATCTACAACTAAAAATCCCGGGGCCCAAGCAGACCATCACCATACATGGGAGCCGGGATATAGCAGCTGAGTGCGACGAAGGGGATGCAGCCATGGCGGAGCAAGCTTGCAGAAAAGAGGAACTCAAGTATTACCGGTTTCAAGTGGACCCGGATGAAAGAACAGCGTTAAAAAGGCCGAACACCGAAGACGAGAGGGCGAAATTCAAGGCAGCACAGGACACCAAGATGGTAGCTTTTGTCGAGGGTGATCCCTCTAAGCAATTTGCTATAGGATCTAACTTGGACAGCGAGCAGGAGAAAGCACTTGTGGAGTTCATTCGTTCAAATCAGGATGTGTTCGCCTGGACGCCTAGCGATATGCCGGGAATCCCCACAGAGTTGGCAGAGCACAGTTTGCACGTCGATCCCAAGTCCAGACCCGTGAAGCAGGGCTTGAGAAAGATGAATGAGGAAAGAAGGAAGGCTATAGGAGAAGAAATTGCTCGGCTGCTGACGGCCGGCTTTATCATGGAAGTGTTTCACCCGGACTGGTTAGCAAATCCGGTTCTCGTGATGAAAAAGACCAATGAGTGGAGGATGTGCATTGATTACACGAGTCTCAACAAGCATTTCCCAAAGGATCCGTTTGCACTACCAAGGATAGATCAGATCATAGACACAGTAGCTGGAAGCGACCTATTATGTTTCCTGGATGCATATTCTGGGTATCATCAAATCAAGCTCAAGAAGGAGGATTGGGAGAAAACATCATTCATAACCCCTTTTGGGGCCTTTTGTTACAAAACCATGACATTCGGATTGAAGAACGCTGGCGCAACCTATCAACGGTGTATTCAGAAGTGCTTCGAGGACCAAATTGGACGCAACGTCCACGCTTACGTAGACGATGTGGTGATCAAAACCAGAAAGGCGGAGACATTTATTGATGATCTAAAGGAAACGTTCAAGAATTTGAGAAGGTATCAGATGAAACTCAACCCGACAAAGTGTGTTTTTGGAGTCCCAGTCGGGAAATTACTCGGCTTTATCGTTTCTGAGAGAGGAATTGAGGCAAACCCGGACAAAATCAAAGCTATCCAGAGTCTGAAAAAGCCGGAAAATTTGAAACATGTTCAGAAGCTCACAGGGTGCATAGCAGCCCTCAGCCGGTTTATATCCAGACTCGGAGAAAAAGCAATACCCTTGTACCGGCTCTTGAAAAAATCTGATAAATTCGTATGGGATCAAGAGGCGGACGAGGCGTTCGAGGCACTAAAAAAGCAGCTATCTGAGGCACCAGTCCTAGCAGCTCCGGGTCCTAAAGAGCCTATGTTACTATACGTTGCAGCAGGGCCACGGGAGGTTAGCGCAGTGGTTGTTGTCGAGTTAAAAGAAGATGGAAAAGAATACCCGGTCCAGAGGTCGGTTTACTACGTCAGTGAGGTATTATCAGAGGCAAAACAGCGCTATCCACATTGGCAAAAGCTGGTTTTCGGGGTCTTCATGGCCAGCCGGAAATTGAAGCCATATTTTCAGGAGCACCCCATAACAGTGGTTAGTTCTATACCAATGTCGGATATCATCAGAAACTTGGATGCAACAGGTAGAATAGCCAAGTGGGCGATCGAGATGGGGGATTATCATATCAATTACGAGTCAAGGTCAGCAATCAAATCTCAAGCTCTAGTCGATTTTATTAATGATTGGACACACACAGGCATGCCCACCATGGCTCCAAACTCCGAGTATTGGATCATACACTTCGATGGCTCCAAGCAATACGAGGGGTCAGGAGCTGGTGTGGTGCTAACATCACCCAAAGGAGACAAGTTGAGCTACGTGCTGTAGATTCACTTTGATTGTTCCAACAACGTGGCCGAGTATGAGGACTTATTGCACGGCTTAAAGGTGGCCAAGGAGATGAATATTAAGAGGATACGATGCTTTGGAGATTCGGACCTTGTGGTACAGCAGGTCTCAGGAACTTTGGATAGAAAAGATGCAACTATGGCAGCATACCGCAGAGAGGTTGATAGAGTTGCCGGATGTTTTTCCGGGTATGAGGTGGAGCACATAGACAGAAGAAAAAACGAGGCAGCAGACGCACTCGCCAGACTCGGCTCGCGCAGAGAGCCGGTTCCACCTAATGTTTTCCTGGATGAACTATGGCGACCATCAGTTAAAACCGAGTCTGAGTAAGAACTGGCAAATCAAGATCCGGATTTGGAGATCGTGGCCACCGTACGTGCTGTTCCCGAGTGGACAAAGCCATTCCTGGCCTACCTATCACGGGGCGAGTTACCCCAGCAGGAAGTATTAGCAAGACAAATTCTGAGGCGAGCAAAAGGATATTCTATCATCAATGGAGAGTTATACAAGAGAAGTGCACCAGGAGTCTTTTTGCGTTGTGTAGCACCAGAAGAAGGCCGACAGATCCTCAAGGAAATCCATGAAGGTGATTGTGGGCATCATGCATCCACAAGATCCCTTGTGGCCAAAGCTTATCAACATGGTTTTTTCTGGCTCACGGCCCTAGCAGACGCGGAGCGATTGGTGGCAAGGTGTGACGGATGCCAAAGGTACGCTCGCCAAACCCATGTGCCGGCTATGGAATTACGGACTATCCCGTTAACCTGGCCGTTCGCTGTTTGGGGTATGGACATGGTTGGCCCCTTTCACATGTCACCTTGCAAAAAGACACATCTCTTGGTGGCCATTGATAAGTTTACCAAGTGGGTTGAGGTTATGCCAGTTACCAACTGTGAAGCAATTACAGCAGTAAAGTTCATGAAAAGGATTATCTATCGGTTCGGGTACCCCCATAGCATAATTACCGACAATGGAACCAATATGTCCCTTGGCGAGATGGAGAAATTTTGTGGTAACAATGGAATCCGGCTTGACATAGCTTCAGTGGCCCATCCACAGGCTAATGGACAAGTGGAGAGGGAAAATCAAGAGTTGCTTCGTGGATTAAAGCCACGATTGCGAGTTCCGTGTATCAGAGCTGCTGGCGCATGGGTCGAAGAATTACCTGCAGTGGTTTGGGGTATAAACACAACACCTAACAGATCCACTCAGATGACACCGTTTTTCATGGTTTATGTGCAGAGGCGGTGTTGCCGAGTGATATCATCCATGACTCGCCTCGAGTGTCGGCTTACGTCGAGGTGGCGAACGAGAAGACCCGGCAGGACGCCGTGGATATGCTAGAAGAAGAAAGGGAACAAGCACTGGAAAGATCAGCCATATATCAGCAGGATCTGCGCAGATATCATAGCCGGCGCGTGAAAACCCGGGTCTTCCAGGAAGGAGACCTGGTTCTGCGCCTGGTACAGTCAAAGGAGGGAAAACACAAGTTATCACCGCCATGGGAAGGGCCGTTTATCATAAGCCGGAATCTGCACAATGGATCGTATTACTTGATAGATGCAAGGGAAGAGTCGGCTACGGCCAACGACACCGCTCATACCACTTCATCCATGCAAGAGAGAGAAAGGCCATGGAACGTAGCTCAGCTGCGTCCCTACTATACCTAGTATAGACCAGACTCACAAATGGAATTACACGATGTAACAGGCAGCAGGTTTCAGACGCACTCTTTTCCTATCCAGGGTACCTAAGGGGACTGGAGGGTTTTAATGAGGCGGCTTGCTGACCTAACTTTCTCATATCAATAAAGAGATGGTTAAGCAATATATCTTTTTCACATGTTTTATCAAGCTTTAATTTTCTGTTATGTTTTTTACTTTTCTCCCAGATAAGTATTATTTATTGTTTTCTTAGTGCATTAGTTTCTTCAGTATGTTGCATGTATTTAGGTCTTGGGGCTGATTGCTTGAATAGCACAGTTACAAACTCGAAGACCCGGCCATGATGCCTATGAGTTATAAGGGCCGATTACTCGCAAACGAGTACGGCTGCAATCTTATAACCGGACAAAGAAGCCAAATTTCTTGACTTTTCTTACTTAAGCTCGATGTGACTCGCACTAAAGTGGCATGATTTGCTCGCTTACGATTACAATCAGCCATGATGCCCAATGGGACTTGCCTGACCCTGTTTTCGTACAGATTTAACAACATGGTATCCACGCGAAAGCCGGCTTACAGTACAAGAGAGCCAAAAGGGTCATCTAAACCACAAGTTATGCAGAGTACAAGGTTAATAGCCGGAAACTCAAAGTTTATTAAGCATAACTTCAAAACCTATGTGAAACGGCTCTAGGTTTTGGGCTTAGCAGAGACAACTTGTTTTCTTTGTAAGACCTCACATCCCTAGACTCGGAATTTCGGGCCTTGGGGACTGGGGATTTTGAAAAAAGAGGCAAGTTATCTAGCTATTAAGCACAAAAACCCAAAAATCCGAGTCTTGGGGACTTGGGGACTTAGAGTAAAGTTCACCTGGCAAAACCCACGAAACTCGGAAACTGAGTCCCACAAAAGGAACCATAAAGTAAGTCGGAATATCAAGCATAAATAAACTCAAAGGCAGATAGATATCGGACTCATCCAAAGGCCAGAAGGGCCACGAAAGCTATTAAAGCCTCATAATGTATTTACATGATGCGATGGTAGTATCAAAAGTGCACATCTGCACTATCAAAAGAAATAGAAGTATACCCCGCGCGTTCCTGCGGGGGTCGCTTTAGAAAGTGCAGTATAGTATAAATAAAAGGTTATGAGAGATGTAATAAATTATTTTTTCTAAGTGAATATGAAAAATTCAGTTGATCATAGATATATTTTAAATTGTTAATATGAATAATTGGATGATTTAAGAAATAGTGCATGCAATTATTAATAAATACGAGTGGAGATGACATGGACAATTGATTGGTTAAGAGAGTGGATGATGTGGATAGCTTGCATGTTGAGATAGAAAAATAATAAATGCATGTTAGTGGGATTTTGCTTTATAAGAAGTATAGATATCTGTTTTTACAAAGGCATCGGGCGAACAAGGTATTAGGATGGCATCAGGTAAAAATTTACTCGGCCTCATGAGTCGGGTCCACATCCTTGCCCTTGCCCTCCGGGTCTTGGTCCTGGGCTTGCTCCTTAGAAGCATTCGCAGCATCATCATTCGGATTCTCAGCATCAGGACGAACAGGCGGACGGACATCCGGCGTAGAGGAAGTTGGTTCTGATTCCAAGTCGGCTTTCCTCTTTGCAGCTTCCTCCCTCTTCCTAGCCGAGTCAGCATTCCACTTTTCCAAAATGTCGAATGGCACGGGCGTATCTTCCTTCACAGCTTTGTCCTCAACATTGTATGGAGACATAAACCTACTCAAGTCCATACTGTCGGCAAGAGCAGTTGCCGAGTGACGTACCTCGGATTGTACGGCTTTGAAATCCTTAGGGGGAAATCTCGAGCCATCTGCCTTGAATTCTGGAAATCCGGCCACCACCGTTGCCGGCTCAAGCTTAGGAAAATAAGCTTTCGCCAGCATAAGTCCCCGGGTCATCCCAACCCGGCATGCCGAGCGTTTCCAGAGCTCGATCCATGCAGGGACAGTAGAACATGCATGGATTAGGGTCTCCATACCCGGATAGAGTTCAGTCGGCCACTGAATGGCGTCTAGGATCCATTTAGTGCCGGCGCAGAACCTCCGGAGGACATTCTTCAATTTCTTTACCTTTTGAATATCATCTTCTTCTGAGGGTGCAAGGTTGGAAGCTGCAGTACAAACAACAAAGGTTACATCAAAGTATTCCGGGTATCAGGTATCAAGAAAACAAAAAACTAAGACACGAACCAGTAAGTAACAAAATCTCACCAACGAGGACACGATAAGTGTCGGCAACTTGAGCTGATAGCTTCTTCAGCGCAGCTTGGGCAGTGGTGTATTTCTCCTTGTACTTCGTGACATCCTTTTTCAAGGCTGCCACCTCCGCCTCAAGTGCTTCTCTCAGCCTTACCTCGGTGTCCAGGAGTTGGTTGGTCTTGGCCAAAATCTCCTCAGACCGAGATGCCTGCGCCTAAAGGAATGGAAAGTTAAACATTAGTCGGATATCGTAATCAGCCGAGTATTGAAAGGAGTACCGAGTGTAACTTCGACAAGTTAGACTCGGAACTTGGGGACTAGATGGATGCTATGAGATATCAATTAACGTACCTGATGCTCCACGGCCAGACGTTCTAACATACTTCTCTCTGAGGCCTCCATGGCGAGGAGGGCGCTCATCATTTGGTCGAAGGAGTGGTTGCCCAAATTGGGAGGCCCGGGGTCTTGGTAACTCGGAGTGGGAGTTTTCTCCTTGGCAGGGGAAGGCGCCCGAGTCGTCCGGGTATCGGAGTTTGGTACGCCTCCTCCCGTGCCCAAGACTGCGGCCTCTCCCTCCTCGCGTGCATGTGAGGCTATTGGGTACTCGGCTTCCTGATCAGCCAGGTTTGTTGGTGGCACTTGTTGTTCTTCGCCGTCTGCTGCAGCCATCATATCGTCAATCGGGTTCTCCTTACCCGGATCATCGGTCTCCATATTTTCCTGGTCACTGATGGTGACCGTGGCTCTGTGGACAAGTGCAAGCAAGCGATCAGCATGTAACTGGAGAAAATTATGGAAAAGCGATAGAACATCAGGAGAAGAACTTTACCCGGGATTCACCGTGAAATCCGAGGGGAATGCATTGCTGGACCTGGACGAAGCTGATAAATATCAAGAGAATAAAGCATGGAACTGCCCTATTAAAGGATGATTCGAAAAGGAAAAAACTTCGATATTTGGGAAAGGATTGAAAAATACCAGCGCGTTGAGGAGGGGATGATGGAATGCCCGGGTTAAGTGCGGATTCACCCGGAAAGTTCCGAGTCAGTCTGCGCTTGGTCACGGGTGGATCCTTCAAATACGGCCAGTTGGACAACTCTCGGTTTAGCTCGCGCATGTTAGCAAAGGAATATGGCTTAGAAGCAAGGGAGCGGTAGGGCACCTTAAAAACGACCCCTCGGGGTTTCCTCTTTGCTCCGACCTTGACTGTCGGCTCAGCTTCATCTTCATCGCTTGCTGTTTCCACCCTGCCTTCCGGTTCTTCCTCTTCTTCGTCCTTGTCCTCTGGCTCTGGAAGTTATCAAGGTATACTGTCAGAAAAACAGAGAATGAACAGCAATGAGCTTGCAGAAACTAAGTGAGACTCGGAATGTACCTTCCTCCGAGTTAACTACGTCCTCTTCCTCCTCAGGACTTTCGGAGTTAGGGGGCGTTTCGATGTTCCAAAAGACGTTATCATCCTAAGATGAAGGCGCGAGGGTAAGGATCAGTAGTTGTATCGAGGTAAAAGTATGAAGGTAAAAGTATGAGAATCGGATTTTACCTCGGGAGCTGGGTTATCCCGGGTGAATGGTGCTAACCCGGCGATGTTTTTGATCACCTCCAACTTCTCCGTCAAGAAACTCTTGATGGTCTTATTGGTATCGCCAGCCGGATAGTTCTTAGAAGAATATCGGAGCGCGTCTGTGACGTGCCCCGAATATTCACACATCAGTTTCGAGCGGATGGAGTTGGGCTGGATCCGGAAGTCCACCCATGTCTTGACCAAGTTGAGCCCAAGGAGACCTTGGGCGGAGAGGACAACTATCTTGGTTAAAAGAGGTTGGATGGCCTCCCTGTCCGACTCAGGGGCAAAGGCATTGAAAGACTCGGAGATATCAAGGAGACCCTCCGAGTAACCCGGCAATTTCCTTTCGCCGGGTGGGGAGGTGTCTCGGCAGTAGAAGAAGGAGAATTGCCAATGCTTAACGTGAGAATTCAGGTTAAGAGTCGGCATTGGGGAATTCTTACGGCGCTGGATGGAAACCCCGCCGCAAGCAAGAAGTGCCCCGTCACCGCTTTCGCGGCACGGTTTGCACTGGAAAAGTTCAATGAAGAGAGCCAAATTTGGCGGAGTGCACAAATATGACTCGGAAAGGACGATAAAATGGGTTATGTTCAACATAGAGTTAGGCCCTATGTCGAACACCCGGAGGCCGTAATGGCTCAAGACTTCACGAAAGAAGGGGTGACCCGGAGGGCGGAACCCCCGGGTCACGTGCTCGACAAAGCAGATTACCTCGTCGGCAGCAGGCGTGGGCCGGGTCTCATCACCCGGCACCCTCCAGTGGATATCTCCCTGAGGGGGGAGGACCCCTAGCTCGGCCAGCTCCTCCAGCTTGGCCTTGGTGACTGTGGACCGCGCCCAGTTGGCGGATATCGATTGGGTCATCCGGGTTTTAGCCAGCTGTTTCCCTTGCTTCTTGGGAGCCATGGGTTCAGACTGCAGAACACAAGACAAAAGGGTATGAGACATAAGATTCAGAAATCGTGAGTTATCCGAACATAACGCGAACAAGTATTAGTAAGAGGCATGAGGACTGTGAATTATCCGGGTATCACTGGACGGAGCGAAAATTACAGGTCATCCTAGCCATTAATGAAAGCTTCATCCACCTAGATCTCCCACTCCGTCCACCCAATCACTCCCATACTTGGTGGAGAGCTAGAGGAGGCCTAGATCCAAACTTCCACCAAAGGAATCTCAAATCCATACACCACAACCTAGTAGATCTAGAATCCTACTTGAGGCCTAGAAACCTTAGTAGATCTTGTGCTTGTAGTTTCCACCTTGTTGCAAGAAGCTACGGATTGCTTGAGAGCCTCCATCCATCTTGTGGAGTGACCTCGAGCCCTTGTAAAGGTTTGGTCAACGCCTTCAAGTTGACCTCATAGTGGAAATGAGAATCTCCCTCACCGGAGAAGCTCAAGGAGAACAGGGTGTGCACAACCGTGCTATTGAGGAGCGCCTAGGTGGCTCCCCACCTCTCCAACGTAGACGTACTTCTCTTTGAGAAGGAACTACGGGAATCATATCCTTGTCTCCTTGTTTACACTTGTTGTTTGCCTTACTACCTTACGCTTTACTTCCGTTGCGCATATTATCTTGTCCACATAGGTTGCTAACCTAGATGCACATCTAGAGAACATTATCTTATCTCGCTTAGCCCCACTAAAAGGAAAAGAAAAGAAAAATTGGTAGTCAACCTATTCACCCCCCTCTAGTTGACCATAGTTCACTTTCAATTGGTATCAGAGCCTCGGCTCTTGCTAAGGGCTTAACCGCCCAAGAGTACAATGGTCGATGAAAATGCCCCCGGTAGTTCTAGTGCGGAAATCTCCAAAATGGCCGACACTATATCTAACCTACAAGATACGGTTGGAATTCTCCAAACCGAATTATCTAAGGTTAGCTCTAGTGTTGGTTCAGAGGTTTCCAGCATAAAGAAAATGATGGAGGCGCTGATGGGGAAAACCAAGGAGTCCACGGAACCACCCCCCACCACCAACGATGTTAGCTCGGATGAAGAATCCATTCCGTATATCGACGAGATGGAAGCTAACATCGCTTTAGCTAAGGCGAAAGCCAAAGCAAAAGCCGATAAAAAGGCTAAGAGTGGTGGGAGCTCCGAGGGCTCCAAGTCTCAATCGACTGACGGTTCGGGGTCTCACTCTAAAGTTCCACCACCTCCCAATTATGATTCTATCCACCCTATTGCCACTATGCCACACATGGTTAATGTTGGAGTTCCTCCCATGCTTAACACTAACGAGTTCTCTTCTTGGAAGTTCGATATGGAGTCTCACATTTCAGGATCTTGCACCGCTTTGTGGAGAAGCATTCTCCATGGATTCCACCCTCACGATCCGAACAACTTGACTCCAAGAGAGGATGTGGAATTTCAACTCGACAAGACCTCTCTTGTGACTATCCAAAAGGCTCTCCCAAGAGAACATCTTGAACACATCCGCGGTATCAAGACCGCCAAGGAAGCTTGGGATAAGCTTGACTCCTTGTTCCAAGGCAATGCAAGCATTCAATCATCCAAATATGATGTTGCTCTTGACAAGTCCGAGAACTTTTTCATGCTTGAAGATGAAAGTCCCGAGGAGCTATATAGAAGAGTGGTCACCCTTGGCAATCAACTAAGGGACTTTGGAAAAGAGGAAATCTCCGATGAGTGGATCAAGAGGAAATTTGTCAAGGCCATAACTCCTTTTGAGAAGAATCTCTCCACTAGCATTCGAACAAGATCCGACTACAACTCCCTCAACTCCATTGGTGTCCTTAGTGAGTTCATAGCCATATCCTTATCTCACAAGAGCGCGGATGATGCTCTTGCTCGCTCAAGAGGACATGGGAAGTCTCCTAACCTTGCCTTGAAGTCTAAGGCAATGGCCAAGATAGTAGAAGTGGATGATGATGATGATGATGACGATGAGGACTATGAAGACACATACAAGGGTGCTCATAAGTGTATCGCTCTTGCCATGCAAGGGTATTGGAAGAGATGGGAGGCTCACAAGGCCGGTGCTCCTAGACCTCCAAGGAACAAGATCTTTAGGAAGAAAGGGGAGCGGCCAAGGACATGTTACAATTGTGGGAGTGCAAGTCACTTTGTCAAAGAGTGTCCCTTTGATCCAAGAGAAGAGAATGAAGGGAAGCTTGTCCGCAAGGACAAGAACAAAGCTCCGCTCAACAAGAACCTCGCTAGAAGAGTCCCAAGGGCTCTATATTTTCAAGAAGGCCCCACATTGGAAACATACTACTCCGGAGATGAAGGAGAAGATGAAGTCGTAGGTGTTTCCCACGTCGCCATAGCTACGACTTCCTCTTCATCGGTCTCTCTATTTGAATCCCCCAATGAGAAGGCATCGATCCGACCTACATGTCTCATGGCAAAAGCCACCGCGGTAATATCTTCCACCTCCAAGTCTATCATCACTAGCTCTCCCTCGTTATTGGATTGCGTTGAAAACATTGTTGATGATGAGAATGCTAAGAATCTAGGCTCTTGGTTATGTAGTCTTGAAGGTGAAACTAAGGAAAAGGTAAAGACTCTCTTAAGGCAACTTGATGATGCCAACTCTCTCATAGACGAGAAGGAGGAGATCATCATGACCTTGGAGAGCCATGGTGGTAGCCATGAGAACCATGACAATGAACTAGTTAAGGCTCTCGAAAAAGAAAGATCCATGAGAGCATCTCTCGAAGAGAGCCTATCTAGTCTACAAGATACCTATGCTATTAGTGTTTCCAAGCTTAGGAAAGATAATGAAAAATCTCTTGCCAAGCTTAGAAAAGATAACGAAAAATCTCTTTCTTTACTTAAAGTCTTTGAAGAGGAGGAGTTGAAGCTAGGAGTAGCTCATGAAGTACTTGTTTAGAATCATGAAAAACTAAAAAAGGAGTTCATGTCTCTTAAAGATATTCATGACAAACTCACCAAGTCTCGGAACAACCTCCTAGCTCAACAATCTAATAAGCAAGTTATATCTTCCTCTAATAGCATTGCTATCTTGCCTACCTCTTGCACTACGACTAACATTGTAGGGAAAGAGAAAATTCTCAATGATGCCATAAGCTCTCAAGGAGTCAAGAAAGGAAAAGAAGGACTTGGTTTCGTCTCCAAGTCAAAGAAGAAATCCAAGAGTGTCACATCTCCCTCTCAAAATGTTGTCTTTGTGAAAGAGGGAGAAGTGACCAAAAAGAAGGAAACCAACTCCTTTGTGGGTAGTGATACCTCTAGGGGGAGCATCACTCACAATGACTTTGCCGGAAAATATAACCCATCTTATGTTCTTATGAAATCTAGAGATGGACATGTTTATGCTAAATATGTTGGTACCTCTTATGGTGATGATTATCATTGGACTATTTGGGTTCCCAAGACCCTTGTTACTAACAAAAGAGGACCCATTGAAGGATGGGTACCTAAATCAAGAAATTGATCTCTTGTAGGGAAATGCTTTCAGATCAAATAGATGGACAGTGGATAGTGGTGCATCCCAACATATCGCCGGAAGCCATGACGAAATAAGTAATATTGAACCTCCCTTACCACATCTCAATTGCGTTACTATTGGTGACAAGTCCGAGCTTAAGGTATTGGGACGAGGCAAGGTAGCTATCTCAAATGATTTATCAATTGAGAATTTTCTCCTTGTTGAGTCCCTTGGCTATAACTTGATGTCCGTTCTTCAACTTGCAAATTGTGGCTTTACCTCGTTCTTTAATAAAGAGAGTGTGATTGTCACTTGGGAGACTTCTCTTAAAGTAGCCTTTGTTGGGTTTGTCGAGAAGGGCATGTATGTAGTGGACTTCTCTAAAGAAGACACGTGTGTCGCGACATGCCTAATGGCTAAAGTTGATGTGGGGTGGCTTTGGCATCGCCTACTAGCCCACACCAATATGAGAATGTTACATGACCTCCAAAGTGGCAATCATGTTCTAGGACTAATCAAAGCTAAGTTTGCTAAAGATCGTGTGTGTAGCTCTTGTACCTTTGGGAAGCAACATGGAGAACAACACCCAACCAAGACAACTATCTCCACCACAAGAATTCTCGAACTCATTCACTTAGATCTCTTTGGTCCACTATCTTATGATAGCCTCGGAGGAAAGAAGTATTGCTTGGTGATTGTGGATGATTATTCAAGATATTGTTGGGTGTATTTCTTCAAGAGGAAAAGTGAAACTCAAAAGAGAGTCATCGAGTTCATCACTCTAGTGGAGCGCCAACACAATGCTACCATATTGGCCATTCGGAGTGATAATGGCTTGGAGTTCAAGAACTACACCGTTGAGGGTTTTCTTAGTGAAGAAGGCATTGCTCATCAATATTCCACTCCCTATACCCCTCAACAAAATGGTGTTGCGGAGAGAAAGAACCGGACTTTGATGGATGCGGCTAGAACTATGATTGCGGAGTTCTCTTCTCCCTATAACTTTTGGGCCGAAGCCGTCTCCACCGCTTGTCATGCTACCAATCGGCTATATCTTCGCAAGATCTTGAACAAGACTCCCTATGAGATTCTCACGGGCGAGAAACCGGATGTATCTTATTTCAAGGTCTTCGGGTGCAAGTGCTTCATTCGCAAGAGAGGTAAACGGTTGTCAAAATTTGAGACTAAATCTTATGAGGGTATCTTTGTTGGCTATGCCACAAACGCTCACGCCTATAGGGTCTACAACAAGTCCACCGGACAAGTTGAAGAAGTTATAGACGTGGTGTTTGATGAGGATAACGGCTCCCAAGGGGGGCGTATAGATCATGGTGTTGTAGGAGATGCAATTCCTCCCATCGTCATAAGAAGAATGTGGATTGATGAAATAATCCCCATTGAGGGTTACCGGATGACGGAGGGAGAAGGACTATGCCCCACTCAAGTGGAGCCATTGACTACACCCATTGATGATCAAGCTATCCAACAAGATGCACCAAGCCCTCAAGCCAACAATCAAGGCCAAGCTAATGACCAAGGTCAAGCAACTCATCTCAATCACAATCAAGGCTCCATCATTGTTGAGAATGCTCAACCTAGTGGTGATTCATCACCCATTATTGATCAAGGACAAAATGAAGATGGACATGTCTCCGATGAAGAAGGTGATTATCAATCCATATCCAAAGAATCTTTGGAGGAGATACTAGCACGAAGATCAAAGAGAAGGCTAGAGAATCTTGAACGAGCGGGTCATACGGAGGACAAGATTCTTGGACAAGTTCGTGGAAGAGTGGTCACTAGAAGGCAATTGGCGGATTTTAGCAAGGCTCATGCTTTTGTCTCCTTCATTGAACCCAAGAAGGTATATGAAGCTCTCGAAGATCAAGATTGGCTTGAAGCCATGCATGATGAACTCAATAACTTCGAGCGCAACAAAGTGTGGAAATTAGTGCCAAGACCCAAGGATTGCAAAAATGTCATTGGCACCAAATGGGTGTTCAAGAACAAACAAGAAAAAGATGGCATTATCATTCGCAACAAGGCAAGATTGGTAGCCCAAGGTTTTTCTCAAGTCGAAGGTATCGATTTCGGTGAAACCTTTGCTCCCGTAGCTCGCCTTGAATCCATTCGCATCTTACTTTCCTATGCATCTCATCATAACTTCAAGCTACATCAAATGGATGTTAAGAGTGCTTTCCTTAATGGTCCCATTAATGAGTTAGTATATGTCAAGCAACCTCCGGGTTTCGAGGATCCCAACCACCCCGATCATGTCTATAAACTTGATAAGGCGCTCTATGGACTTAAACAAGCTCCACGTGCGTGGTATGAGCATCTTAAAGAGTTTCTAGTAGATCGCGGGTTTAATGTTGGTTTAATCGATCCCACCCTCTTTACCAAGACGGTTGGAGGTGACTTGTTCATATGCCAACTCTATGTGGATGACATCATTTTTGGGTCTACTAACACTTTGTTCAATGAGGAGTTTTGCAAGCTTATGACCGATAGGTTTGAAATGTCTATGATGGGAGAGTTGAAGTTCTTACTTTGCTTTGAAGTGAATCAATATTATGAAGGGACTTTCATCAAACAAGCCAAATACACTCAAGACATGCTCAAGAGATTTAATATGAATGATGCCAAACCTATGAAGACTCCTATGTCCACGACCACCGACTTGAAACCCGACCCCAACGGTAAAGAGGTAGATCAAAAGGTATACCGCTCCATGATTGGCTCTTTTCTCTACCTTTGTGCATCTAGACCCGATATTATGTATAGCGTAGGTAAATGTGCAAGGTTTCAAGCCTCTCCAAGGCAAAGTCATTTGGAAGCCGTGAAACGAATATTTCGATATCTAGTTCATACCCCAAACTTCGGTCTTTGGTACCCCAAGGTTCAAGCTTTCAACTCATTGGATACTGGATGCGGATTATGCGAGAGAGAAGACGGATAGGAAGTCCAGATCCGGGGGTTGTCAATTTCTTGGCCGCTCCTTGGTATGTTGGTCTTCTAAGAAGCAAAATTGCATTGCTCTCTCCACCACCGAGGCCGAGTATATCTCCGCGGCAAGTTGTTGTGCCCAATTGCTATGGATGAGGCAAACCTTGAAGGATTATGGTAGTCATTTTGACAAGGTGACTCTTCTTTGTGACAATGAAAGTGCTATCAAGATCGCCTACAACCCGGTTCTTCACTCCAAGACGAAGCACATTGAGATCCGTCATCATTTCATTCGGTATCATGTTGAGAAAGGTGATATTGATCTCTCATATGTCTCCACAACGAATCAACTTGCCGATATCTTCATGAAGGCCCTTGATGAACCAAGATTTTGAGCTTTGAGGAATGAACTAAATGTCATAGATTCTTCCAACTTCACTTGAAACCTTGCATATGTACCTTCATTATGCATGCTATTAGGTCTAGGTGTAGGCATGGAAATAGGGGGAGCGCTACTCAACTCATGAGTATGCACTCCTTTTATTATGCGAAAATCAAGTAATCATTGCATATCTAGTCAATTTGTGACTTATTGTGCTTAATTGTGAGTAGTATTTTTGGACCCAAGATATATCTTCGCGGTGCCAAAGTACACACTCAAACATGGTGGCGTAAGCCACCGACATTTGGTATGTTCTTGGATCTTTATCGCGTATCATATTTCTTCCTTGACAACTCGTACGGGTTCGGTTTTTCACCTCTTTGTGCTTCTTGCGAACCCCTCCGAGTAACGTCTCTCGTACATCAGTGACTATTTTCCATTCCAAGCCTCCTTTGCCCAAAGCAATGTTTCTATCGTAATGCTCTTGTGTTTACAATCTTGGCGCGCGAAAACTTGGCTGGGCGGAGGCTCCGCTGCCCCTGTCCACCGGAACACCACCGGAGGCTCCGCTGGCTCACATTTTCTCAGCGGGCCTAAAATTAGCTGTTTTGTGGACAAGGGGTGGAGGCTCCGGTGCGAACCACCGGAGGCTCTGCTGGGGGGAGCGGAGGCTCCGCCGGTGGCAGTTTTTGCGGATAAGGGCTAGGGTGTGCGGGGGTAAGTGAGATCCAATCTCATTTTCCCCCACCCGCCCTCCTTCTTCCTCCTCACGAACCGCCGCCGCCCCCAAGCCATTCGCCGCCGGATTAGGGAGCTCCACCGCGGGGAGACCTCCTCCTTGCCTTGGGCCGCCCCGGGATCCTTCCTCTCCTTCCTTTTCCACCATGGATGACGCGGGTATGTGCTCTCTCTCTCTCTCTCTCATCTAGTTGATGGATGGGATGCATAGGAGTTCATGTTCTTGCTCTCTAGATTTGTGGATTTGGAGTTTTAGGAGTAGAAGTTCTCGAGTACAAACCCTAGCAACCTAGATAATGCGTGTTAGGCTTGAATCGTTGCGGCTGTAGGGAAGATTCGTTTGCCCTAACCCTAGTTATTCAACCCTAACACCATGTGTATCTTGGTTTCTTGGATTTGTGCGTGCTTTATCAACTCGAGCATTACTCTTTCTTCATGATCTCCTTGCTTTTTCCTCTTAGATGCTTCTGGTTCCAAGGGGGTCCGTTACAAGAGCACCGGTCGCCGCAAGACCCCTCAAGTGGATGAGATTGAAGAGGAACTTGACAGCTCTCAAGCCAAGCGCAAGCGGTTCCCGGCCACCGAAAAGAAACTGTCCAAGAGGAACACCGCAAAGACAGCCTCCAAGATGTCCGATGCGGTATGTTTGAAGGAAAGGCGTGAAAACCCCTATGCGATTGCACGTGAGCGCTTGATGCCACAATTCCGGGGTAAGGATCAACGCTTTCACACTGTTTTTCAAGGGCAGATCTATCATGAGATCTTGATGAGGAAACCAAAGGACAACGTTTCTCCTCAACACGCCATCAACTTTGGGCACATGGAAAGGAATCATCAGTATTTTGGGGAGGCTCTTGAGCTCATTGACAGGTTTGGTCTTGCTCCTATTATCAGTCTCAAACAAGATTACGATGAAGACCTCGTCTGTCAGTTTCTAGCCACCGTTCATCTCTCCAATGAGACCGAACGCAATCTTATTTGGGTGACACAGGGGAGACAACTTGACATCAAGTGGAAAGACATTGGCACTTTTTTTGGTGGCTACCCGGATTTTGGTCCTTTTGCTGAGGGTGAAGAGTTTGCTAATGGATGGTTCCGGGTTCATGTCATCAACACTGTGTCACTTTCCAAGGATCAACTCACTCCTCTCTATCATTGGAAGAAGTTCGCCGTTGGGTTCGTCAAGGGTCTCTACCCCACATATGATATCATGTTGTGCATCTATAGAGAGACTATCAACCCAAAGGCGGGGAATGTGGATGAGATCCAGGGTTTCTTGAAGAACCTCATGCTTCAAACTCATCAACAGCGGATGGCCGACACTCCTCGCAAGCTTGATGTGCTTGACTATATTTGGAATGAGCTGTGGCACACCGTGATCAACCTCAAGAATGCTTGCTTTGGGCCGTTCATCATGAAGATCATCTTACACGTGTGGAATGACAAGTTTCCAGATGAACCATTTGACGATGAGAGTTGGATCCCTCACATGGAAAGGAGACTTCTCATCAAGGACCACACGGAACCCATTGAGCATCCCACTCCCGCCGTTCGCAAGCACAAGGCGAAGCCTCGCATCATTGTTGATGAGGAAGAAGAAGAGGCCGGTCCATCTCAACCTCCTCCTTCTAGCAATGCTTTCAAATGGATGTCAAGGGCTCTCAAGAAGGTGTTTCGTTTGAACAAGAAGATCGAGCAACATCAATGGGAAGCTCATTATGATACGGAGCTCAAGAACCGCAACAAAGCTCAAGCCTCTCGTCAACGTCTTCGTGAGGAAGGTATCTCCAGTAACTCCCCGGTTCTTCCTAGCATCACGGATTGGGACAAGTGGCAAGCAAAGGACTCCAAGGGCAAGTTGATTGAGTGGTCCGAGGAAGAAGGAGACGAAGCTACTAGCTCTCACCGCCGTGCCCCCTCTCCGGACCCGGAAGTCTCCTCCGAGTGATCTTCGGGGCGTTAGCATCTTGATCTTTCTCTTTTGGTATCTTGATGCCAAAGGGGGAGAGATATATATTAGGAACAAGCATTTGCATGGGTCTCCCTCAAGCTTCTTCTATTTGCATCTTTTATTTGCTTGAGGGAGTTTGGCTTCTCATTTGGTCATTTGGAACTTCGGTTTGTTTACATTATTCCTATCTGTCGTGAACCTCGTTATATTATGCTTGTGTGAACCTCGTATCATATTATTTATGTGTTATGTGTGTTATGTGATATAATTGTCATATTACTCTTATATATCATGCCTAGATGCTCTCAATATGATCTCCTACTTTGTCCACCCAATCACTCCCATACTTGGTGGAGAGCTAGAGGAGGCCTAGATCCACAGTTCCACCAAAGGAATCTCAAATCCATACACCACAACCTAGTAGATCTAGAATCCTACTTGAGGTCTAGAAACCTTAGTAGATCTTGTGCTTGTAGTTTCCACCTTGTTGCAAGAAGCTACGGATTGCTTGAGAGCCTCCATCCATCTTGTGGAGTGACCTCGAGCCCTTGTAAAGGTTTGGTCAACGCCTTCAAGTCGACCTCATAGTGGAAACGAGAATCTCCCTCACCGGAGAAGCTCAAGGAGAACAGGGTGTGCACAACCGTGCTATTGAGGAGCGCCTAGGTGGATCCCCACCTCTCCAACGTAGACGTACTCTTCTTTGAGAAGGAACTACGGGAATCATATCCTTGTCTCCTTGTTTACACTCGTTGTTTGCCTTACTACCTTACGCTTTACTTCCGTTGCGCATATTATCTTGTCCACATAGGTTGCTCACCTAGATGCACATCTAGAGAACATTATCTTATCTCGCTTAGCCCAACTAAAAGGAAAAGAAAAGAAAAATTGGTATTCAACCTATTCACCCCCCCTCTAGTTGACCATAGTGCACTTTCACATGCGTTGTGCGGAGAAGCACGGTTTGGCTTGGACCAACAACCGGGCCCCACACCTGAGTGGGAGTGGACAGGATCGCGCGCCTGGTTGTGCAACATGGTCTAGGTCGCCCATGGGTAAAGTGACGCACCTCTGCAGAGTGTAAAAGGATGTGGCATGTTACCCCTTATTCCGGGATGGAACTGCGAACGCCGCAAGAAAGGTAACTCCATGAAGTTCTAGTCCTGTGAAGACTGGCGGGCATAGTTTTCAGTATTAAAAGCAACCTCTTGAAGAAATATTGACAAAACCTTGCATCTGTATAGACTCTTTAGAGTCGAGGACCGTAGTTAGAGCATTAATTACTTATGTACTTAATGAACTTGTTGAGTAACGCTCGTTACTCATTCAATCCCGTTTGACCCCCTGCTTAGGCTATGAGAACTTAGAGGAAGCATCCTTCAATATCCTCGGAGGCAAAGACATCATCTTCTACGAGGAGCCGGATCTCTCCGGAGGAGTGGAAGGAGTCGACTACACCATCCAGTACGGAGCTAACCCAAAGGGGGCTGAGTCTGACTAGGTTTAGCCTAGTCTGAAATAAATACTTATCACGGTCGAATTGAGCAGCCATGGACTCTATAGTTGGCTGTTGAGTTCCCGTGTTAGCATCTGCTTTACTTTCAGTTGTCGTTCTAACTTCAATAATGAGATGACCTCATCGCGAGCTCATTCTCTTGTCAGCACATTTTGTTCTGTAATATATTTGTTGTATGACAATCAAGTCCCGCAATGTTTCTGCTGTACCACCCTGAGGGATGTAATATATGCGCAACGGTGTTCTGTGAGTGTTATATCAATGACTGGCGTACTACAACATGCAGTGGTATGCTGGGTCACGACATCACGTCATATCATTCTATTCTCTTGACCCTTGAAAACTTCCTTCACACCAAACTTCTCACAATCTTCATTAGCAACGTTAGTGCAATCGAAATAATAAATTCACATGGTTCAGTTTCAACACAAGCCTAACACTCAAAAACACATTATCTACTGTCACAACTTCTTTTAAAACTCTTTTTCTCAAAAGAACACCAAAAGAAAGAGACTAAGATGCAAGTGCAATTATTGGCAGAAATCTGTCAAAACAGGACATCAGGTAAAGATGACTTTTTTTCGAAAATCTTCTATTGCTCAAATAAAAAAAGTAGTCAACTAAGAAAAGTTGCGTATATAGCCAAGGATTAAGCACAAAAAAAACTCAGATCATTTTGAATTTTGTGTGATTTTATACGGAATTAACAGTGGATAGCAGAAATCTGTTTCCTGCGCAGAAATTCGAAATATAGCCTCAACTTTCCACTAGAGGCTTTACTTGGCTCAACAAAAATACAAACGAAAAGATACAGCGGGGTTGCTAAGGAAATAGACAACAACTAGGTGCAAAGAAAAATAAAAAACGAAGTAAAACAGGTTGAAAACGGAGAAATAAAACAGGTTGTCTCCCGGTAGCGCTTTTCTTTAACGCCTTTCAGCTAGGCATAGAAAGCCATAAGATGCTCACATGAGAAATATGAATTAAGCAAAAGAGAGCATCAAAAATCAAGTATAGAACAAATTTAAGTCTAACCCACTTCCTATGCATAGGAATCTTGTAAAGAAATAAATTCAAGAAGCTCAAACTAGAAATCATGGAAAGGTAGAACATGAGCAACTTCAAAACTTTCAACAAAATGAGAGGTGTTTTAGTAACATGAAAATTCCTACAACCATATTTTCCTCTCTCGTAATAATATCCATTAGCATCATGAACAAACTCAACAACATAATTATCACATAAAGCATGTTTGTCATGGTCTAAAAGCACACAATTCATATCAAGCTCAAAAATAGTGGGATCAAAAATTAAAATCAGCTCCTCTTTCTTCCCACTTTTAGCAATAGCAAAATAAGATGATTGATCACTCTTAAAAGGTATAGGACACATCATAGCAATCCTATTTTTAGTAGTATTATAACTTGTAACATCAAGTAACATAGGACCATCATCAAGAGCATTATCATATACATTTTCTAAACAAACTTCCTCATTATCATGCATATCAATAGTTGGAATAAATAGAGGATTATCATAGCATTTATCCAAGTAGCATGGATTATCATAAATAACAGTAGCAATATCATTCTCACAAGTTTCATTCATAGTAGTATCAAGGTCACAAGTATAGCAAGTATCAATTTCATCAAATAATGTATGAGTTAAAGAGTTACTATCATTGGGAGGTAGACATGGGTTCCATTCTTCCTCCTCTTGATCATCACTCCCCTCCTCTTTTTCATCCAATGAACTTCCAGATTCAGCAACTTCTTCTTCCATAGGCTCCTGCAAGACATTAGTTACTTTCTTAGGTTGAGAGCATTTATTAAGATATTCCATTATGTAGTAATTACAATCCTTGTAATTATCAAAGCAATATTCAAGTATAGCATAAATATCATATTTATAAGGTGCATCATCAATACTTTCAAGCAAATAGGCAATTTCGAATGCACCCTTCCAAGCAATAAATTCTTCAACTTGGTCCACATCATACAATTCATAATTTATATTAACATAAGAAGATATGGTAACATTATCATTATACTCACAATGAAAAGGGAGGTGTTTATACCTCCTACAGCAACAAGATTTATCAAAGCAATAAGTAACATTATAAATAGAGCACAATTTTTTAGCATGGTCATGCAATTTATTAATTTGCTCCCATAAGTGTATCCCTTTTTTGACAAGCGGTGTTCCTTATAATGTTTTTGTTGTTCATCCGTGAACCCACCTTGCCTAAAAGATCTAGTTTCAAAGACATCAAGCATTGCTAGCAATCATGATAAAGCAAAAATAACAGCTAGAACAAGAGCTAATTTTTTTGTGTTTTTGATATAAAGAAGCAAAACAAGACAAAAAATAAAAGCAAGACAATAAACAAAATAAAGAGGTTGAAAGTGAGAGACTCCCTTTGCCAGAAGACTTCTTTCTCCCCGGCAACGGCACCCGAAATTTCCTTGATGCTACGCCTCAATGATACCTTGATAGCGTGTTGGGAACCCCAAGAGGAGGGTATGATGAGTGCAGAGTAAGAATTCCCTCAGTTAAGAACCAAGGTTATCAATCGAGTAGGAGAAAGAGAATCTTTGGAAGGTTGATGCCACTGACGACGGTGATGGCTCACTGGTGTCAGCAACAACGCGGAACCTGCACACAACACAACCAAAAATACTTTGTCCCAACGGTGCAGTGAGGTTGTCAATCTCACTGGTCTTGCTGAAAACAAAGATTAGACGTATAGTGTGAAAAATAAAGTATGCTTAAAGTAAGTAAAGAAAGCAAGAAATTGTAGTGGTTTGTTTAACAGTGTAAGAAAATGGATCGGGGTTCATAGGTTCACTAGTGGTGTCTCTCCATAAAAGATAGCATGCTGGGTGAACAAATTACAGCTAGGCAATTGACAAATAAAGGTTGCACCGTAGTGCACATCCATGACATGATGACTACTATGCTATTTAGTGCGGGCATTACAATAATATACATAGACCGTAATCCAACTGCATCTATGACTAATAATCCACCTTCGGGTTATCATCCGAACCCCCTTAGGTATTAAGTTGCAAACAACAGATAATTGCATTAAACAATGTGTGTAATGTAAGCAATGATTGTGCACGCGGGCACTCACATCGCTGTTTTCTCCCTAGTGGCAACAACACATCCTCCCCCGTCATGTTTCTGTCACTCGATCACAGACGAAAAGGAGGCATGAACCCACTATCGAGCATAAATACTCCCTCTTGGAGTCACTAGCAACTACTTGGCCAGAGCAACCACTAGCAACGGAAAACATGCAAGATCACAAATAGCATATGCAATAAAAACTATAATCAACTTGGCGTAAGTTCAATATTCATCGGATCCCAGCAAACACAGCACATAGAGTTACATAAGAACAATATTGATCATGTTAGGAAGCTCACGAGATCTAAACATTGAGGCATAGGAGGAGAAAACAACCATCTAGCTACTGATATGGACCCGTAGGCTAAGGATGAACTACTCACACATCACTCCAGAGGGGGCATGGTGATGAAGAGGCATCCGGTGATGATCTCCTCTCCAGCAGGGTGTCGGGAGACAGTTTCAGAACCCCCTGATCTAGGGTTGACGATGACAGCGGCTGTGGAACTTTTCGGGGATTTTTGATCAGGTATCTAGGGTTTTCCATCGGGGGGAATAAATAGGCAAAATGGAAGAGGCGGTGGAGCCCTGGGGGGCCACACCACCTCCTGGCGCGACCAAGGGGGGCGCGCCACCCCATGGTGTGGGTCCCCTGGTGCCCCTCTTCGACTCCTCTTCGTTTTTCTGGATGCTTCCGGGGAAAATAGGACTTCCGGGCTTCGAATTTTCCAATTCTGAGAATATTTTCAGAACAATTTTTTCGAAACTAAAACAGCAGAAAACATGGAACTGGCTCTGTGGCATCTTGTCAATAGGTTAGTCCAGAAAATCGATAAAAATGACATAAAGAAGGGAAAAAACATGTAGCAATTGGCATAATATTATCATGAAGCATCAGAAATTATAGTACGTTGGAGACGTATCAGAGATCGCCGAGCAGCGCGCCCAGCAGAAGGCCGCCCAGCTGCGCCGCGTAGACGACGAGTGGGGCATCATCTTGCTCGACGACAACGACGGGGAGGTGGCGTCGTCGCCCAAGAAGTTCAGTGGCGGCGACCCGGGAGCGAGCTGCAGCTACGCCGCGCCGAAGAATGAGCCGTCGAGCGACGATGACGACGACGACGGCGACGACGACTACACCGACTTCTACCAGCTCCTCGGCATCAAGTAGTTTATTTTTGTTTGTTTAAATCGCCTATGTAACCGCCTATATTTGTCCAAAACTTATCGAATCGCCTATGTTCGATCGAATGTGTCTCAAATTTTGTCGAATTTCGTCGTTTTCGTAGTTTTTGCCGAATTTCGTCTGGTTAGGCTGGAGGGCACGGCTGGGAAGTGACGCGCCCTAGGGCGAAAAAAATAGCGTCGGGCGCCCCCAGGAGGCGCTCTTAGCCATCCACAATGCAACGCTTATCAGGCGATAGAAAACAAATCCTGCCCATTTTAGTAGCTACACCATGATTCCCAATTTTCTGTTAGGAGTCGGGCGCTTCAATATTCAGAGCAAATTATGGCTCGCAGCCGGCAAACACTTGCTGCAAATTATTTTTGGCGTATATGCGTTGTGGACGTTCTAATAGTGTGGTAGAAATGTACTCCTCCGTATCAAAATATAAGATGTTTTAGCATTTTGTAGATATAATGTATCTAGACATGTTTTAGTGTGTAGATTCATATCCATCTTAGGGCATCTCCAGCCGTTGCGCCCCCCAGGGCCCAAAACGCCGCCGTTTTGGGGCCGCCGCGGCGCTAAACGGCGCTATTCTGGAACCTGGGGGGGGGGGGCGCGTTTCCTAGTCGCGTCCCGAGCCCAACAATCGGCCCAAACAAACGCAAATTCAAAAGAGACGAAATTTTATTGAAATTTTGAAACTGCGTACATATTCGGCGCGAATTTAAACTTAGTACGAAAAATTTAAACTAAATCTAAACTAGTTAAGCCCGAGGCTGGCGGCGATCGCCTGGCTGTAGTCGCCGCCGTCGTCGTCGTCGTCGTCGCTGGGGGGGTCGCCGGGGCGCCTGCTTCCACCCTGTCCCTCGTCGCCGCCGCCGCAATCCCACCTGCTCGCCTCGAGGGCTTCCTGGATCGCGTTCTCGTCGTCGGAGTCCTCGTCGAGAATGATGTAGACATTCTCCTTCGTCGGCGGTGGGGGAGGGACGCGGAGGAGAGCCGCGGCGGCGGCGGCCTCACGCTCGCGCGCCGCCTTGCGCTGCTCGGCTTCAGCCAGCAGGCGGCGCTGGAGGGCGAGTTCAGCCTCCGTGTTGTCGCGCAGACTCCACCGGGCGGCGGCGTCGATGTCGAGCGGCTGCAGCGTGTCGAGGACGCGCCGGACCGCCGCGCCACCCACGGCTGGGTGGCCTCCAGCGGCGGCATCTGGAGACGCGGCTGGTTGCCGTGGTGGATGTGCTGGAGGACCTCGTCGAGGGTCCTGCCAGGGGCGCTCCACCATTGGCGGCGCCCGTGCGAGTTGAAACGGTCCTCGACAGGGCCGTTGTCGTTCAGGGACTCCAGCTCCCGGGTGCGGCGTGCCGTCAGCCGCTCCCACCAGAACTGATCCACTCCGGTGAGCGGATAGTTCTCGGGGTTCTGCATTCCTGCGCGCATCTCGTGGATGGCGCGGCGGAATTCTGGGTCGGAGTTGGGAAGGGGAGGAACGGGGACACCGCCGGCGCTGAGCGCCCAGCGGCTCGCCCCCGCGGCGGAGCTAGGGAGGCGCATGTCCGGCGGGCAAGGATAGCCCGCGCGGTACAGCGCCATCGCCTGGCCCCGGCGCAGGTTGTGGCGTGGGAACCCGTTCGCTGCCGCTCCGTCAGACATTGTCGTGGAAGAAGGGGGAAGAAGGGGAGGGGAGAGATCGCCGGTGTGAAGAATGGGGGGCGAGGCACGCGGCGCGGGGGTTTTATAGCGCGGCGAGCGGCCGGGCATTTACTGCGCGCGCCCGTCCCCTCGCTGCCGCCCGCCACGCCATTACGCCGGCAGCCTTTGGGCAGAGCGCATGCACTGGGCGGCCGCCACGCCATAAACGCCGGCAGCCTTTGACCGCGCGGAAGCCGAGAAGACGATCACGGGGGCGGTTCTGTTCCCGCGCTTTCTCGTCGCGTCGCTGACAGGGCTGGCCCACGCGCGCGTCCGCGCCGTTTCACCCCCCCAGGCCGAACCCAGCGGGCTGGGTTTGGCCTGGGTGCCGCGGCGCTATTTAGCGCCGAAACGGCGCTATTTGGGCCGCTGGGGGGGGGGCGAGTGGTGAAGAAGCGGCGCTATTCGTCGCTTCCGCCGCGAAAAAAGCCCCCTGGGGGGGCTCTGGGGGGACGGCTGGAGATGCCCTTATACTAAAACATGTCTAGATACATATTGTCTAGGAAATGCTAAAACCTCTTATATTTCGATACGGACGGAGTAGAATTTACTTTTTCCGGTCAAGCATTACCCCATTTCCCTCAAAGTATGTTGGAAGTAACAAAAGAAAAACGGGAAACGGAAAAGAAAATTAAAACGAGCTGGTGCAGAAAACCGTTGTGAATACCCGCACCGGAAACATCCACTACACGGCAAGAGCTATCTGGAACATGGAATTTCTTCTACCTTACCTGTTTTGCTGTTTTGTATGCACATTCAACCTGTACGTTTTTGAACCTATGGTTGGTTCGTGGAAGCTGCGTTGTAGCCACGGATCGTAGCTATAGTTGGGACGTTGGCTCGACTAGAAATTCTAAATGCCAATCCCGTTTTGTGCCGCATGCTGTTCCGGTTGATGCTCCCGTTCCCATCAGGCGACGGATCACTTTCTTTGCCGCGGTGAGTTACTGTGCGTGGGTGAGACGACGGGTCAATTACTCGTGTGCCCAAAACGGTGCTAGCTCCGGCAACTGTACGTCTGTACCCCAACTGCTGATGATGCCTCGCTGCGCTGCAATCTATTCCGGGTAAACCGTGGTTGCCGTGCCGCGCTAGCTAGGTCCAGTCCCGGACGCATACGTGCTTGGCCTGTCACCCGTGACCGGCCTTCTTTACGGAAAAGTGAAAAACACAACTACACCAAAAATTCACCCGTGACCGGCCTTCTTTACGGAAAAGTGAAAAACACAACTACACCAAAAAGATTGATGGGCAACTTTATCTCCTTTCTTTACGAGAATGTAATTGTTAGGGCATCTCCAGCCATCCCCCAGAGCCCTCAGGGGGCTTTTTTCGCGGCGGAAGCGGCGAATAGCGCCGCTTCTTCACCACTCGGCCCCCCTAGAGGCCCAAATAGCGCCGTTTCGGCGCTATTTCGCGCCGCGGCACCCAGGCCAAACCCAGCCCGCTGGGTTCGGCCTGGGGGGGTGAAACTGCGCGGCCGCGCGCGTGGGCCAGCTCAGTCAGCGACGCGACGAGAAAGCGCGCGAACAGAACCGCCCCCGTGATCGTCTTCTCGGCTGCCGCGCGGTCAAAGGCTGCCGCCGTTTATGGCGTGGCGGCCGCCCAGTGCATGCGCCCCGCCCAAAGACTGCCGGCGTAATGGCGTGGCGGGCGACATTGAGGGGATGCGCGCGCAGTAAATGCCCCGGCCGCTCGCCGCGCTATAAAATCCCCCCTGCCGCGCGCCGCGCCCGCCATTCTTCCACCGTCGAGCTCTCTCTTCTCTTCTTCCTCTCGACGCTCTCCCCCCCTCTTCTCTCCACAAAAATGGCCGGCTACAAGGACGGGGCTGCGACCAACGGGTTCCCGCGCCATAACCTTCGCCGGAGCGAGGCGATGGCGCTCTACCGCGCGGGCTACCCTTGCCCGCCGGACGTGCGACTCCCTAGCTCCGCCGCGGGGGCGAGCCGCTGGGTGCTCAGCGCCGGTGCGGTGCCCGTACCTCCCCTACCCAACTCTGACCCCGAATTCCGGCGCACCATCCGCGAGATGCGCGCCGGAATGGAGAACCCCGAGAACTTCCCCGAGCTGGGGGTGGACCAGTTCTGGTGGGGGCAGCTCGCCGCTCGCCGCGACCAGGAGATCGCCTCCAACAACGACAATGGAGCGGTCGACGGGCGCTTCAACGCCAACGGGCGGCGCCGCTGGTGGAGCACCCCCAACAGGACCCTGGAGGCGGTCCTCGACCACATCCAGGCCGGCGACCAGCCGCGTCTGGAGATGCCGCCACGGCAGGCTCAGTCGTGGGTGGCACGGCGGACCGGCGCCTCCTCGTCGTCCGCGACGTCCAGCTCCTCCGTCGGGCAGTCCGTCTCCACTTCCCCCCCCCCTTTCTGAACGCCGGCGCGCCTGCCCGCAGGCGCAGCGGCTGCGCGCTCCGCATCGGCGAGCCACGCTTCGAACGCGTGGTTCGCCCGAAGACGGAGGACGGCGGCGACGACGAGGACGAGTGGCTCGACCAGAAGGCCGTGGAGCAGCTTTCCTTGAACACGCTGCAGCCACTCGACGACGACACCGCCACTCCGTGGAGTCTGCGGGAGACCACCGCGGCGGAGCTCGAGCTCCAGCGCCGCCTGCTGGCGGAAGCCGAGCAGCGCAAGGTGGCGCGCGACCGTGAGGCCGCCGCCAACGCGGCCCGCCTCCGCGTCCCTCCCCCGCCGCCGCAGAAGGAGGCCCCCTACATCGTCCTCGACCCCGACACCGACGAGGACGACGAGATCCAGCAAGCCCTCGCGACGAGCAGGTGGGGCGGCGGCGGCGACGCCGGACAGGGGACGAGCAAGCGCCCCGACGGCCCCAAGGACGACGACGACGACAGCGGCGACTACAGCCAGGCCATCGCCGCCAGCCTCGGCCTTAAGTAGTTCTAGTTTAAATTCTAGTTTAAATTTTCAGTTCTAGTTTAAATTCGCGCCGAATATGTACGCACTTCGTCTATTTTCAATAAAAATCATCTACTTTCGAATTGCGTTTGTTTTGGGCCGAATCATGGGCTCGGGGAGCGACTGGGAAGCTTGCCCCCCCAGGTTCCAGAATAGCGCCGTTTAGCGCCACGGCGGCCCCAAAACGGCGGCGTTTTGGGCCCTGGGGGGGCGCAACGGCTGGAGATGCCCTTATCTCTGATGTTCGAAGGGAAGGGTCTGGAAGGATAGACACCGCTTCGCTCTGCCGCTTTGAGAGTCGGCTCCCGTGAGTGCGTTGACCCGGGCTGGATCCCTGCCGTTCTATCCGGCGACGCCGGAGGGAGATGGCGAGGTGATAGCTACGGCTGTAGATATAGGTTTAGGTACCTTCGTTTTCTTTGTTTGTTTTCTGTTGTAAGCTTGTTGCTTGTTTGGAGTGCGCCGGTGCTCGCGGGCCGCATCTGGCGTTCGATGGCTCTCCTCTTCCTCGTGGAGCTCCTGTGGATGGAGCCGGAAGCGGAGAAGGGTGGCGCCGTCGACATCTCCGTTAATAAGTCCGTCGTGTTCTTGTTCAGCTCTGCATATGGCGGCCTGGTTCTGCACGTATCTTCTTTCATCAACCGTCATGGAGACGGTACAGAGGAGATGAGGGCAGGTGCTGGGTTTTGTTGTCTGCACAGCGGTTCTCAAGCTGCAACGTTCTGGAGTTCAACAGTGGAGGTCGAGCGACGACGGAGGCCGTCTCGCCTCTACCTCTCATGGCTGATGGGCGGCCCTCCAAGGCCACGTTCCAGTGGCCCTTCAACCTCCTGGCTGGATGCCGTTTTGGAGGTCTTTCAACAACTCGAGGCGGAGGTTCATCAGAGATGCTATCCCAAGTGGTTCGTCCCCGGCGATGGCATAGCTGCTCTGGTTTTCGAGTTCGTCTTCAACCTCCGGTGGAGTGAGGATCCAAGGACTCAATTGCTTTTTTCGTTTTCCTTTTGGGGTCCTCGGTGTAAAAGTGTGGGTCCTGTTTTCTTTCTTATCTTTTCTGTGGACCCTTATGTAATTTGTACTGCTACCGCTTGGTTATAAGCAGCTTCTGGGTCCTTCGAGGCCCAATCTGATGGAGGGATAATAACCCGGTAGGCCAACTCCAAGGTGTAACCCGGCCCAAAGGACGCTGCGCAAGATCCGGCTAAGGATAAAGAAACTTCTGGAAGGCCCAAGTTTGTAGGCCTCGTAACCCGGATTGTGGGTTACGGTAAAGGAAAGTTAGGGTTTGTATGCGGTATCCGGGTAGGATACAGGGTGCGTCTTGGAGGGTAAGCCAGGGGGTACGGGTGCTTTATAAACCGACCCCTAGGTTTAGTTGAGAGAGATCTAAGAACCCTAGCAATATCGCTTGGTATCGAGTATCCAGTGTAACACGCGAGTTGAGTTAATATCTTGAGATTGGAGACTCGACGACTTGATTGTCGGCTACCAGATCGAGTTCCATCATGTTTTCCTCTGAGCTAAACCCTCTCCCAAACGCCTGTGTCGTCTTGCCCCAAGATCAGTTACCCCCGGTAACATCTGCCGTGATTATCCCACGACAGTTGGCGCCCACCGTGGGGCCTACGTCCAAAGGTGTTTACATCACGGGAGAAGCTCGGAAGAACATGGAGAATCTTGTCGTCGGCAAGATCTACATCGACCACGAAGGGGAGAAGATGGTGGACGATTCCGGCTGGGGGCCGGAGTCGGATCACCTCGAATCCGGATCTATTGTGACGATCGGCCAGATCAGCGTCTTCATCGGTATGGTACGTACATCTGATTTAAAAGGACAATATCATGTGCATACCACAAGAACTTCTAATAGGGACAAAAAGATACTCAAGCAAGCTGTGAACTCGGTTTCCTCGGCTGGTCCGGGATACCTGAGATGGGCGGAGTAAGAGATAACGTGGAGCAGAAGAGATCACCCAGAAAGAATAGAGCACCCAGGAGTCTTAGCATTGGTAGTCGCACCACGGGTTAATGGCTACGAGTTAAAAAGGGTCCTGATGGACGGTGGAAGTAGCATCAATATCTTGTACTGGGAAACTTTTTCACGCATGGGTCTCAAAGAGTCCCTTCTACAGAAAAGCTCAACAATTTTTCATGGAATAGTGCCGGGTCACTCGGCATGTCCCGAGGGGAAAATCGCATTGGAGGTAGCTTTCGGAGAATCAACGGATAATTATCGAGTTGAGTGGCTCACGTTCGAGGTGGTCAAATTGCGCAGTCCTTATCACGCACTATTTGGAAGACCGGCTTACGCCAAATTCATGGCCAGGCCGTGTTATGTGTATTTGCAGCTGAAGATTTCGGGTCCTAAGCAGACCATCACCATACATGGAAGCCGGGATATAGCGGCCGAGTGCGGCGAAGGAGATTCGGTAATGGCCGAGCAAGCTTGCAAAAAAGAAGAACTCAAGTATTATCGGTCTCAAGTAGATCCGGATGATGGAACCGCATTGAATAGGCCGAATACTGAGGACGAAAGAGCAAAATTCAAGGCAGCACAAGACACCAAGATGATAGATTTTGTCGAAGGTGATCCCACTAAGCAATTTACTATAGGGTCTAACTTGGACAGCGAGCAGGAGAAGGCACTTGTGGAGTTTATTCGTTCGAATGCGGACGTATTCGCCTGGACACCTAGCGACATGCCGGGTATCCCTACAGAGTTGGCAGAGCACAGTTTGCATGTAGATCCCAAGTCCAGGCCTGTGAAGCAGGGCTTGAGGAAGATGAATGAGGAAAGAAGGAAAGCTATAGGTGAAGAAATTGCTCGGCTATTGACAGCCGGCTTCATCATGGAAGTATTTCACCCGGATTGGTTAGCAAATCCGGTGCTAGTGATGAAAAAGACCAATGAGTGGAGAATGTGCATTGATTTTACGAGTCTCAACAAGCATTGCCCAAAGGATCCGTTCGCACTACCAAGGATAGATCAGATCATAGATGCAGTAGCTGGGAGTGACTTATTGTGCTTTCTGGACGCTTATTCCGGATATCATCAGATTAAACTCAAGAGGGAGGATTGGGAGAAAACATCGTTTATAACCCCTTTTGGGGCCTTTTGTTACAAAACCATGACATTTGGGTTGAAGAACGCTGGCGCAACTTATCAACGGTGTATTCAGAAGTGCTTCGAGGACCAAATTGGACGCAACGTCCATGCTTATGTGGATGATGTGGTTATCAAGACCAGGAAGGCAGAAACATTTATCGATGATCTAAAGGAAACGTTCAAGAACTTAAGGAGGTATCATATGAAGCTTAACCCGACAAAGTGCGTATTTGGAGTTCCAGCCGGGAAATTACTTGGCTTTATCGTTTCCGAGAGAGGAATTGAAGCAAACCCGGACAAAATCAAAGCTATCCAAAGTCTGAAAAAGCCGGAAATTTTGAAGCATGTTCAAAAGCTCACGGGCTGCGTAGCAGCCTTGAGGCGATTTATATCAAGACTCGGAGAAAAGGCAATACCCTTGTACCGGCTCTTGAGGAAATCCGACAAATTTGTATGGGATCAAGAGGCGGATGAGGCGTTCGAAGCACTAAAGAAGCAGTTATCTGAAGCACCAGTACTAGGGGCCCCGGGTCCTAAAGAGCCTATGTTGCTATACGTGGCAGCTGGCCCCCGGGCCGTCAGTGCAGTAGTGGTTGTGGAGCGTAAAGAGGATGGGAAAGGTTATCCAGTCCAGAGGCCGGTTTATTATGTCAGTGAGGTATTATCAGAGGCAAAGCAGCGGTATCCGTATTGGCAAAAGCTGGTTTTCGGGGTCTTTATGGCCAGCCGGAAACTGAAGCCGTATTTCCAGGAACACCCCATAATAGTGGTTAGCTCAATACCAATGTCGGATATCATCAGAAACTCGGATGCGACCGGAAGAATAGCCAAATGGGCGATAGAAATGGGGGATTATCACATCAGCTACGAGCCCAGGTGAGCAATCAAATCTCAGGCTTTGGTTGATTTCGTTAATGATTGGACACACACATGCATGACTACCATGGTTCCGAACTCCGAGTCATGGATTATGCACTTCGATGGATCAAAGCAGTACGAGGGATCAGGAGCTGGAGTGGTGCTAACATCACCCAAAGGAGACAAATTGAGTTACGTACTACAAATTCACTTTGACTGTTCCAACAACGTGGCCGAGTATGAGGCCCTATTGCATGGCTTAAAGGTAGCCAAGGAGATGAACATTAAGAGGATACGATGCTTCGGAGATTCGGACCTTGTGGTACAGCAGGTGTTAGGAACTTGGGATAGAAATGACGCAACTATGGCAGCATACCACAGGGAAGTTGATAGGGTTGCAGGATGTTTTTCCGGGTACGAGGTGGAGCATATAGACAGAAGAAAGAATGAGGCAGCCGACGCCCTCGCTAGACTCGGCTCGCGCAGAGAGCCGGTTCCACCTAACGTTTTCCTGGACGAATTATGGCGACCATCAGTTAAAACCGAGTCAGAGGAGGAATTAGCAAATCAAGACCCGGATTTAGGACTCGTGGCCACTGTACGTGCTATTCCCGAGTGGACAGAACTGTTTTTGGCCTACCTATCACGGGGCGAGTTACCACAGCAAGAGGTGTTAGCAAGGCAAATTCTGCGGCGAGCAAAGGGATATTCGATCATCAATGGGGAGTTATACAAGAGAAGTGCAGCAGGAGTCTTTTTGCGCTGTGTAGCACCAGAAGAAGGCCGACAGATTCTTAAGGAAATCCATGAAGGTGATTGTGGGCATCATGCATCCACAAGATCCCTTGTGGCCAAAGCTTATCGACACGGATTTTTCTGGCTCACGGCTCTAGCAGATGCGGAGCGCTTAGTGGCAAGGTGTGACGGATGTCAAAGGTACGCACGCCAAACCCACGTGCCGGCTATGGAATTACGGACTATTCCGTTAACTTGGCCGTTCGCGGTTTGGGGTATGGACATGGTTGGTCCCTTTCACATGTCACCTTGCAAGAAGACACATCTCTTGGTGGCTATTGATAAGTTTACCAAGTGGATTGAGGTTATGCCAGTCACCAACTGTGAAGCAGTTACAGCAGTCAAGTTCCTGAAAAGAATTATCTATCGGTTCGGGTATCCCCACAGTATAATTACCGACAATGGAACCAACATGTCCCTTGGCGCAATGGAAAAGTTTTGTGGTAGCAATGGAATCCGGCTTGACGTAGCATCAGTGGCTCATCCGCAGGCCAATGGACAAGTGGAGAGGGCAAACCAAGAATTACTTCGTGGACTAAAACCACGACTGCGAGTCCCTTGCATTAGGGCTGCGGGTGCATGGGTCGAAGAACTACCTTCCGTGGTCTGGGGTATCAACACTACACCTAACAGATCTACTCAGATGACACCATTCTTCATGGTTTATGGTGCGGAAGCAGTGCTGCCGAGTGATATTATTCATGATTCACCTCGAGTATCAGCTTACGTCGAGGTAGAGAACGAGAAGACCCGGCAGGACGCCGTAGATATGTTAGAAGAGCAAAGGGAACAAGCCCTGGAAAGATCAGCCATATATCAGCAAGATCTACGGAGGTATCATAGCCGGCGCGTGAAAACCCGGGTATTCCAGGAAGGAGACTTGGTTCTGCGCCTGGTACAGTCAAACGAAGGAAAACACAAATTATCACCACCATGGGAAGGACCGTTTATCATAAGCCGGAATCTGCATAATGGATCATATTACTTGGTAGATGCAAGGGAAGAGTCGGCTACAGTTAATGACACCGCTCATACCACTTCATCTATGCAAGAAAGAGACAGACCATGGAACGTGGCTCAGCTACGTCCATATTACACTTAGTAAAGACTATATTGGCAAGTGGAATTGCACGATGTAACAGGCAGCAGGTTTCAGACGTACTCTTTTCCTATCCAGGGTACCCTTGCGGACTGGATGGGTTCTTAATGAGGCGGCTTGCTGACCCAACATTCTCATATCAAGAAAAGAAGTGGTTATTCTCATGTTCCTTAATCTCAGTACGTTGCATATATATAGGTCTTGGGGGCTGATTGCTTGAATAGCACAGTTGCAAACTCAATGACCCGGCCTTGATGCCTATGAGTTATAAGGGCCGATTACTCGCAAACGAGTACGGCTGCAATCTTATAACCGGACAAAGGAGCCAAACTTTCTTGACTTTTCTTACTTAAGCTCGATGTGACTCGCAATAAAAGTGGCATGATTTGCTCGCTTACGATTACAATCAGCCATGAAGCCCAATGGGACTTGCCTGACCCTGTTTTCGTATAGATGTAACAACATGATATCCACGCGAAAGCCGGCTTATAGTACAAGATTGTCAAAAGGGTCATCTAAACCACAAGTTATGCAGAGTATAAGGCTAATAGCTGGAAACTCAATGTTTATCAAGCATAACTTCATTACCTATATGAAACGGCTCTGGGTTTGGGCTTAGCAAACAACAAAACTCGTTCTCTTCGAAAAGACCACATATCCCAGACTCGGAAATTCGGGTCTTGGCGATTCGGGATTTCGGAAAGGAAAAAGTAGCTTAGTTGCTAAGGCTCAAAAAACCCAAACATCCGAGTCTTGGGGACTTGGGGGCTTAGAAGCAAGTCCGCTCGTCAACACCCACGAAACTCGGAAACCGAGTCTCACAAAAGGAATCGTAAAGAAAGTCGGATATCAAGAACAAGTTGACTCAAAAGTGGATAAATTTAAACGATCAGAAGAAGCACAAAGTGTATCAAGAACTTAGAGTGCATTACAAACTCCGGCAAATAGTATCAAAGGTGCACAGGCGCACCATCCAAAAATAGTTGTTTTAACGACACATCGATCAACTGACGTGTATGAAGTAGCATCAGGCATCAGGTATCACTCGGTGTTCTAGGCCGCGGCGTCCATCTTCGCCTTGCCCTTGCTATCACTTGGGGTAACAGCAGCACCCGGATCAGTAGTACCGGCTCGCGCAGGAGGAGGAACGACTGGTGTGGAGGTAGCGGGTGCATAATCGGCTTCAGCTTTCTTTTTGGCAGCCTCCTCCCTCAACTTAGCAGCTTCCTCCTTCCATCGGGCCAGCATGTCATACGGCTCGGGAAGATCCGACTTAACCGCTTCACCAGCAGCATCATATGCAGGAACGAGGGAATCGAAATCTAAGCCGTAAGCAATCACGCTGGCCGGGTAACGGACCTCCTTCTGGACGGCCTGGAAATCCTTGACGGAGAACTTGGACCCATCAAGCTTGTATTCCGGGAAACCGCCCATAAGCTTGGCTAGCTCGATCTTAGGGAAGTAAGCCTTGGCAAGCGCAAGACCCCGGGTTACTCCAACCCGGCAGGACGAGCGTTTCCAGTGCCAAATCCACTCGGGGATAGTGGAGCAAGCGTCTAGCATTCTCTTCAGGTCGCCATGCCCTTTACCCGGCCACCGTATTTCTTGAAGGATCCATTTGGTTCCGGCGCATAGCTGCCGGATAACGCCCTTGATAGTTTTCAGCCTGGCAATGTCACCCTCGTCCGGCATCACTTCATCCGGACCTGCAGAAATGGAAACATGAGTCAGGAAACTCCGGCTATTTATCAAAAGGATAACCCGGATGAAGAAACGTACCAAGCAAAGCACGATATGTATCAGCAATTTGAACAGAAAGGCTTGTTAGATCATCTTCTGCTGTGTGAGCCCTCCTCCTATACTTCTTCATTATCGTCCTACTCCTCCTGGCCTCAGCCTCGGCCGCCTCACGCAGAGCCACCTCCTTTTCAATGAGCTTGGTGGCCTTTGCTAGTTTCTCCTCAGATTGAGTCACGAAGGACTGCATGGATGCAAGGAAGGATTAGCCGGGTAAAGGGGCAAGTTATCAGTCGCTTATATCGTAAAGTTCCAAGCAAATTGTGAATCAATTCACTCGGAACTTGGGGACTGGATAAGGACACAAGCAATATTAGTCGGGTTTACCTCGTGTTTGGCTATTAAAGCCTCCAAGATGTTTTCTTCATTAGCCCTCAAAGCGCGCAGGGTTTCGAGCATCTGGGCAAACGTCAGGTCCTCGGGTCGAACACCGGAAGAGCCGGCAGCCTGGTCGCCTGATGGGGGAGCTCTCCCCGCCCTTGGGGTCGAGACCCGGACAGTCTGAGTATCCGGGTTGGGAGAACCCATCCTCGTGTCCGGAACCTCGATCTCCTCGTCCACTGGTTCGGATGAAGCAGGAGACCCGACGGCTTGGTGAAGTGGATCGCCCAAGGGGCCTTGTTCCTGGTTGTTCTCAATATCACCGCCAGTCGCGGCATCTACGTTCTCAGTCGGCTCCTTTGTCTGACGGTTATCCATCTCCACATTCTCCAGGTCACTAACGGTGACTTGAGCGCTAAAACAAAGATGAGAGGAGGCAGTTAGCAATGGTGATTGAAAATTGTCAGGTATCAAAAGATGTCATATAGCAAAAACTTACCCGGTATTTACGGCGTAATCCGGCGGGAGCTCGCTGCTGGAAGCAGACGAAGATGTCAAAGGGACCGACAGCGGAACCCGGAATTGCCCGGCACGTGGATGGTTAGGAGAAGGGTGGCGCTGAGGAGAATTGGAAGGACGAGGCGGAGGAGCACTGGCACGATGGGCGGGGGAGGTGGAGATGCCCGGGTTAAGGGGATCCTCACTCGGGGAACTCCGAGTTACTCTGCGCTTGGCTGGAAGAGAATCCTTCAAGTACGACGAGTTCGATAGTTGATGGTTAAGTTGTCGCATGGCATCAAAGGAGTAAGGTTCAGAGGATATAGAGGAGAAAGGAACCTTGGACACTGCCCCTCTGGTCTTCCTCTTGGCTCCAACTGTTGCCTCTTGATCAGATTCGGTAGCCTCCGGGTCATCCTCGTTATTCTCACCTTCGTCCTCCAGCCCTGCGAACCGAGTGTGTGTCCGTGGGAAAAAGTTAAATGGGAGGAAAATGATGCAAGTAAAGATAATACAAGATCCGGGCAAATACCTTCATCACCGTTAGCCGGCTCATCTTCTTCTTCCGGGTCTCTGGAAGGGGGGGAGGTTTCAACTGTCCAGAAAGGATCATCGGCCTGAGACATAAAGATGAAAATAAGAACTAGGAGCAGTATCGAGTCAAGATGAGGAAATAAACTTATGAGTATCGGGTCTTACCGCTGGGGCCGGGTTTTCCCGAGTAAACGGAGGTAACCCGGCGATGTTCTTTATCACCTCCAGCTTCTCTGTCAAGAAACCCTTGATGGTTTTGTTGGTATCCCCGACTGCAAAGCTCTTGGTGGAATATCGAAGGGCGTCTGTGGTGTGCCCCGAGTATTCGCACATCAATTTGGAGCGGATAGAATTGGGTTGGATCCGGAAGTCGACCCAAGTTTTCACTAAGTTGAGCCCAAGAAGGCCTTGGGCTGAGAGAACGGCTAACTTAGCTAGCAAAGGTATGATTGCCTCCCTGTCTGAGTCAATGGCGAAAGCGTTGAAATTCTCGGAAGTATTGAGGAGGCCCTCCGAGTAACCCGACAGTCTCTTCTCGCCGGGTGGAGTGGTGTCGTGGCAGTAGAAGAAGGATAGTTGCCAGTGTTTAACATGGGAGTTCAGATTAAGGGTTGGCATTGGGGAGTTTTTGCGGCGTTGGATGGATACCCCGCCGCAAGTGAGAAGTGCTCCGTCACCGCTTTCGCGGCACGGCTTGCACTGGAAAAGTTCAATAAAGAGAGTCAAACTTGGCGGAGTGCACAAGTATGACTCGGATAGGACAATGAAGTGGGTAATATTCAACATAGAGTTAGGCCCTATGTCGAATACCCGGAGGCCGTAGTGGCTCAGGACCTCGCGAAAGAAAGGGTGACCCGGAGGGCGGAATCCCCGGGTCACGTGCTCTATGAAACAGATTACCTCGCCGTCGGCGGGTGTGGGCCGGGTCTCGTCACCCGGTGCCCTCCAGTGAATGTCCTTCTGAGGGGGAAGAACCCCCAACTCGGCCAATTCTTCCAGCTTGGCCTTTGTGACAGTGGATCGCCCCCAATTGGCGGATATGGATTGGGTTGTCTTCGCCTGGGCCGGCTGTTTCCCTTGCCTTTTGGGAGCCATGGGATCAACCTGCAAAACACAAGGGAAAAAGGTACAGGAAATAGGACTCGGAAGTATTGGATTATCCGAGTCTGGGGTATCAAGAAAGTATGAAAACTAAGAACTATCCGGGTATCACGCCATGGAGTGGAGATTGCGAGGTATCCGGGTATTAAGTACAACTATGGAGATTATTGGTCACTTACGTATGGAAAAGTATTTGGGGAAGACGGATGGTTGCCCATGTATCTACTGCAAGCAAAATAGCCGAAAAAGGAGGATTTTCCGGGTGTCAATGTTATGCGCGGAAAATTGAGGTGAAATGGATCTAGATTGGAAAACTTGAGAACGATTCTACGAAGAAATTGGTGATTAATAATGGTAGGAGGATGAGGTGTAATCATCAAACAGGTGGTTAAAGGAGTTAGCGAGCGTCAAATCGATCTAATCCGGTGCAACAGGAAGAACGGCCCGCAGGTTGACCTAGATCCAATCTAAGGTGAATCGAAAAATTGCGGAGCTATTTTAACAAATACTTACTGGGAGGAGCTTGAATCTGGCGTGGCGGCGGCCGATGTCGCGGTCTGGATGCCCCCCTGCAACCCTTGATGAACGGAATGAGGGCGCGGTGGCAGAGCTTGGCGGCGGCGCGGAACAGTTCAAGGATGAACGTGGCCGACGGCGGCCTTGCTATGATGGCGGGCTTGAGATTCTTGTGGAATTGCGGAGCGCAGGGAATAAGGAAGCAAATGGAAGGTTGGAATGAAACGTTGGGATCTAAGTTACCCTCTGGGCTCTATTTATAAGATGCGGGCGGATAAACCTATCCTAACAGGCGGAATCCGGAAATTTTGGGATAACGGTCATCTGTGCGGATTTTTTGAGATATGCTTCAAGTGTTGAACGTGATATCCGGGCAGAAATAAGAAGGAGATATTTTCCGCGATATCAGGGTTAATTATCGAGTAAAGTAAGTCGGGCTTTTGGCATTTTTTATCAGGGTTTAGACCTGGAGAGCTAAGCCAAGTACTTGGAGAAAAGCCGGGTTACTATATGGCCACCATGGAGTTAGGCCTAGCTATTTATCAAAGCACCTTAACCCGGCCTCCATACACTTGTGCGTTTGATATTTTTGCAGCGAATAGCAAGCGCTTCAAGGAAGGATCCGTGAAGCCCAAGCTATTATGGGGACTACTGATGGAGGGATAATAACCCGGTAGGCCAACTCCAAGGTGTAACCCGGCCCAAAGGACGCTGCGCAAGATCCGGCTAAGGATAAAGAAACTTCTGGAAGGCCCAAGTTTGTAGGCCTCGTAACCCGGATTGTGGGTTACGGTAAACGAAAGTTAGGGTTTGTATGCGGTGTCCGGGTAGGATACAGGGTGCGTCTTGGAGGGTAAGCCAGGGGGTACGGGTGCTTTATAAACCGACCCTAGGTTTAGTTGAGAGAGATCTAAGAACCCTAACAATATCGCTTGGTATCGAGTATCCAGTGTAACACGCGAGTTGAGTTAATATCTTGAGATTGGAGACTCGGCGACTTGATTGCCGGCTACCAGATCGAGTTCCATCATGTTTTCCTCTGAGCTAAACCCTCTCCCAAACGCATGTGTCGTCTTGCCCCAAGATCAGTTACCCTCGGTAACATCTGCCGTGATTATCCCACGACACAATCCTTGTTCAAAAAATCTCTGATGTTCGAAAATGAATATTTGCTAAGATTCTGAGGAAGGAGAAAGTACCAGAAAGGTCTTGTGTTTCGGTATACTCACTTTCTATTATTTAGAAGATTTTTTTTTGTGAGTTTTGAAAAAACATAACACTTGTTGGACTTACTCGTATAAATTTCTGAAATAATATAACCATGTACTCCCTCCGTTCACAAATAGATGGCTTCCATTTGTCCAAATAAGAATGTATTTGGACACAAACATGTCTATATACATTCATATTTAGACAAATAGAAGTCATCTATTTGTGAACGGAGGGAGTAGGACGCATGAAAATAAGAGATTACTCCCTCGGTCCTTAAATAAGTGGACTATAGAAATTTTGAGAGAGATTATGCAGTGAGTAAAAAATGTGTTGTAAAGTTGCAGGTCACCATCTTTTTGCCTCTTTAATTTCCGCACCTCCGATGAGCAAAGTACATGTACAAAATGATGTGGCGAGACAATATGTTGAATATTATTGGACTTGATTCCCGTGTGATAAGAGAGATGATTTTTTTTTCTACTTTAAAGTGCATTGAGAAGATAGAAGTATATTCTTTTGTGGACAAATTTCAAATGCTAAACGTCCATTTGGTTAAGAACGGGGTTATCAAGGACAAGGCCATGGTGGTGTCGGTGCTGCTTGACTCCTTGACGAAGGAGGCGGAAAAATGGAAATCGGTGGTTTTTTTTTGAGTAGTTCCTCTATTTATTTTTGGGTGGCTCGGCCCAGCCTGTCTGGACAATGTGTTGTATTGCTTTGGTTCTCTCATTCTATAAAAAAATGTGTACATTCTCGCGTTCCTGAAAAAAAATTGAAAAAAAGAACGGAGTTAGGTAACTCCTTTCCCACAGGATTGCTCCTCTACGGGTGATCGTTGGTACGGTCAAAATTCAACCCTGTCAAACTCTTTCCTTTTCCTCTCACAATGCACATGTAAATGAGATCATATGTGGCCATGTGGGTCCATCCACATGCATCATTAATCTTCCGTTGTCCCTTTCCTTTTCTTGTTTGCAAAACATGTTACTACTTGCCATTTTGCCCCACGAATACACTACCAAAATAGGAAATTGCCAAATAATTAAGTAGTCATAAATGGAAACGCAATGTCTGAATTTTGACCTGTGCAATGGTTAACCGTAAGCTAGCATTGCCCCCTTTCCCATGGGGTTTCTACCACTTTCCTCCTCAGTCTCGCTGTATCTATACTTTTTTTTGAACCTTTCGCCGTATCTACATTAGTATTATTCTATACTGTTATTAAAAGACCACATTTTCTCTTTTAAAACTCTCCCACGTAGTGTTCTCATCTATGGAGCTAGTAATACTTCTATTATTGCCTCTAGAGCATATTTTCACCCGTCTCCCACTTGCACTAGAGTCAAGAATCTAGTCTACATTTAGCATCTAACACCTATGGCTTTCCAGTGTTGCTCGTGCATTGCAAGCGATAGATGCTTTGTTAACGGATTTGACACATTCATGTCCGTATGAATTTTGGACATCTTGATGTCACCATTACTCACAAACTGTCGTATGAGATGATATCAACGTTGTACATGCTTTCTTATGACGGGATCGTGGTTCCTTAGCTTGAGCAATGACACCATTGTTTTCACAACGAATCTCCATCGGCTCCAATGCACTCGGAACCACACCTAGTCCTTAGATGAAGTTCTTTCATCTAGACGCCCTCCTTTGCAGCATCTTCTGTAGCTATGTACTCCTCTACAGTTGTATAATCCGCAACGGTTTCTTGATCAGAACTCTTCCAGCTCACCACTCCCTCGTTTAAAGTAAACATATAGTCCGACTGAGACTTGAAATCATCAGGATCAGTGGTAAAACTATAATCGGTGTAACACCTTACAACGAGCTCTTTATTACCTCCATAGATGAGAAACATATTCCTAGTTATTCTCAAGTACTTAAAAATATATTTGATTGTTGTCCAGTGAGGCCTTCTGATGTCTACTACGTGATTCTATTCTTATAGACTATGTTGGGCCTTCAAGCGCAGAGGTTTGTAGGACAACAACAAATTTCTCTCAAGTGAGTAACCCAAGGTTTATCGAACTCAGGGAGGTGTAGGTTGAGTGTACCCTTCTCAAGCAACCATGCAATTAAGATACAAGAAGTCTCGTATGTCCCCAACACACCTAATACAATTGTTAGTTGTACAGGTGCACTAGTTTGGCGAAGAGATGATAAAATACGAGTAATATGGATGGTAAAACAAGATATTGTAAATATGTAATAAAGATGGCTGCGAGGTTACAAGTAGCAAAACTAAAAGTAAATGGCGCAGCAATGGTTGGAAACTAGGCCTATGATCATGCTTTCACTAGTAGTAGCTCTCAGCAATATTAACATAATTAATAACATGATATTTCCTCTAACAACATGCAAGATAGACGTCACTCGGAAATCATTCCTAGTGGATCAAATAGGACGAGAATCGTGTAGGGCTACAAAAGCACACCTTAAAGTTCATGTTCCTGCCAATGAACACCCCAACATTGTCACTTTGAGCGTCTGAAGATAGTACTAACAAACACCACAATAATTCAATCCAACAAATAAGAACAAGTTCATGATAAGTATCTCTCTACCATGATCCATATAGTCACACATGGCACCTGCACTGTCACTGTGTCACTGTCGTGGTGGTGTCACGGCAGATGCCATGGGATGGCTAAAGATGTGGGGACGAAGGACGCTGGAGGTGCTCGGGGAGGGATCACGCGACGAGTAGCCGCGTGAGGTACGAAGTAAACACTGCAAACAACACGATCTACCCAGGTTCAGGGCCCTCGTGAGGAGGTAAAACCCCTACTCCTGCCTTTCTTTGTGTATTTTGGTATCTCACCGAGTAGCCACAGTACAATGTTCTTGCTACCGAGTAGCCACTCTCCTCTCTAGGTGATGAACTAGGTCAAGAATTAGGTCACCAAGTGTTCCCTAGGGTTCCGCCCTCACGCAGGAGGCGGCGGGGCACCTTATATACACGGTGCCCAGCCGGATACGTCCAAACATGGACAAGTGTCGACATAGTGTGCACATCGTCCTTCTTCCGGGTTCCCGCTGACAGCTTTGGTTCCTAATCTTGGCTGCATCTGGAAAGTCGTTGGGCAAAACAAGGGGACAGACTGGTATCACTGTGCCAAACACAGAGTAGGCCCCCTTATCCTGCCACGGCCTGCTTCCATGCTGTCACTGTCAGGCAGGCCGGTCCCAGATGAACAGTAGTTCGAATACTGCCAAGTACGGACCCAGGATACGCGGGATCCTGTGTCAGAACGGCTCCTTTGACTTTCTGGCCCGAGTAGGTTCCCGCCAATTCTACTCGGGCCAACTCTTCTACTCGAATGGATGGAACTTGATTGATATCTCCTTCCGGTCATCTTGAGGTGAGACCGAGTAGCAGTCGACCGGGTAGCAAGTACCGGGTAGTCGGCTACTCGACCAAACCTCTCTTCTGTAAGTCGCCTTTAGCACTTGACTTTACCCTACTCGGGGGTAACCCCCCGACAGCAGTCCCCGAAGCTGGTTGAGTCTTGCGAACTCGTTCACTAGGCTCTGCCAGCTTAAAACCAATTTTTGCAATATAGCCCTTGAACCTCAAGATGCCGAGTAAATGACCTCCGAGTAGTACTCTAGAAAGTACCTTGAGTTTCCTGTCTTCCGAGTAGCACCAGCTCTCTACTCTGTAACCGAGTAAAAAGACTTAGAGAATTTCTCCTCCTGTGCCTCTGCAGCGCAGAGCACAATCCAGCCTTCCGTGCCGCAACTGGACACGTGTCAGGCATCCGTGACCCCGTCGTTTCGCTGCCACGACACGACGTGCCACGCGCCCAGTTTTCACGGGGCGGGCCCACTGACTCGTTATGTCCCATCACGCGCAGTAATTGGCCACGATCTGGTAGTGGGATCTGCTGCGGCCGTTACGCGCGCGCCTCGCGCGTGTGTGCGTTTCCAGTCGGCCACAGGCCCCACCACACGCCACGATCGATCCCACTTCCCCGATGGTAACGGTAAACCGCGGAGAGGATATAAATACCTCCGCCGGTAACTTCCTTTTCTCCTCCCTTCGCACTTTTCCCCTTTCGTCTCTCTGTTCTTCTCCGCCGCCGAGCTCTCCGCCGCCGCGCAACTCCTTGCGCCGCTCCAGATTCTTTTCTTCCACCCAATCTCTCCAACTCTCCACCATCCGCGCACCCCTTGCCATGGCTGCTCGCGCCGGCTGGGCTGGCTCGCACGTCACCGCCGAGGATTGCGCCTGGCTCGTGAACACCCGGAGGGTTCCTCCTGGTGTTCAATGCCGGCCGTCCGACGGCGAGCTCGTGCCAACCCCGCGGGAAGGCGAGCACGTCGTGTTCTTGTCGCACTTTGAGCGCGGATTCGGCCTGCCGGCCTCCGACTTCCTCCGCCGCTTCCTCGACCACTTCGGTCTCCAAATGCACCACTTGCCACCAAACGCCGTCGTCTTCCTCGCCTACCACGCCGTGGTGTGCGAGGCCTTCCTTGGTATCCATCCCACGACGGATACCTGGCTGAAGTATTTCCATCTTTGCCAGCAAACCACCGGGAAGAAGGAAGGCGCGGGCGTGCCACGCGCGACTGACACCGGCTGAGCCATGATGGTGCAGCGGTCGGGAACCAACCATCCCCGTATCAAGGGGTTGGAATCCGTCCGAATGTGGCAGAAGACGTTCCTCTACGTCAAGAACATCCCCGCCACCGAAGGAGGAAAGGTAACCGACCGAATCAATCTTCCCGCTTGGAGCAACCGTGCTCCCACCGGGAAGAATTGGAAGGCGAAGCCCTCCAACGACCTCAACTCGAAGGAGATAGAGGCGCGGCTCGGTGTTCTAATCGACGAGGGCCTCAAGAGCGATGATCCTGTGGCTTGCTGGATCAAGAATCGCGTGCTGCCTCTGCAGGAGCGCAGCCATCTGATGTGCTACATGGGTGGCCCCCGCGACTGCACCAGAACGACCACCATCGAGCTCGACAACGCGGATGTTCCTGAGCACGCAAGGGCCATCCTGACGACGAACCTCGGCGAGCACTGGCAGTATGGGTTCATCCCATTCAGCCGCACGAAGCCGATTCCGCGGGTACGCTCTTCTTTCTCTGCTTTCTATATATGTATTCCGAGTAGTAAGCTTCCTCTTCTCGCCGCGACTAGCAACCGCATTCGGTACCGAGTAGAGTACTTAGCTGAATTGCCTAGGCTTAGTGTGCTTTGTGCCTGCACGCCCTTCCGAGTAGGATGTTCAGTAAGTTTGCCTAGGCTTAGTGTGCTTTGTGTTTGCACGCCTATCCGAGTAGAGTGCCTTCCAGCTACTCGGCTAATATGTGATATTTCTTTGTTCTTCAGGTCCTCAATCGCCAGCTGATGGAGAGTTGTGAGCGCTTTGAAGGCAATTGGTTTGCTGACCGAGAGGAGGACGACAAGGCCTCCTTTGAGATTGCAGACCAGATCAACCTCCCTCACTCTCCTACGACCGAGAAGCAGCCTGCTGAACCATCTCTTCGCGACTGGTCTGATGACGGGTTCGAAGGTAACTGAATTCGCGCTCTCCCTCTGCAAAAAGCACAGGCCCTTTGCCTGCTGTTTCTGAAGTGTTTTCCTTCCTCCTTAATTCACAGATGCTGAAAATGCTGAGGACGAGGGTGAGGATGAAGACGAGAACGAGGCCGACAAGGTCCTTGACGTCAACCCTGTGTCCGTCGCCGCTCCTGTCACCCGTAAGCGGACAGGAAGTGACGCCCAAGAGCCCCCCCGCCAAGAAGAGAAAAGCAGCCGAGAAGAAGAAGACGACCAAGGCGGTCGTGAAGAGAACAAAGCGAACAATCCCCTCCACCAAAGCGTAAGTTCCTTCTCGGTTAACTCCCAATTTTGTACTCTGCTGTTTCTCTTATCCTTCCTCTGCTTTCTTCTAATTTCTGATTTTTCCTTTCTCACCAGCGCTCCCTTGGATGCGAACGCTTCTTTCGCGCCTGACCAGGCCAAGAAACGAGCTGCCATTGATGTCGACAAGGTTGTCGTCCTTGAGGACGACGAGGCCGACACCACCCACACGCAAACGGGGCCTGAGCAGCAGTCCCGCGCCGATCCAGATGCGCAAGACGCCGCTCACCAGGACAAGCCCCCTTCTCCTCCGGCTAGCGCCGCCGAGGAGCACCAAGAGGAAGACCAGGAGATGCGTGATGATGACGCCGCCGTCGAGCGGCAAGAAGCTGAACCTGAGCAGCCAGCCACAGGCGCTGCCGGACAAGCGGATCCCACTGCCGAGCAGCGGGTAGAAGATACAGTCATGACAGAGGAGTATCCCCTGAGCAGCGCGCAACCAGGCGCCGCACCGAGTAGCGCCCAACCAGATGCTGCACAAGGTGACGGATCCGTGACGCCACCCATTGATCAAGGCACTGCACCGCCAGACTCCTCCTCGGTGCCGCAGACCAGGAAACAAGCCCTAGATGCTCTGAAGGAAGTAGTCGAGAAGAGGGCAGCCGAGAAGAAGGAAACCGAGACGGAGAAGATCGAGGAGCCAACCTCCGAGAAGCCACTTGCTCAGAAAGAGGTAGCAAAGAAGAAAGCTGCCGACAAGCCGCCGCCGACATCAGCTGGCCAGTCCAAGCAGTTGGTTATCCGCAACCCCAGTGCGGTTCCTGCCGCCGCTAACATAGCTGATCAGCCCCTCTACCTGGATTATATGGTGAAGGTCAGCCAACAGCGCCAGATTGGCCTTTCCGTCGAGGACCGGAAGATTGCTCTCACAAGAGGAAGGAAGGCCGTGGCGACGGACTCCAGGCCCCCGGCCCCCGTCTCCATTGCTTCTCGGGGAGCTCAAGATCAGGCGATATCATCCCAGAGCCTCGAGCAGGTACTCGACTTGGTTGGTTTCATCGATGCCAAGTGGGACAGCAAGCTTCTCGGCACAGACAAATGGCACGGCCTTGGCCTGGGCGACATCGATCATATGCGGGTCGAGTGGAACAAGGTGGACTTGGGCTACAAACCCATGACCGTCTCCTCCAGCACCGCTACTCTTGCTGCCAAGATGTTCGTGCACCGCAAGAATGCAGAAGATCTCGAGCAGTCTTACGCGGTAAGTCTTAACTTGTCCTCTCCGAGTAGCATTTTTCTTCTCTCCTATCCGTTTTCATTTTCCTTTACCATCACCCAGTCCCCGAGATTCTGGCCGAGTAGGCGGATGCTCTCCCGAGTAGCCGCCTTCTCGGGTTGAATCTTCACTTCTCTGTCTAACTTGTTTTCTTTTCGCTTCTCAGGATAGCGTTTTGAAGCGGACCAGTCTGCATCGCCAGCTTCTCTGGAATCATGCTATCGCCAGGAGGCGAATTGCTGCACTGGAAAAAGAGAAAGCAGATGCGGAGGCAGCCGGTAAGGATGCGAAGGATAGCACCCTGAAGCTGTCTGAGGTGGAAGGTACGCTTCTAGCCGCGCGGTTCTTGCGTTTTTGTTTGCGCCCGCTTCTGCTTTCTTGCGCTAACCTTTTCTACTCTGCAGGGAAACTGAAGGCCCTGGCTGACGAGCACGAGAACTGTCGCACCTTCGTTGCGAATGCCGAGACCACCATCAAGAAGCTTGAAGGTAAACCTCCGTCTACTCGGTTTGCCCTTGTGTTCCTGTACAGCACCCCCGATCCTCAGTACAGCAGTTTCCTTTGCTTCTCTGATAACCGTGCTTTGCTCTTTTCAGAAGACCATAATAAGTTTGTTGTCGAGCATCAGGACTGTCTCAAACCTGCTGAGGTGCAGGTGCAACTGTCAAGCCAATCTGCTGCTCTACAGAGCGAGCACGCTACAGAGATGGAGAAACTGCAACTCCAGCTGCAGAAGGCACTCCAGGATGCTGTCACGCTTGGTAAGGAGAGGGACAGAGTGATCGCCGAGAAGGCCAAGGCTGAGACAACCTTCAATGCTAAGATAAAGGCCCTTGAGCAAGAATGCGAAGTGCTGACGAAATCCAATGCTGGACTCTTTTCTCAGCTGGATGGGCTCCGCTTGCTCGAGGAGAAGCACGTGTCCAATGAGGAAGAATGGAAAATCCAGCTGCAGCAGCTACGCCACGAGCTTCACAGTAAGTTTCCTCCTTTCTGCCTCTTTTCTTCTCGGTTCTGCCTCTTCTCGGATTCTGTGACTAATTTTCTCCCTTGCCTTTGCGCAGAAATCTTCCCTGATCTCGTGTCCGCTTGCGCGCCTGCTTTGGCCAAGGCCCGAGCAGCTCTCCTTGAGAAGGGCGAGGCCGCGGACACCAGAGCTGAGATCGAGGACAACCTGCTGGTGATGCGAGGGCACTTCGAACGCCTAGCCGGCGTGGGCACTGAGCTGGTGCGCACTGCCTTCGAGCTCCATGACCTCTTCTGGCCTGCGAACACTGCGCCAACAACCATCCGTGGCCTTGCTCTGAAGCTGCGCGGTGTGAAGGCCGAGTTGAAGAAATGGCGCGCCTCTGGAGCTCGGGCTGGCGCTGACTTGATGCTACTCTGCGTCGCCTCCTGGTACGAGAACCTCAACATGGAGATCATCCGCGGGAAGCGCGACAACTCCAGGTGGGAGACGGACCCCAGCTGTGTGACCACGCGCAAGCTAATTGTGCATGAGGTTGCAGAGTATGCCGACACGGCCACCTTCATTGACGGCCCCACCAAACCCGACACCGAAGTGGAGGAGGACGAGGAGGAGGATGAAGAAGTAGAGGCCGAGTTGAGCTTCTTCGAATCTCCCCAGGGCAAGGGGAAGGCCGCGGTCGTCGCGAGTAGCGATGAAGAAACCGAGGAGATCGACACAGCCGCCCTCGAGTTCGGCACTTCATCAGGAGCCGCTCTCGACGACACGGTGCGCCCCCAAAGCCAAGCTTCAGATCCGGTAGCCCCCGAGCACGATGTCGAGATGGAGCAACCCGCCACCGTCCACCCGGAAGCGGATGCGACCAACACAAGCGTCGAGGAAGAAGCCGCGAAGGCAGCTGCTGCCAGCTCGGAAGCGGAAGCGAACAAGACTGCCACCGAAAATGAAGCAGTCCAGGCCAGCACCGACAACACCGCCTCTTCGACATGATCTTATCCTGCAAGCTTTTTTACTCAAACACTTATTAGATCCCCGGGATGCCGGGAGCAGATGTATCAGACTATTTTATTCCGTTGCTACTCAATTTTATTCCCACTTTTGTTATTTCCAACTTAATCAATTTATTCAACCTGGGCTGAATGCCGAGTTGCGTTATCATGCGAGTCCCCGAGTTGCGTTTCTTATTCACCCTATCTTTCCATCTCTCCTCTACCCGCAACTTGTTGCTTTTTTGGTATTCGAGTCACAAGAATCAAAGAGTAGAGCTGCAAATACTTAGCCGCTTAGAAACAATCATAGTAACGCAGCCCACCACTTAGCCGAAAAGACAATTCACAGAACCGTAATAACAACACCCTACTCGGTTCCTGCACTCTTCCTTTCCTTAGTAATTTTTCTTGTGCTCATGGACCTTTCGCTTGTTCTCTTGCTTGCTATGAAGCCGGGTTTCGGACAGCAGCAAAGTCGAAGAGTTGGCATGTAGGTTTAAACACAGTACTCAATGTACCTTTGAATTTTGAAGTAGAGCAACCGAATAGGCAAAAGGGGTAAAGCCGAGTAAAAACACTTGGAGCAATTTTGTACGAGGGCAGTCCCCGAGAACAATTTCAGATTGCAGAGTAGAATTTCAACTCGGATAAGAGGGTACATACTCATCTTTGCTTACGAATGAAAACGACGGAGTAGAGCTACATTCCAAGGGCGCTTGGTTTCCTCTCCGGATTTATCTGCCCTGTTCGCCTGTGGTGGACGCACATCTACAAGATAGTAAGCATCGTTGTGCAGCGCTTTGCTCACAATGAAAGGCCCTTCCCATGGAGGAGACAACTTGTGCATCCCGGCTGTGCGCTGCACAAGCCTAAGGACCATGTCTCCTTCTCGGAAAACCCTTGGGTTCACCTTTCGGCTATGATAACGCCGCAGGTTTTGCTGGTAGATAGCCGAACGTGACAGAGTCAGCTCTCTTGCTTCTTCAAGCAGGTCAACGTCGTTTTCTCGAGCTTCTCTCGCCTCCACCTCAGTGTAGAGGGCTACTCGGGGGGAGTCATGCTCTAAGTCTATTGGCAACACGGCCTCAGCCCCGTATACCAAGAAGAATGGCGTGTAGCCGGTTGACCGGTTAGGGGTAGTCCTTAGACTCCACAACACCGCTGGCAACTCGTCTAACCAACACCCAGGTGTTTTCAGCAGTGGCTCCATCAGCCTTGGCTTTATGCCTGCCAGTACCATGCCATTTGCTCTTTCAACTTGCCCATTGGAAGCGGGATGCGCGACTGACGCAACATCTAGTCGGATATGCTTATCTCTGCAGAACCGCACCATTGCTCCCTCAGCAAAGTTTGTGCCGTTGTCGGTGATGATACTGTGCGGGTAGCCATATCTCAGGATCACATCCTTCACGAATTTCACAGCCGTGGCCCCATCACACCTCCGAATAGGTTTCACTTCAATCCACTTGGTGAACTTGTCCACCATGACCAGGATGTGAGTCATGTTGCCTCTAGCCGGCTGGAAGGGCCCAACCATGTCCAAACACCAAACAACAAATGGCCAGGTGATAGGAATTGTTTTCAACTCGGAAGCAGGCATGTGAATCTTACTTGCGAACATCTGGCAGCCAGTGCACTTCCTCACGATATCCTCAGCTTGCTGCAGTGCTGTGAGCCAGTAGAAGCCATGCCAAAAAGCTTTCTGGACCAGCGCCCGAGAAGAGGCATGGTGCCCGCATTCTCCTTGGTGTATCTCTGTCAGGATCTCCTCTCCTTCTGCTGGATCCACACAACGTTGCAGCACGCCAGTGGCACTTCTCTTGTGCAGCACATCTCGGACAATAGTGTAGCCCCACGGTGGGCGCCAACTGTCGTGGGACAAAGATGACTCCGGAAGATTATACTAGATAAAATCACTTAAGCACATCATATCCATTACATAATGAAGGGCGAACATCATAAATTGAACTATAATAACATAGCTCAGGGTCACAATCAAGATCACTTTGATGAGGACGTGATCACACGCTCGTTGGGAGCCCCCAAGCGGAAGGTATGATGTAGTCTAGAGTAAGTTTTCCCATAGTATAGAACCAGGGTTATCGAACTAGTAGAAATTCGTAGTCTTAAAGAAGGTTGATTTATCAATGGCGCCAAAAAAGTACCGGTGTGTAGTTGATGGGAACATGGAAACTGCACACAAACACAAACTCTTACTTGCCCCAACTTTTCGGAAGGTTAACAATCTTCCGGTCTTGTTGAAAACATGAGAATTAAACGTATAGATTTTGTCTTGGAAAACAATAAAAGTAAAAACGGAATAGCAGGGAAACAATGATTAAAAGTGCTTGAAAGAAGGTTTGCAATATGAGGAAAATAGGACCGGGGGCCATAGGTTCATGATGACCCACAAGTATAGGGGATGTATCGTAGTACTTCGGATAAATAAGAGTGTCGAACCCAACAATGAGCAGAAGGTTTTGACAAGCAGGTTGGATAGAGGATTCACTGTAAACACTAGCAAACGGGTTTTTGGAGGTTTTAGAAAGAGTAGATAAATAAAGTGCGAGTAAATAAAGTGTAGTAAATAATATTTCAGCGAGTGGCCCAATCCTTTTTAGAGCAAAGGACAAGCCGGTTGTTCTACTTATGACTACTAAACGTTCTCGAGGACACATGGGAATTTCGTCAAGTGCTTTCGCTTCATTACGGTTGATTAATATCAATTGGTTCGTGAAATGTTGTGTGGGTGAACCTATACTAATGCACCGCCCAACTAGGACTAATACATAGTTCTGATTATACCCCTCGTAAGAATCCGCAAATACAAGCAAGTAATTAAGATAAATCTAACCGCAGCCTTAAAACTCCAGGTTTCTACGCTCCCTCGTGCATTGATTTCCTAACAGTGGGTTAGGTTTTTGTCACTCCGGAAACCCCACAATTAGTAGCCAAATACACAATGCATCCTCCTAGGCCCATAAAGTTGAAGTATCATGTAGCCGACGTTCACATGACACCACTAGAAGAATAGCACCACAACTTAAATACCGAACCACGAGATATTAGTTCAACATAACTTCACTACTAACATCATGACTTCTCCCATGTCCTCAATAACTAAACGAACTACTCACAAGACATCATATGGATCATAATCAGAGGTGATATAATGGATAATAACAATATGGTCATAACGTGCTAACATCGTTAAATCTCACAAGCATCAACTACTAACAAATAATCCACACCCAAAGAGAGATCTAAAGTAAAACAACAATAGAGGCCCCTAACTATTACAGCGGGATGAAGGTGGATGATGAGGGTGATGGTGCTGGTGGTTATGATGATGACGATGACGATCATGATTATGCCCGGAGCGATGACGTTGACGATGGCGATGATTTCCCCTCTCTGGGGAGGAATTTCCCCGGCAGATTTCTCCCTGCCGGAGAGCTTTTCTCTCTCTGGTGTTTTCCGCCCCGAGGCGGCGGCGGAATAATTCTTCGAGGATGCCCCGGGGTTTAGGGTTCCCTGTGGGTCAAGTACGCGAAAGGGGACGCCCGGGAGTGGGCCAGGGGGCCACACCACCCCCGGCGCGACCAGGGGGCGCCGCCTCGTGGTGTGGGCCCCAGGTGCCCCCCTCTAGTGCCCTTCTGGCTCAGTTCCTCCTCGGACCTTCTAAGACTCCTATGGTATCCCCCCTCTTCTTCTGATCTTCTGAAATAGGGTATGTCGACGGTGCTTTTTCCATCATATTTCTGGTTCCGGTGTTTATTCTCCAAAAATTATAAAACATGCAAAATAAGATAAAATAACACAAGTGATGCATCATAACATGAAATATATATTTGAATAACAGAAAATAACAATATAAAACAGTGATGCAAAATGGACGTATCAACTCCCGCAAGCGTAGACCTCGCTTGTCCCCAAGCGAAACTGAACTCAGTAAACATGACCACAGGTTTATGGAGTGAGGTGTCCATAAATAAAATACGGACAAGAGGCATCACATCTAAAAAAGAACAAGTCATTTTAGACAGCAACTTCCTCTCATATAATCAAACTTGAAACAAGTAGAGGAAAAATAAAGGTGCAAAAAGGAGATCAAAATTGGTAAAGGCAAACTTCGTTCTTGGTCAGAGAACAATTAACATTGTACTTCGATCAGAGTATTTATATTAGAGCTTATATTGCAGAGTTTATCATGCTCAATTATAACGGTATCTTTGCAGACATTAGTAACTTTAAAAGTGGTATTCAAACAGATAAAAACATTTGTATAAACAAGGAAGAATAAGGAACATGATTGAGTAAATCAACATATAGATGGATGGATCACAACAACTCAAATGCTTGCTTAAGACAGAAAGAAGTAGGTTTACTAACTCAACATAAAGGTAAAAGATAGGCCCTTCGCAGAGGGAAGCATGGATCACTCATGTTCTAGAGCTTTTATTTTGTAAAACAGAGGTATAAAATGGTTGACACTCCTCCCAACCTTTGTTACACAGACCATGGCTAACCGAATCCTCGGGTGCCAGCCAACAATCACATACCATGGAGGGGTGTCTAATTTTGAGAGAGGTGTATGTTTATGTCAACGGATGACAAACAGAAAATACAGTACGTCACAAACCAACTAGACTTCACAAGAGAGTCTCCCATAGAAGGACGCAACTGGTATAGAAGGTCATCCCTCTTTCTCTTTTGTTTACACAATTATGTTTTGACTGATAAATCAGGGGCAAAAATAGTGAAGATCATTTGTATTATTATTTGGGGCTGGGAACCCCAGTGCCAGCTCTTCTAGCATTTGGATAAGCGGATGAAGCCACTAGTCCAGGGTGTGAAATCCAATCAACAATTGAGATAAAGATTCTCTATTTGCGTCCTCATGAGCTAAACAGGGGCACAAAACAGGTGTAATTTTGAAGGTTTAAAGGTAGCACACAAGCAATTTACTTGGAGTGACGGTGAAATACCACATATAGGTAGGTGTGGTGGACACAAATGACAAGGTTTTGGGGCTCTAGATTTGGATGCACGAGAAACATTCCCTATCACTACATGTTTTTGGCTAGCAAGGTTGGGTAGAAAGCATAAGAATTGAGGTAAAACAAACAAAAATATATATGATAAAGCCAATCATGCAATCTTCCTTGAAGGTACAATCAAACTTATTTGAGAATACTAAGCTTATGAGCTAACAAGAAGAGCATGGAATAATATGTCTACATGCAGCTGCCTCTTTTCTACTTAAGTCTCAACGAATTGTTGCTACTGACCAATGCTAAGTTTACCAAAACCAACTAGATTAACTTGAAGCTCCAAAATTGATACCAATACTAATAACACGATCAATCACATAACACGAATTGCAAACTAAAATAAAGTAGAGCAAGTATATGATGAAACTTCTCATTAATATTTCATTACGGCAACTCAAACCAAGGGATACAACGATAACCAACTAAAGAGTGATACTTCCATACTGCAAACCATACTATATGATATTTCCTCTACTCATGATATGACTCTACTAAAAGGTAAAAAGGGTGAAAGATAAAGGTGTGATACCGCGACACTCCCCCGAGCTTGGAACAAGCCAAGGGGATGCCAATACCAATGAAGAATCAATTCTTCGGTGGTGGTGGTGATACACTCTTCTCAAGCAAGGTGTGAAAATGTTGCAGCATCTCACGAAACCTGTCGTTTTCCTCTTGAAGAATCTCTACCTCCGTCCTTAAAGCTCGATAACGTTCACAAAACTCATCTGCAACCCGAAGAGCTTCCTGTACTCCATGGATGGAACTCAGGCCCGAAACTGATCGTCTTGGTCCCTGCATGCTACAAGAATAAACACTGCTTGATGACGTCCTTTTTGCTTCTTTCTTAATGCACTGATCCATGTTCTTGCGCTTGGGACCTTGGAGATCATCTTCCATTGGCTCCTTCCACTTGTTGTTGTTGGTGGAGGTCATGATGCTTCTAAAACTGAAGACATATTCTAGCAGAAACATCTCGAAACAGAAACATGACGAGAAAACGATATACGGATCTCGGGGGGTCCGGGGAGTTATATAGAAAAAATATGCATAACGAAAGGAAAGTCCAGGTCGAAAACAAGTCAAAGAGGGTCTCTGAGGCTCCCATGCCATAGGGTGGCGCGGCCAGGGGTGGGCCCGCGCCCCCAGGTGGTGTGGTGCCTCCGGACACCTCCTCCTAATCTTCTTCGTCTCGGTAATTTTCATATTTTCCAAAAACCAATAAATTATAACTTGGAAAGTATTTCGCGAACTTTTTCTGAACAGAACTGTTACCTATTCCAAAACAGACTCTGCAGATTCTGGAATCTTCCCTCTAATGAACTTCTCCGGAGTCATCACTTGAATAACATCAACATCTGCATCATAAGAATCCCCTGAAATATAATGTTTGAATCTTTGCCCATTTACCACTTGTGTAGTGTTATCTTTGAGGGAAGCAATTTTGATTGCTACCGAACGATACACTTCTTCAATAACATAAGGTCCTTCCCATCTCGAGAGTAATTTTCCTGCAAAAAATCTGAGACGACACCGATACAATAGAACTTTCTCACCAACATGAAACTCTCTTTTAAGGATTCTTTTATCATGCCATCGTTTAACTTTCTCTTTTAAGAGCTTATCATTTTCACAAGCTTCACATCTCCATTCATCTAGATGATTCAAATCAAGCATTCTTTTCTTACCAGCAAGTTTAAAATATTTATTTAATTCTTTCACTGCCAATAAGCTTTATGTTATAATTCTAAAGGCAAGTGACAAGCTTTTCCATAAACCATTTTATAAGGAGACATACACATAGGATTTTTATAAGCAGTTCTATAAGCCCATAAAGCATCATTGAACTTATCAGACCAATTCTTCCTAGATTTATTAACAGTGTTTTGCAAGATAGATTTAATTTCTCTATTTGATAATTTACTTGTCCACTGGTCTGAGGATGATAAGCTGAGGCATTTCTATGATTAACATCATATTTAGCAAGGGTTTTTCTAAAACCACCATGAATAAAATGAGAACCTCCATCAATCATAAGATATCTAGGCACACTAAACCTAGGGAAAATAACATCTTTAAGCATTTTTTAAAGAAGTCTCACCATCAGCACTTTTTGTAGGTATAGCTTCTATCGACTTAGTAACATAATCAACAACAACAAGAATGTGAGTGTAACCATTCGAAGGAGGAAAAGGACCCATAAAGTCAAATTCCCAACAATCAAAAGGTTCAATAACAAGAGAATAACTCATAGGCATTTCATTACATCTAGAAATATTACCAACTTTTGACATTCATCACAAGATAAAATAAATTTACGTGCATCTTTAAAGAGAGTAGGCCAATAGAAACCTGATTGTAGAACCTTTTGTGCGGTTCTATCTCCAGCGTGATGTCCTCCATAAGCACTACCATGACACTTCTTCAATATTTCACGTTGTTCATGATCTGGAACACATATTCTTATAATACCATCTACTCCTTTATATAAGTGTGGGTCATCCCAAAAATAATGCCTCAAATCATAGAAGAATTTTCTTCTTTTTTAAGCTGTAAATGTTGGAGGCAAATACTTTGAAACAATAAAGTTAGCATAATCAGCATACCATGGACTATCCTGGGATTTTACCTTTATTGCAGCGAACTATTCATTTGGAAAACTATCATTAACATGAATAGGGCCAGAAGTATTTTTTTCCAATCTAGACAAGTTATCAGCAACAAGATTTTCAGCACCCTTCTTATCCACAATATGCAAATCAAACTCTTGTAAAAGCAACACCCATCTAATAGGCCTAGGCTTAGCATCTTTATTTTCCATAAGGTATCTAATAGCAGCATGATCAGTATGAATAGTAACCTTTGAGTCAACAATATAAGGTCTAAACTTATCACATGCAAAAACTACAGCTAAGAACTCTTTTTCAGTAGGAGCATAATTATTTTGAGCAGCATCAAGAGTCTTACTAGCATAATGAATAACATTCAATTTCTTATCTACACGATGTCCGAGAACTGCACCTACAGCAAAATCACTAGCATCACACATAATTTCAAAAGGTAAATTCCAATCAGGTGGTTGAACAATAGGAGTAGTAGTTAAAGTCTTCTTTAAAGTTTCAAAAGCTTCCTTACAATCATCATCAAAAACAAATGGTATATCTTTTTGAAGAAGATTAGTAAGAGGATTTTATATTTTAGAGAAATCTTTAATAAACCTCCTAAAATAACCAGCATGACCAAGAACACTATGAATACCTTTAACATCCCTAGGACAGGCATTTTCTCTATGGCTTCCACTTTAGCTCTGTCAACTTCAATACCTCTTTCATAAATTTTATGTCCAAGAACAATTCCTTCATTTACCATAAAGTGGCATTTCTCCCAATTAAGAACAAGATTAGTTACCTCACATCTCTGCAAAACTTTATCAAGGTTGTGCAAACAATTATCAAAAGAAGTTCCATAGACGGAGAAATCGTCCATGAATACCCCCACAAATGCTTCACAAAAACCATGAAAAATAGCAGACATGCATCTTTGAAACATAGCAGGAGCATTACACAAACCAAAAGGCATACATCTATAAGCATAAGTATCGTAAGGAAAAGTAAAGGTTGTTTTCTCTTGATCTTGCTTCCTAATAGAAATTTGAGAAAACCCAGAGTAACCATCAAGAAAGCAAAAATGAGTTTTCTTAGAAAACCTCTCTAGCATTTGGTCAATAAAGGGTAAAGGATAATGGTCTTTCTTAGTAAATTTATTAACCTTCCTAAAATCAATGCACATTCTATAACAAACTACTACTCTTTGTGGAATGAGCTCATTGTTTTCATTAGGCACCACAGTCATTCCTCCCTTCTTAGGGACACAATGTACATGGCTCACCCATCTACTATCAGCAATAGGAAAAATAATACCAGCATCAAAGAGTTTTAATACCTCATTTCTTACCACTTCCTTCATCTTAGAATTAAACGGCATTGATGTTCAACTACTGGCTTTGCATCAGGTTAAATATTAATAGCATGCTCACATATAGTAGGAGAAATTCCCTTCAAATCATCAATAGTATATCCAATAGCTCCATAGTGTTTCTTCAGAATTCCCAATAATCTTTCCTCTTCTTCATCTGAAAGTTTAGCACTAATAATAAAAGGATATATTTTCTTACCATCAATACAAGCATATTTAATATAATGACGCAAAGGTTTTAAATCAAAAAAAGGATCCTCCTTGGGTGGCAATGTGGTACCCAAGTCTTCCACAGGTAAATTATGTTTCAGTATCACCGGTTGACAAAGAAGAATATCGTAAATCTCATTTCTCTCTTTCATGAAGACCTCACTCTCATGGTCCTCCATATATTGCTGCAAAGCATTGTTAGGAGCAAGAGCAATAGAATAAAGTTGTTCAACTTTAAAATTCTCACCATGAAAATTAGATTCATAAGGTGCTCTAGCAAATTTGGAGAAATTGAACTCATAAGATTTTCCATCAAATTTAGTCAATATCTTCTCCCTCTTACAATCCATAATAGCACCACAAGTATTCAAGAAAGGTCTACCAAAAATAATAGGACAAGTTTTACTAGCATCCTTATCAAATACTAGAAAATCAATGTGATATTTAGTCTTACCACATAAAACTTCCACATCTCTAACAATACCAATCAGAAAGATAGTTTCTCTATTAGCAAGCTGAATAACCACATCAATATCTTCAAGCTCACAAGAACCAATTTTATGCATAATTTCTCTATAAAGCTCAGAAGGCATAGCACTAGAACTTGCACCAATGTCACACAAACCATAATAGCAATGATCACCAATCTTAACAGAAAGCACATGAACACTAGTTTTCTTAGGTCTATGGGGATGGGAAACAATATTAGAAGCATCCTCACAGAAGACAATGTGTTCATCCTCTACATTTCCACAAACAAGATCTTTTACTATTGCTACATGAGGCTCAACAGTTATTTGTTCATCAGGTTCAATAGATTTCTTATTACTCTTATTAACCACACAAGCCACAATAGAGTGTTCTTTCACCTTAGCAGGGAAAGGCGTTTTTTCAATATAAGGCTCACGAACAGTAGGATTAACAACATGCACTTCTATATTAATAAGGAACAATATCTTTATAAGGTGCATGGTATTTGTGATAATCCTTTTTAGGAATATCAAGATAGGAGGCAAACTCTTTAAGACAATTTGCAAAGATTTGAGAATCAAGATCACAAACAACACTAACATTATAGAAATCATTGGTTCTAATAAAAGATTTAATGCATTCATAATCATAATTTATACATGACTTTCTACTTTTTTCATTCTCCCATCCTTTAGTGTTTTCTTGAATACGGTCAAGAAGATCCCATTTAGCTTCTTTCTTCATACATGTGAATGATCCAGAACAAGAAGCATCCAATAAATCCTTATCATGAAGGGAAAGCCTTGCATAAAAATTATTGATAACAATATTACTCGGGAGTTCATGAATGGGACATTTGAGAATTAATAACTTCATTCTCCCCCACACTTGGGCAATACTCTCTCCATCATGAGGCCAAAAATTATGTATTTAATTCCGGTCTTTATGAATCTCACTAGGAGGATAGAATTTATAATAAAAGTGAGGAACAATTTCCTCCCATCCAATAGATTCACCATTCTTCAGTAATTTGAACCATTCAGCAACTCTTCCTTTCAGAGATAAAGAAAATAATTTCCTTTTAACTTGATCCATTGTAATACCTGCACACCAAAATAACTCACATAATTCATGTATAAAGAGCAAATGTTCACCGGGATGGACAGTTCCATCACCGTAATAGCAGTTATCCATAACACGTCGAACAAATTTTGTCGAGACATCGTAGTAGATTTCATAGACGGGGGTGCCATGAGACTACTGATAGAGATTGTGGGGGACGTGATCGTATGACGAACAATGACACCAGGGTTTTACCCAGGTTTGGTACGTCGCAACTAGGCGGCGTTCCTACTCCTGCAATCTCACTAAATCAGGGCTGAAGCCTGAAGTATACAAAGTACAATGTGAGTTGGGTTTAGCTACTCGACAAGGATCAACCTCTCGGCGAGTTAGATTCTAGCTTATTGTCTATATCTTTCTTATCTCCCGTCCGGCTTTATATAATAGCCGAGTTAGGGCTTACAGAATAGGAAACCTAGAAGGCTACGGTATGTGCTAACTTGGTAGACAAGGAATCCGTCTTCTACTCCAAGCCGTACCACGTGGGCCGTGGTCCGGGTTCTTCTAGAATCCGGCTTCTGTGCATCAGCTTACTGGGCCGCCTAATGGACCGTAGCCTATTACCATTCAGGCCACCCTAGTAATCCGGCACTTTAGGACACCATCTGATATACCCCTAATTGGTATATATCCGAAAGTAGCCCCCAAGAAGGATTAAGACTCGAAATCGCCGTCTTTCGTCAAATTGCATTCTTTCCGAGAAATACTGGCTTTATGTCTTGATTCTTCTTTTCTTTCAAATCACGCTATAACGCGAAACTCGGATTTCGGGGAATCCGGTTTTTTCTTCCACGAGCCTTCGTGGAGAAGGAACTTCCTACGTCAGCGATGAAATCGTGCTGACGTCAGGGACGTTTGGGTTTTCGCGTGTGAAACCCTCAAATGTATCTCTGACAGATTCTCACAGGAAATCCGGCCTTTTCTTCCACGAGCCTTCATGGAGAAGGAACTTCCTACGTCAGCGATGAAATCGTGCTGACGTCAGGGACGTTTGGGTTTTCGCGTGTGAAACCCTGAAACGTATCTCTGACAGATTCTCACAGGAAACGAGGAGATAGCAATAATCACCTGTCGATTCATTTCCCGGAATTTTTGGCGAGTCCTCATCGCGCCGCCCGGATATGGCCTCTCCGCACGCTTCCCTGGCCCGCTCCATCATCGCTGAGATTCACGACATTATCAACAACATGGATCCCACGGTGGATTCACCAAACCGCGCTACCGGCGACGAGCCGGAGAAATCTTCCGGCGGCCAGGCCCATTAGGATCCACCTCTCACGGCCGCAACTCTGGCCGCGTCTTCTTCCGCGCCGCCTCCACCTTTCGCTCCCGAAACGGTGGAGGAGAAGATCACGCTCGTCGGAGAAGAGCTTGCCGCTGCGTCCGCCGCCGTCGGAGCGGAGGACAAAGGCGAGAGTGCCGGCAACTGGAGCCGATGCAATATTCCCCCTCTCTTCTTCCGACAATGGAGAAGGAGGGACTAATAGAGAAAGGGAAATGGCGGAGCGAGGAGGATGAGTCTGAGCCCTCGCCTAAGGCCGGAGAGCGGGTTCTTCTCACATCTCATATCCTACGAGGTATGGGACTTCCGCCATCCGCCTTCTTCCTTCGGGTACTTAACCACTATCACATCCAACCCCACAACTTGCCACCCAATTCCATCCTCTATTTAGCCGGATTTCAGGCTCTTTTTTAAGGGTACCTAGGTTTAGCTCCTAGGTTAGATTTCTGGCAATATTGCTTCGGGGTTAAGCGTAATCCTTCCGAGGGCACACTACCGACTTGCGGAACCATTTCCTTTACCCTGCGTAGATTCAGGGAGGATTGGTTTCCCAAGATCAAAACCTCGAAATCCGTCAAATTCTTTACGGGTTCCTTCTTCTATCATCCAGACGTTCCTTTCCTCGGAAAATCCACTGGGATTCCACCTTTCTCCAACACTGCTGCCACCCCTCAAGAAAACTGGGGAACAGAAGCAGTACAGACCCTGCCACCAGATCTCCTCAAGATCAAACGGCTCGTCAATTCCGATCCGCCTCTAACCGGCATGGACACAGTTCTGTGCTGGTTAGAGAGGCGGATTCAGCCTTTGGCTGACCACGGTCCCCGACTTTTATGCGATTACACGGGAACCGTGGACGCCATGCGGACGACGGATAAGTCCTTGACAGAGAAGGATTTACGAAAACGTGTGAATCCATTGGTCCTAGCACGCGACCAATACGCGGAAAGCCGGCCAATGTATACGGCAGCTAACCCGGCTCCAAAGGTACGTCTTTTGCATTTTGGGTTTCACATTATTCTTTTTCTCAGATAATTGCCTTAACCCGGACTTTGTCTTTTTGACAGATCTTCGATCTTCCTGAGTCGGACCTCGCAACTGATGCTGAGTTGGATGCACTGCGTGCCAACTTCGCGGGTGGGCGGAAACGCAAGAAGATTTCCGTCTCCCAGGAAGTGATCGATCTTGACGGTGTCCCCGTCGTTACCTCCAGGTTTGATATCGAAGTTTTTATTTTTGTCGGAACTTTTCCTTCTTTGTCTCGGATTTTTAATCTTCTGGTACTTCTCTTTTTAGCTTGCCTCCTTCATCCTTGAAGCCTAAAAAGCTTAAAAGGTTTACGGCTGCGGCTAAAAGAGGTCCACATCCTTCTCCTGCAACTGCCCCAGATACTCCAGTTGCAGATACAGAAGGGCATGTTGCTGAAATGAACGAAGAAACCCCGCAGACCAGCCATCCCATTGTGCCAGGAACGGACACGAGGGAAAGGGCGGCCCCGGAGGTGGGAGGTCCTTCTCAGCCAACTAAGGAGGATCCCATTCCCACCTTCGATAAGGATTTCAAGGATATCAATGATGGCCTTAACAATGTCGGAACTCTTTTTGCCGAGTTTGCAAAAGAGTTCAACGAAACTTGGTCAGGTTTGCAGCGGATGAGCCAGGTAATATCTCCAGCCCCCAAGCAATAAGCCAAATGCATGCTTTTGCCTTAATGCTTTTTCACTTTTATGCTTGTTTGTAACTTAAGCACTTTTGTCTTTTTCCATGTTTCACCAAACCGCTGAAAACATAAACATGGAAATATTTAACAGACTACCGTCAAGAATAAGGAGGTGAAATCCCTTCTTTCTATTCTTGAGGGTAAAGAGATAGAACTGGCGTCTTCTCAGCAGCAGCTGAAGAAAACAACAGGTAAATTTTTCTCTCCTTCCAGTTGGATGAATTTTAAGTATTTTTCTGAGTTTTCTTACTCATCTTTTTTACTTGCTTTTCAGCTTCTTTGGTGAAAGCCAAACAAGTTGCTGAAGATGCCGGCAATGCCGAAAACCTGCGCCGGGAAAACCTGGATCTTCATAAGCTTAATATGAAGTTGCAACAGGACCTGGAGGCCAGCCAATTGGCTGTCGGCATTGCCGAGTCCAAGGCCTCCGAGCAAGCTGCTAAGGACAAGGCGACGATCCGAGATCTGGAGAACGCCTTTTGACCCAGCGCTTCGAGGAGGGATCCAAGATGGAGAAAATTCTCGGTAAGTTTTTAACTTTTACCGGATTTTTTATGTTGATATCTTTCTCTGTTTTTGCTAACACTTTTTGTGTCTTTACTAAAACAGAAGATAGCCCCCAGCTAACTCGAATTGAGAAAATTCGAGCCTTTGGAAAGGTATTCACCGCAATCAAGGTTGCGGGGATGCTGTTTGTCAGCAAATGCCTTCCCACAAGGACTGGTGAGTTCTCGGAAGTTGAGAAACTTTCAGAAGCTTTGGTGGAGGTGGCGCAGTCCAGGGAATCCGTCATGCGCTCTGCGGCGCGTGGTGGTGCGCGCATGGCCTTAGGGCTCATGCGCATGCACTACCCTGACGCCAAGTCTTGGCGCGCGGCGTCCGGCATCCCGCAAGGGTACACGGAGTCACAACGGGCCGGCATTTTCGAAGCCATCAAAGGTCACGCCACCTAGATTGCTGCCATGGTCAACATCTCCACCTTCTACCCAGAGGAAACCATTCCAGATATTCTCGAGGAATCCAGCAGTGAAGATGACTCGGATGCCTGAAGGAAATTTCTTGGACCTGGGTAGATAAATAGGAAATAGGAGCATTACTGATCTTACAATGTAAACTTACTGTAATGCTTTCTATTCTTTTGTATGAACAAGTACTCCGCTTTTGCAGCAATATTTATTAAGTCTTTTGCAAGTTTTCTGGGTTTATATTCCTTTATCTTCTAAGTTCTCTGGTCCATATGCTTTAACTGTCCTTAGTGTTTGAAATGGCTCGATAGTATTTTAATCTTCATGCCAAGTGACTGGGTACAACCAATCAGTCGAAACTCGGAAACACGGATCATACTAAAGGCATTTTTACTTACTAGCTCCAGCGACCCAGCATAAAAACAATCAGATAATACTTAGAGAACAGTAAGGAATTTTTTGAATGAAACTCAGGCACGCAGGCACAATCTGGGTTTCCTTAAACCATTTTAGGCTGAAAATCATTCAGTTTTTTAACACCGAGCACGCATGCACAATTCGGGTTAATATTGAGTATTTTGAAAGATCATTGGAAATAGATAAGACAGAATTATGTTTTGAACTATAATGAACATGTAAAAAACACAGGTCTATGAATTCCGACAACTTTATTTCATGATCTCAAAGATGTTTACATAGAAATTGAACTAAGTATAGAAGGGACGTAACTGCTGAATGCTCCAGTGTCTTTTGGTCTCCCGTAGTTCATGATCTATCTTTCTCTTTCTTTTGCGATTCGGCCTTTCGGGATCATCTTCCGTGTCTCGAATATCTACAAGATAGTATGATCCATTTTTCATAGCTTTGCTGATGACGAATGGTCCTTCCCAAACTGGAGCCAATTTCTGCTTTCTTTGTTGTACCAATCTTAGCACTAGGTCACCTTCTTTAAAAGAACGATGCCCGATTTTCCGACTATGGTAACATCGTAAACCTTGCTGATAAATGGCGGATCTTTGAAGCACAAGTTCTCGTTCTTCCTCTAGGAGATCGATGGCATCATGTCGTGCGCTTTCGGCATCCGAGTCATCGAAAGCTGCACTCTTGGGCTATCATGGATCATGTCTGTTGGAAGGACTGCTTCTGCGCCGTAAACTAGGAAAAACGGGGTTTGCCCTGTTGACCTATTTGGCGTCGTTCGAATACTCCAAAGCACGGAAGGTAACTCTTCCACCCATGCTCCAGCTGCTCTATGAAGAGGAGATTCGAGTCTTGGGCGTATTCCTTGCAGGATTGAACTATTCATTCTTTCAACCTGACCATTGGATTGTGGGTGTGCCATAGATGCAAGATCTAGGCGTATTCCGGTTTGTCGGCAATATTTTGCCAACTCTCCAATAGAGAAATTTGTCCCATTGTCGGTTATTATGCTGTGCGGAACGCCGTATCTCATGACTACGTCAATGATGAAATTTCTGGCTGTTACCCCGTCAAGATTTTTGATGGGTTTTGCCTCCACCCACTTGGTGTACTTATCTACTGCAACGAGTAGATGTGTAAGTCCGCCTCTTGCAGTTTTGAATGGTTCCATCATATATAGCCCCCAGACCGCAAACGGCCATGTAATAAGGATAGTTTTGAGTGCTTGGGCTGGCATATTCGTCTGCTTGGCGTAATATTGGCATCCAGCACATGTATTAACTATGTGTTCGCCATCTGTCTTGGTTGTTAGTCAGAAAAATCTTGCACGAAATGCTTTCTTAACTATGCTTTTTGATTGAGCATGATGTCCGCAATCTCCGGCATGGATTTTCTGCATAATTTCTCGTCCTTCTTCCGGCGAAATACATCGCAGAAAAATTCCGGTAGTGCTGCGTTTATACAAGCAACCATTGATTACCGTGTATCCTTTGCATCGACATTTTATTTGTCTTTGCAAGACCTCGTCTGCTCCGTCCGGGTACTTCTGATCTACTAAGAAGTTTAAATATGGAATTGTCCAATCCGGGTTAACGAGCAAGACTTCGATTGATTCGGAAACAAGAGGATAGTCGACATCTCCACCTTTTATGGATGGTTCGTGCAAATGCTGGACAAACACACCTGGTGGTAGGATTTTCACTCTTTCCGAGCCCATGCGGGCTAATGCATCCGCGTTCCAATTTTCTTCCCTTTTGACGTGAAGTACTTCAAATCACAGGAAGCAAATTGCAAACTCATCCACCGTTCTCCGATATTCGGCCATGATGGGACTTTTGGCGTCCCATGTTTGGTTGAGCTGATGTTGTACCAAATCAGAGTCACCATAGCATAAGATGCGTTTGACACCTATTTCTTTTGCAATGTGCAATCCATGAAGCAAAGCCTCGTATTCTGCCACATTATTGCTGGCGTTGAAGTGTATTTGTAATACGTACTCCATTGTATCTCCCTTGGGGGATTTTAGGACTACACCAACTCCAGCGCCCTCCTTCATCTTGGATCCATCAAAATGCATAACCCAGTATTCCGACTCCGGCATTGGTGTGTTTTCTATTGCCTCTGTCCAATCAGCAACGAAATCTGCCAACACCTGTGATTTTATTACCGTCCGAGGTTGGTACTTAATGTTGAACGCCGCTATCTCGACGCCCCATTTGGCTACTCGGCCTGTTGCGTCCGCATTGTTGATTATATCCCCTAGTGGTGCTTTACATACCACTTTTATGGAATGTCCTTGGAAGTAATGGTGGAGTTTTTGAGATGCGAAAAATACACCATATGCCAGTTTTTGATAGTGCGGGTATCTTTGCTTGGACTCGGAAAAAACTTCACTTACATAATACACCGGATGTTGATCTGGTATGGTTTGTTCTTCTTTCCGTCTTTCCACAACTATTACCGCGCCGATAACCCTGTTTATTGCTGTGAGGTACAGTAACATGGGTTCTTCGTCTTTTGGTGATGCCAAAACCGGAGCTTGCATCAAGGTTTCTTTTAACAGAGTTAATGCTTTGTCCGCCTCTTCTGTCCATTCAAATTTGTCGGATTTCTTCAACAATTTGTATAATGGAAGAGCTTTGTCTCCTAGCCGGCTTATAAACCTGCTGACGGTAGCTGCAGAACCGTCAATCTTTGTACATCTTTTAAGCACGTAGGCCTTGAGATGTTTAGGATTGCTTTGATCTTTTTCGGGTTTACTTCTATTCCTCTGTGAGAAACGATGAAACCCAAGAGTTTTCCTGATGGAACCCTGAATACGCACTTTAATGGATTTAACTTTATTTTATAAGTGCGCAAATTTTCGAAATTTTCTCGCAGATCTTCAAGGAGCGTGTCTTTTTCCTTGGAAACGACGGCAATATCGTCCACATAAACGTGAACATTTTTGATAATCTGACTATGCAAACATCATTGCATGCAGCGCTGGTAGGTTGCACCTGCGTTCTTCAGGCCAAAAGGCATGGTTATGTAGTAGTATGTTCCATATGGAGTTATGAAGGAGGTTTTAATTTGGTCTTCTTCCTTCATGCGTATTTGATGATACCCGGAATAAGCGTCCAAAAAGCATAAAAGCTCAGAGCCTGTAGTGGCATCTATTATTTGATCGATTCGCGGTAACGCGAACCTATCTTTTGGACACAATTTGTTCAAACCGGTGTAATCTATACACATCCTGAGAGCAGTACTATCTTTCTTCGGGACTAACACTGGGTTCGCGGACCATTCAGTGTGTATAGCTTCCCGGATAAAATCAGCTGCCCATAGCCGGATAATTTCCTTGCCAATAGCCTTCCATCTTCTTCCGTCAAATCGACGGAGACCTTGTTTGACGGGTTTAGATCCTGGAATTACCTTGAGTTGGTGCTTAGCAAGTTCCCTGGGTACGCCTGGCATGTCCGCTGGACATCATGCAAAAATGTCCCAATTCTCACGGAGGAACTTGATGAGCTCGCTTTCCTATTTTTCGGTCATGCTAGTTCCCACTACGACAAACTTTGTCGGATCTTTGGGATCTAGGATAACCTGTCTTGTGTTCTCGGAAGATTTGAAGCTGTCTGCTGGCTTCCGGGTTTCTTTCCCTGCCGGCATTTCTGTCGGCGATACTTCTTTTGCCAGCTCCTTTAATTCCTCCTTTGCTATCACTTTTTCTGCACGAAGGGCGTTTTCCATTTCTAGCTCGTTTGCCAGTTTGAAGTCTCCACTTATCGTGATTACTCCTCCTTTTGGCCCCGGCATCTTCAGCTTATTATAGATATAACATGATCTTGCCATGAACTTGGCGAAAGCTGGACGTCTGAGTATTGCGTGATACACACTTTCAAACGGCACAACCTCGAAGGATATTTTTTCCTGCCGGAAATGTTCTTTCTCTTCAAAGGTTACTTCTAGGGAAATTTCTCCTAGGGATCGTGCTTGCCTGCCAGGGACGATGCCGTGAAAGCGTATGTTACTATGATTGAGCTGGGTCTCGGAGATTCGCAGATGCTTCAGTGTATCCAGGTACATTATGTTAATGCTGGATCCTCTATCCATCAGAACTCTTTTTAGCCTAGTGTTTTGAACAATAGGGCTTACAACTAGAGCTTGTGTGCCGGGTTCTGGGATATTTCCGGGATGATCAGACTGATCCCAGGTAATTGGTGTATTAGAGTACTTCAAGAATTTCGGGGTTGGTGGAACAACCGCGTTTATTTCTCGAAGGGTTCTCTTTGCCACCTTTGCTGACGGAGTTGCCAGGAAAGTTACGTTGCATTCTCCTTCAACTCTCGAAAACTTAGGCTCGCCTTTCCGCAGTTTTTCCTGTATTTTTTTGTCAGTAACCGATTCATTGTGTTCTTTTTCAGCTTCTGGTTTTTTCTTGGAAAATTTCCTCTTAGGATTTTTTCCTTTGCTTCCGGATCCTGCACTGCCTTTCATATGCTTGTTAAGCCGACATTGTGCGTTCGTATGGGTGGGTTTCCCAAATTGCGAATGGTGGACACAATTTTCTGACTTTATTCTTTCCCACTCTTTTTTGGTGTAGTTGATCGGTTCTGTGCTTCGTTCTTTCCATTTGCTCCCATTTTCTCTTCCAAAGGCTATGTTAACTTCTTTGGGTTTTTGCTTTGTTTCTGAAGCTGCTTTTTTCTCAGGACGAGGATTCTTTTTGGCTTCAATCAAAGTATTGATATTGCCACCTCTCGCTCTGATGTCATCTTCGGCCGCTGCGTGCTCATTTGCGGTTGTAAGCATAGATCCGAGATCTTTGTGCTTTTTGGAACCGATCATGAACGGTACGAGTCCGAGTTTTAAGCCATTGACGAAAGCATGCATTGCTTGTACGTCAGTTACTCCAGAACAGCTGTTTTTCATTGCAGTCCACCTTGAGATAAAGTCCACGTATGGTTCATGTTCAAACTGGGTGCAGCGATTTAACTGGTTGATGCTGTTGGGTCGTTTGTACGTTCCCCGAAAATGCTCAGTGAATACTCTAGCCATATCATCCCAGCTATCGACAGTTCTTGACGGAAGCCTGTTGATTCGATCTCTGGCTCCGTCCAGTAACATTAGGGGGAGGAATTTTCCAGCCTCTAGACATGTCCCATTGTTAATCTGGACGGATGTGTAATAGTCTGAGAGTCAGGTATCCGGGTTTGTATTGCCGGTGTATTTTTGATATGTTGGACCAACTTTGGCGAAGCCAAGATGCAGAGTTATTCTTCGGATCCTATCTGTGAAACACTTGGGTCTGAAGTATAGATCATCTCTTTCCGCTCTATCAATGTGTGCGGAGTATCTCCCGGCTGAATGGATAGAAGGGGATCTGCTCCTTTCTTTTCCATTGTTGCGCAAACGCGCTCTTCCATGGTTATCTTTATTTCCTCCGTTATCATGCCCTTTGGGATAAGGTGGAGTTCTGCTCCTATGTCTTTCCTTATTCCTAGGAGGTGTACGGGATCTCTCACGCCTGTGAGGAATGTCGTATCTTCCGGCTTTTTTAGCGGGGCGTCTAGGAGGCGGCATAGCTTTGCCGTCTTTCCGGTTTTGTTCTTCCCGATCTTGGGGATTAATTCCATCTTTCGGCAGATGGGATCCGGTTCTGGACGCCGCATCCTTGTTATCAGCTTTTTTCTTGTCCTTTCTCGGATCTTCTTTCTTTTCTTTCGAATTGTTTGATCTCCAGGTTCTTCAGGTCCAGGTGCTCTAGCGGCGCATGTAGCTGTTTTACACAGGGCTGAGTCGTCGTGCAACTTCCCTGATCTTTCTTGCCCTCGATGTTGTTGTTGCAATGCTTTTCCTAAGAAAGCATACACCCCTTGAAGTTTTTCGCCATTGGAGTACAGATCGTTGTTGAGGATGGCGAACGTGGTTTCCGCGTTTTCTGCTGCGGTTTTGTATATAGGTTCGCCCCTAGCATCTTTGCCGTTTACTTGCTTTTGCCAGGCCGGGTTTTGGAACCGTTCCTTTGGCGGAAGTACTTCCGGTCTTGCGATTCCGGGTAACTGTGTAGGTTTAATGCCAGATCTATTCCTTCTCTCATACTCCTTGATTTCTTCCTGCTTTAACTTAATGTCAGCTTGGTTTTTTTTGGCGATGTTCTCGAGTTCGGAATAGATGTTGCTGTTGCCTTTGGAGAGCTTGTCTCCTAGCTTCCAGCACTTCAGGGGGTTCATGGGGTCCCACTGGTGTTTGAAGTAGATCCTGTTCGTCCTGTCCTGACATTGGCGGAACAGAGATTTCCTTTGTTTTCTTCGCCGCAGATTTAACTCCACTTCCTCCTCCTGCTTCCAGGTTTTCGTTGGCTAGATCAGCCGATTTTTTTCTTCTGGAGCTTGTACTGGAATTTTTTGGAAGATTTGTGTTTTTTCTTGGAAGAGGGAGGTTTTTTTCCAGGTTCCTCCTCTGTCCATTCCTTGACATCCGGGTCTGTTGGACTGACTTCCCCATCCTCTCTTTCCTCATCTGGCGGAGGTGTTCTAGGGCTTTCCTGACTTTCGGCATCTGTGTTTTCAGCCGGTTTTGCCATTAGTACTTCGTGGAATCCCTCTTGAAAAGATTTGACCTTTCTCTCGAAAGCATCTACATCTTCGTCTTGGGTATCGAACTGATCCAATCCGGTTTCCGACTCTAATCTCGCCTCGATGGCGGCTAGCACAGAGTCGGCTTCCGAGTTTGTCGTCATGTTGACGGATGTCGGGTCTTCCACCTCTGTTGTGGGATTGTTGTTTTCTGCCTCTTCCATGGGATTTTTCTCGTCCGTGTCTTCGGCGATCTCAGATTGCACCATACCGATAAACTGCGAATCAGCAGAATATCGACGATCCGAGAAAAATCCGGCGTCATAGTCTTCTTCGACTGGGTATAGGGCGGGTGGGATAAATTTTCTTCCACCACAGAATCTCATTGCTTCTGCAGTTAATTCGATAAAGATGTTTGGAGATCCAATCGGTAAAACGCAGGCACTTACCAGATGATTCCGTGCTGGCTTGTACGATCCGTTGTCGAGGAAGCGCCCGACGTCGTTGTTGAACTCCAGACTCCCGACAGTTATGGTACTGCAAATTCCGCCGAGTATCCCCGATCGAAACATAACGCCTGACGTCGCTGGCCACGGTGGTGCCATGAGACTACTGATAGAGATTGTGGGGGACGTGATCGTATGACGAACAATGACACCAGAGTTTTACCCAGGTTCGGTACGTCGCAACTAGGCGGCGTTACTACTCCTGCAATCTCACTAAATCAGGGCTGAAGCCTGAAGTATACAAAGTACAATGTGAGTTGGGTTTAGATACTCGACAAGGATCAACCTCTCGGCGAGTTAGCTTCTATCTTATTATTTATATCTTTCTTATCTCCCATCCGGATTTATATAATAGCCGGATTAGGGCTTACAGAATAGGAAACCTAGAAGACTACGGTATGTGCTAACTTGGTAGACAAGGAATCCGTCTTCTACTCCAAGCCGTACCACATGGGCCGTGGTCCGGGTTCTTCTAGAATCCGGCTTCTGTGCATCAGCTTACTGGGCCGCCTAATGGACCGTAGCCCATTACCATTCAGGCCACCCTGGTAATCCGGCACTTTAGGACACCATCTGATATACCCCTAATTGGTATATATCCAACAATTTTCATATGTATTTTATAAGGATCTAATTCAGCAGACAATGGGTTACCTACTATCCTAGTAGTAACGGTAGAAGTACCCCTAAATAGAAAACCAAAGGTATTCTCCATAATGAAATAAAACGGTAGACAGAAATAAAAACATCACTCAGAGTAAAAGTTTCTCTTACCAATTCCACTTACCAATAGCGCTTCACTCCCTGGAAATGATGCCAGAAAATAGTCTTGATGACCCACAAATATAGGGGGTGTATCGTAGTACTTTCGATAAATAAGAGTGTCGAACCCAACGAGGAGCAGAAGGTGTTGACAAGCAGGTTGGATAGAGGATTCACTGTAACACTAGCAAACGGGTTTTTTGGAGGTTTTTGATATAGCAGATAAATAAAGTGCAGTAAATAATATTGCAGTGAGTGGCCCAATCCTTTTTAGAGCAAAGGACAAGTCGGTTGTTCTACTTATGAATATCAAACGTTCTCGAGGACACATGGGAATTTCGTCAAGTGCTTTCGCTTTATTACGGTTGATTAATATCAATTGGTTCGTGAAGTGTTGTTTGGGTGAACCTATGCTAATGAACCGCCCAACTAGGACTAATACATACTTGTGATTATACCCCTCGTAAGCATCTGCAAATACAAGAAAGCAATTAAGATAAATCTAACCACAACCTTAAAACTCTGGGATTCTACGCTCCCTCGTGCATTGGTTTCCTAACGGGGGTTTAGGTTTCTGTCACTCCGACAACCCCACAATTAGTATCTTCGAAATACACAATGCATCCTCTTAGACCCATAAAGGTGAAGTATCATGTAGTCGATGTTCACATGACACCATTAGAAGAATAGCACCATAACTTAAATACCAAACCACGAGATATTACTTCAACATAACTTCACTACTAACATCATGACTTCTCCCATGTCCTCAAGAACTAAATGAACTACTCACAAGACATCATATGGATCATAGTCAGAGGTGATATAATGGATAATAACAATCTGGTCATAAAGTGTTGGTGCTGGCAGAGTTGACGAGGGAGTGGTTGCTTCTTGTTGGCTTTGAATCCCTGGCAACGGCGCCAGAAATTCTTGTTGCTGGCAGAGTTGACAAGGGAGTGGTTGCTTCTTGATGGCTTTGAATCCTCGGCAACGGCGCCAGAAATTCTTTGATGCAAATGTTGATGGTGCGTTGGGAACCCCAAGAGGAGGGTGTGATGAGTGCAGCGGTAAGAATTTCCCTCGGTTAAGAACCAAGGTTATCAATCTAGTAGGAGAAAGAGTATCTTCGGAAGGTTGATGCCACTGACGATGGTGATGGCGCCTCACCAGTGTCAGCAACAATACGAAACCTGCACACAACACAACCAAAATACTTTGTCCCAATGGTACAGTGAGGTTTTCAATCTCACCGGTCTTGCTGAAAACAAAGATTAGACGTATAGTGTGGAAACTAGTGTATGCTTGCAGTAAATAAAGAAAGCAGGGAATTGTAGTGGTTTTTTTAACAGTGTAGGAAAATGGACCGGGGTTCATAGGTTCACTACTGGTGTCTCTCCATAAAAGATAGCATGCTGGGTGAACAAATTACAGCTAGGCAATTGACAAATAGAGGTTGCACCGTAGTGCACATTCATGACATGATGACTACTATGATATTTAGTGTGGGCATTACAAGAATATACATAGACCGTAATCCAACTACATCTATGACTAATAATCCACCCTCAGGTTATCATCCGAACCCCCTTAGGTATTAAGTTGCAAGCAACATATAATCACATTAAGCAATGTGTGTAATGTAAGAAATGATTGTGCACGTGGGCACTCACACCGTTGTTCTCTCCCTAGTGGCAACAACACATCCTCCCCTGTCATGTTTCCGTCACTCGAGCACAGGTGAAAAGGAGGCATGAACCCAACTATCGAGCATAAATACTCCCTCTTGGAGTCACTAGCAAGTACTTGGCCAGAGCAATCACTAGCAACGGAAATCATGCAAGATCACAAATAACATATGCAATAAAGACTGTAATCAACTTGGCATGAGTTCAATATTCATCGGATCCCAGCAAACACATCACATAGAATTACATAAGAACAATCTCGATAATGTTAGGCAGCTCACGAGATCTAAACATTGAGGCATAGGAGGAGAAGACAACCATCTAGCTACTGCTATGGACCCGTAGTCCAAGGATGAACTACTCACGCATCACTCCGGAGGCAAGCATGGTGATGAAGAGGCCTCCGGTGATCATCTCCTCTCCGACAGGGTGCCGGGAGACAGCTTCAGAACCCCCCTGGTCTAGGGTTGACGACGACGGCGGCTATGGAACTTTTCGGGGATTTTTGATCAGGTGCCTAGGGTTTTTCTTCGGAGGGGAATAAATAGGCGAAAGCGCAAAGGCGATGGATCCCTGGGGGCCCCACACCATCCCCCGACGCGGCCAAGGGGGGGCGCCACCCTATGGCGTGGGGCCCCGGAGGCCCCCCTCCGGGTCTCTTCGGGACTCCGTGGAACCTTCAGACATTCTAAGACTTCTGGGCTTCGAATTTTCCAATTCCGAGAATATTTCCAGAACAACTTTTCTGAAACTAAAAACTGCAGAAAACAGGGAACTGGCTCTATGGCATCTTGTCAATAGGTTAGTCCGGAAAATCGATAAAAATGACATAAAGAAGGGAGAAACATGTAGCAATTGGCATAATATCATCAGGGAACATCAGAAATTATAGATACGTTGAAGACGTATCAAGCATCCCCAAGCTTAGTTCCTACTCGTCCTCGAGTAGGTAAACGATAAACACCATAATTTCTAGGGTGACATGCTACCACACAATCTTGATCATAAAAATGTAAAAGCATATGTAAGCTGAGATCATAGAACTTTAACACAAACATGATAAATAGAACTTTAATAATAAAGCATAGCAATCACTCTGCATCATGAGAAGTATCTCAAATAAAAGATCATGAAAAACAATGCAAAAAAAGATACACGTTTGTTTCAAGTATAGAGAAAGCATGGCAAAGTGGTATTTCGCTAGCCCATAAGAGTGGGGCAAAACATAAATGCCAAGACACCTTCAAAGTTCATGAGGAAGATTAGAATAAATAATTTGAGAACAAGTAATAACACATCATGAATCAATTAATAATGTTTCTGGGATAAATGCACATAAAACTCAGAAAGGCAAAAATGCTCTCTCAACTGTGCATAAAGTTAGAAGATGGAGACTCAACATAAAAGTAAAAGAAAGGCCATTCGCAGAGGGAAGCTGAAGAGATTTTGTGTGTATTAATTTGGGGCTGGGCACCCCGCTGCCAGCTCTTCTATCAATTGGATAAGCGGATGAAGCCACTAGTCCAGGGTGTGAAATCCAATCAACAAGTGAGATAAAGATTCTCTATTTACGTCCTCATGAGCAAAAACAGGAACACAAAGCAGGAGTAATTTCGAAGGTTTTAAAGGTAACACATGCGCAATTTACTTGGAGTGGCAGTTAAATACCACATGTCTGTAGGTATGGTGGACACAATGGGAAAACTTGGTTTTAGGGAGTTGGATGCACGAGTAGGATTCCATACTCAGTACAGGTGGAGGCTAGCAAAAGACTGGGAGCGACAAATCAAGAGAGCATAAGAGCCATAATCATGCATAGCGACATAAATATCATTAATAAAATAATAAGCGGTATCACAAGTTCAAAAACTAAATTATCATAGAGGCTATTAGTGAATGGTTCATAGTCATAAACATGGTGTGAGCATGCGCCAAGTCAACCCAATAAAACATTCAAAAGAGAATATCATAAATTTATGCTTCACCATGACAAGAACAACTCATGATTCGTTCAATGGCACATTAAACACTAAGCTATTTGAGGCTAATCATTCTACTCAATAACCACAAGGATTTAAAACTAAAATAACATCTAGCATGATACGAAAAAGTTCTAGCCACAGTCTATACAAGCTTCTACTTGCACCATTAAAATTTCTACTTCAAGCAGCAGTTTCTTTTCCTAACAAGCACCATACAAAATAGGTTTTAACAAAAATACTCTACATGATACAGCAAGAAAAAATGAGAGTAATTACATAAAAATACTAAAACTAACAGCTCTTAGAGAAGAGATGCATGCAAAACATGAGCTAAATAAATGCAGCAACCAGACAAAGATTAAGAATACAAAGTATTCCCATGAAAAAGCGGAGCGTGTCACTCTCCAATAAAAGAATACTGGGGTCCAACCAATCTTATTGAAAAAATAAAAACAAACTGAAAGAAAAAATAAAAGACGCTCCAAGTAAAGCACATCAGATGTGACCGAATAAAAATATAGTTTTACTAGAAGTGACCTAATAATTTGTCGATGAAGAAGGGGATGCCTTGGGCATCCCCAAGCTTAGACGCTTGAGTCTTCTTGGAATTTGCTGGGATGTACCACCGGGGCATCCCCAAGCTTAGGCTCTTCACTCTTCTTGATCACTTCATATCATCCTCTTCTCTTGACCCTTGAAAACTTTCTTCACACCAAATTTCTCACAATCTTCATTAGCAACGTTAGTGCAATCGAAATAATAAATTCACATGGTTCAGTTTCAACACAATCCTAACACTCATAAACACATTAGCTATTGTCACAACTTCTTTTAAAACTCTTTTTCTCAAAAGAACAACAAAAGAAAGAGATTAAGATGCAAATGCAATTATTGGCAGAAAGCTGTCAAAACAGGACATCAGGTAAAGATGATTTTTTTCAAAAATATTCTGTTGGTCAAATAAAAAAGTGTTCAACTAACTAAAGTTGCTTATACAGCCCAGGATTACGCACGAAAATAACTCAGGTCATTTTGAATTTTCTGTGATTTTATACGAATTTAACAGTGCACATCAGAAATCTGTTTCCTGCGCAGAAATCCGAAATATAGTCTCAACTTTCCACTAGAGGCTTTACTTGGCTCAACAAAGACACGAAAGAAAAGATACAACAGGGTCGCTAAGGAAATAGACAACACCCAGGTGCAAAGAAAACAAAAAAAAAACCGACGGAAAAAGGGTTGAAAACGGAAAAATAAAACGAGTTGTCTCCCGGTAGCGCTTTTCTTAAACGCCTTTTAGCTAGGCATAGAAAGCAAATCAAGTATTTTCAAGTGAAGCATCAACATCTGTAACTTCTTCTAAATCATTATTTTCAGCAATAGACACTCTAGGTGTTTCTAAAGATTCAACATGTAGGTCACTCTTAGTTTCATTAATCGTTTTAGCAATTTTCCGCACATATTGAGATTTGGGTTTAGTTATCTTGGGAACATACATGAATCTTTGCTCTTTTCCCACAAAGGCTTTCTCTTTTTTGAATTTAAGAGATAAAAAGTTGAGATTAAAGTTCCCATTGAAGGGTTCGTTGCATAGAAAACAAAAATTTTCCTACGCGAGAGACACCCGAAAGGCCAAGATCTAATCTAGAAGACGAAGTGCAACGGGCAACGAGAAGGTTAAGGAGAACACATACCCTCGAAGACTCAAAGTGGTACGAGATCAAATCTCGTTGTTGGCGTAGTCGTACTCACACCGATCCCGATAGCGAGAAGATGAGCACCGCAATCCGGCGGTGCATCCGTGATTGGTCACACGTACGGTTGATGACGACCTCCGTTCCCTCGTTCCAGCGGGGCGCGGAAGTAGAGGATCCCTCGGAACTCCAGCAGCACGACGGCGTGGTGGTGAAGAAGAATCCCACGGTCAGGGCTTCGCCAAGCCGGAGACCATGGAATGGAGCAGCGGGTGGAGGGAAATGGAAGTGGACAAGTGTGTGTAGGAGGGAGAGCTCTCACCCTCCTTTTATAGGAGAGGGGGAGGCAGCCCAAGGGGGGGTGCGGCCAGCCCATGGGGGTGCCCCCACCTCTTCCCTCATCATGTGAGTGGACACTCCACTCACCTCCACTCATTTTCCATTATTTCCCACTTGGAAAATCCAAAGGTTTTCTTTAATAAATCAATAAAACATTTTTATTTCTTTATTTCAGCATTTGTTAATTCTATTAACAAACATTTGCATAAAGCACCTCGAATCATTTGTTAATTCTATTAACAACCATTCGACGAAAAACCCCTTGAACTATTTCAATTTTCCCCGAAACAATTTCGGTGCTGTCCAAAATATTCTTCGATATTCCGTATCCTCTCAAATGCGTCATCGAACCTTAAGTGTGTCACCCTACGGTTTGCGAATAAGATAGACATGATCGAGACTCCTCTCCGATCAATAATCAACAGCGGGATCTGGAGATCCATGATGACTCCTATATATTCAACGATGACTCTCGTGATCGTGTGAACCAACAACGCCGTGAACTATTCCCTTTGTCTCGCGATATTTTACTTGTCCGAGATTCGATCATTGGTATCAACCATACCTCGTTCAATCTCGTTACCGACAAGTACTCTTTTCTCGTTCCCGTGATATAACATCCTTTGTGATCATATCACGTGCTTGCAAGCGGTTTCGATGTGATATCACCGAGAGGGCCCAGAGTATATCTCTCCGTCATTTGGATGGACAAATCCCACTCTTGATCCATGATCCTCAACTAATACTTTCCGAATACTCAACGACACCTTTATAGTCACCCTGTTACGGTGTGACGTTTGATGCCATCAAAGCACTCTTCCGGTATCAGTGATTGACATGATCTCATGGTATAAGGAATAAGTTACTTCGTGTGTTTGATATAACAATGTAAACTAAATGACTTGATCGCATTGCTATATTCTCTTTGGGTATATGTTCATCACATCATTCTTCTAATGACATGACCCCGTTATTAATAACATCCAATGTTCATGATCAGGAAACCTTGATCATCTATTAATCAACGAGCTAGTTAAAAGAGAGGCTTTACTAGGAACCATTGTTTGTTTATTAAGCACACATGTATCAACGTTTCCGGTTAATACAATTCTAGCATGAGAAATAAACATTCATCATAAACAAGGAATAAGATAATAACCATTTTATTATTGCCTCTCGGGCATATTCCCTTCAGTCTCCCACTTGCACTAGAGTCAATAATCTAGTCTGTAAGCACTTAACACATATGGCGTTCCAGTGTTATTACCATGCTTCGCATGTGGTAAACATTATCAAAAAGATCTGAACTGTTCAGGTCCTATTGTATTTGCATGTTCTTTGCGTCTACACGCATCACTCATTCTCTAATGAGATGGCTTTGTATATATACGGTCAATTTGTGAAAACTTAAGTCCTCAGCTTAAACTGATGTCACTAACATTGTGAAAATGTAGCTTCATAGTGTTAGCATTCTTGGAAATTCACCAAGTTCCGGTGATACCTTAATTCCTCAGCTTAAACTGATGTTACTAACATTGTGAAAATGTAGCTTCATAGTTTCAGCATTCTTGGAAATTCACCAAGTTCAATAAAGAACTCCTTGACACAAAATACGCTTATAATCAGCTGTCAACACAACGATATACTTTAGCCTTTGTTGTAGTATTTGTCACAATATTTCAATTTTGAAACTCTTTCAAATCCAGCATGGAACTTTCTTCCATCCTATTGTGCTACCCTTCATCACATATTTTAATTGAGATAAAATTAGTTGAATAAATGACAAGACTATTAGTGTAACATATTACAACCAATATTTTGTCATTACTATATAGGAAAACATATCCTTAGCATTTCTAAAATGACACAAGGATCTCTCCCACTGTTGTCTAATCATCATATGAATTATCCTGCTATAACATTTTATAGCATAGGAAACATCTGGTTGTGTACATAGCATGGAAACATGACTTAGAAATCTCAATTTCAATGATGCTCATCATGTGTCAAAACACATGAATCTTGCTCAATTATTTTCCATGTGACAAGAACTCCTTCTTATCATTTTTATATTGGCTTACTTCAATATTTCATCTATGTAATTTGGCTTCAATCATATTAGGCGCTTCAATCCATCTTTTATAGATATCGATGCCCAATATCTTCTAAGCCTTTCATCAATATGAAAATCTTAATAGTGTTAATTTAAAATACATATTTTCCAATCAACCATATGTCATCTACATAAAGTATTGGAAATATGTCATCGCGCTCCCACTTAATTTCTTGTAACTCTACAAGCATCTTTATCATTCATGATGGAATCAAACTCTTTTGATAACTTCATTAAGGTAAAGATTTCAACTTCGTTATGCTCACTTCAACCATTGAAGTGTGCATACCTTTCTAGCAACCTTTTTGAATTTTACAAAACTCTCAGACTGTGTCAAGTACACATCCTTGATCAAACTTCCTCGAGAGGAGAGTTGGTTTTGTTATTCAACTGCCATATCATAATATGTAACTTTGCTAGAACTATCTGCCAAGACTAAGCATTACTACGGAAGATCAAAATCTTGTAGTAGTGAACTCTTTGAACTTCGTCAAAAACAACTTTTCGATAAGTACAACTTTCAAAGGATGTAAAATCCATGTCTTTGTCGCTATATAGACCCTTTTGCTATCGTTAGGCATCATGCCTATCGAAAGGACTACCAAGTCACATACTTGATATTCATACAAGGATACTATGGCGGATATAATGACTCATAGTCAATTTTACGAAGTCAGGGCCCATCATTTGCTTCCTTTATAAGGTCCAGGTCCTTTTGTTGTCAAAACAACACTTTACACTTAAACCACAAGTTGTTCTAAGTACAAAGTTTTTTGGACTTTTCTGGTACAGTTCGCAAACTCATTTGAAGTATCTACAACATTTGTAGTGTCTTCTACTTAGTCAAAATAGTAAACCCCGGAACAACTTCCAGTGCTGCGCTACTCTTGACATGATAACGAAGATTCTCTAATCTCGTTGAGTTTGTACTGTGCTCCCACTCACTTGTTTCGCAATAACTACTTTCTCGGGAAATCAACCCTTTCTGACAAACAACATTTGTCTTTTGGTTCGGTGATAGGAGAAATACCCAATGTTGTATTTGGGATAACCTTATAAACATACATTTATCCTATTTTGGTTGTAAACATTTTACACATGCTATGCATACCAAAACTTAAGAAAGTGACAATTCAGGTCACTACCCAAACCATATCTTATATGTTGTCAATTTCAATGGATCATGATGGTGCTCTTTTCAGTGGGAAAAACGGTTGTCACTAATGTATAAACCACAAAATTATAATGGCATTTTTATTAATCTTACCATGTTAAACAGGGTTTGATTTTTGTCTCTTGAATACTCCAAACTAATGTGGGGTATTCGAGAAGTATAAGTTGTAGAAAAATTCTCCAACTTCTCAGATGTTTTGCTAAACTTGTAACTCAAAATTTATTCTTTATGATCCAATCATAAATACTTGATTATCTTGTTACATTGATTTTAACTTCATATTAACAACCTTTTGAACCAATTCAAAATGTCAAACTCCGTTCCCTTTAAATAGATATACTCACATATCTACTCAAGTCATCGACATAATTTTATGAAGGAAAAATTAATCCACCATCCATGACTACACATAATGGACTATATACATCAATATGTACAATCTCCACTAAATTAGTCGTCCATTCTACTTTGGCCTATGAACGGAATTCTAGTCATCTTTTGGAAGAGGTCTCACAAGCGTCAATTTATTCAAAAACAAAATGACTCTGGAAGTCCATCAATATGGAGTTCCTTCATGTTTTCCTTTCCGATATGAACTAAAATGGTGGTGCCACAATTTAAGTGAAACTCTTCAACGTCTTGCACCGTTTAGCATTTAGTCTTATAGATGTTTACTTTACCAACATGATTTATATTAACATATCCATCAATTATGGAATATGGTCATCGTTTGAACAATCTCATTTGTTCTCACAAAAGACTAGAACAAAATAACAAATTATTAAGTTCTTCAAATAAATCTTGACTGTTTGGTTCGATACGACAATGAACACAATAACACTTTATTTATGTTCTTGTCATAATCGATTCCACATCTATTACTAGTTCCTTTTAGGCCCTTGTATTTCTTGCATTGCGTTGCTTTGTATGACAACTCATACCAACCAATGTGGTATCAAAATACCCAAAAAGTACTTTGTTAACTAGTAATACATCTATAACTTGTATATCAAGCATATACTCCTGAGCTGGACTTTCCAGTTATCTTCTTTTTCTGCCATATATCTTTTTGTAATTCTATTTTCAATATTCCCTTTCCTTTATAGAAGAATCATTCAACATCAAACAATGCTAGTCTTACTAGCTCATTTTCTTTGGCGTGTTAGTCATATACTATCACCCATTGATTCATACTTTGAGTTTGATTGTTCTACTAATATCACCATATTAATAGTATTCTTCTAGATTCCACTCTTAGCAATCTCCAAGTAAGGTAAAATACTTTACCCATACTTCTAATCCATCCCATCATAACAATTTTATGATTAAGTTACTATAGCTCGAAGGAAGGGATTTAGAGGATAATTTTGAGCGCCCAACTTCTTGGAATATTCAAACGCCTAGCGTCTTCAATCATTGCATATATTCAAATAATATAAGCATACATTGTCACGCTAAATTATACTCAGCCATGTTGCCACAAATAAGTTTCTAGATATCAATATATCTTTCACTTGATTGTTTCTGAAAACAATTCTTTTCGGTTCCTAAATCACCTTGATCAACAAAACATTCTTTTGAAGATAAAGTAATATGGAAGCAACCATGACTCTAGATTCTAAGTAGGAATTATTTGCTCTCTAGATCAATCAATCATTAACCATATGGAGCTAGGTAGGAAATACCAAAAATCTACAATAGGACTCAATTTTAAATTTCACTAATACGGTACCAATCTTAGAATGGTATTTACCAGATCATAACAGTTATATCTCAATTAACAATCTATGTGTAAGGTAATTATAGATGCCAATGAATACTACAATTTGTGCAAATTCAATTTGATTTGTTGTTCATGATAAATAAGTTCAAGTTAATTCAAAAAATTAAACCATGAACTCCCACTCAAAAACAACATCCCCCTTAGTCGTCTTTAGTGATTACACAAACCAAATTCACTACACCAAAACCGATCATCACGTGAGATGATGTAGCTTCAAAGGCGAACATCGACATGTTCATCATATCAGCCATATGACTCATGCTTTACCTTTCGGTTACGTGTTCCGAGGCCATGTCTGTACATGCTAGGCTCGCCAAGTAGAACCGTAGTATTGCGTGTGTTTCAAGGCCATGTCTGTACATGCTAGGCTTGAAAACACCCGTTGTATGCGAACGTTGAGTCTGTCACACCCGATCATCACGTGGTGTCTCGAAACGACGAACTTTCTTAACGGTGCATACTTAAGGAAGAACACATTATTATCTTGATATTAAGTGAGAGGGATCATCTTATAATGCTAACGTCGCTATCTAAGCAAAACAAGATGCATAAAAGGATTAACATCACATACATCACATGTAAGGATAATGTGATATGATATGGTCCTCCTTGCACTTGATCTCCATCATGTGCATTATGGTATGATCTCAATCATTCCACCGGCGTGGTACCAAGTACCACGGTACCCCAAACTTGATTGTCCATCAATAAGAAGACAACCATATGGATACCTTTCGGTATATCAATAATTTACAAAATAGATCATCTCATAATCAAATTTGTAATATTTACCATGTCACATCACATGCCCAGCAAAAACTAGTTAGACGCTTCTAATTTATTTTTGCATATTTTACGTGGCTTAGGGCTTTCGAGGATAGAACCGTTCATACCTACGAACATCAACCACAACGTTGATAAACACATTTTTAACAACCCTTCATAGACTAGATCTTAACTATAGTAGGAGAAACAGACACCCGCAAGCCACTTATGCAATACAAGTTGCATGTCAGTTGTGGAACAAGTCTCATGTACGTGGACATGTAAGGTTAGTCCGGGCCGCTTCATCCCACTATGCCACTAAGATCATAAAATAGTCAAGGAGGTAATAACATGATCATCAACGCCCACATACACCTATGTGTTCTACCCGTACAAAACATCTACGCATAGATCCGGCTCTGATACCACTGAAGGGTTCGTTGCATAGAAAACAAAAAATTTCCTACGCGAGAGACACCCGAAAGGCCAAGATCTAATCTAGAAGACGAAGTGCAACGGGCAACGAGAAGGTTAAGGAGAACACATACCCTCGAAGACTCAAAGTGGTACGAGATCAAATCTTGTTGTTGGCGTAGTCGTACTCACACCGATCCCGATAGCGAGAAGATGAGCACCGCAATCCGGCGGTGCATCCATGATTGGTCACACGTACGGTTGATGACGACCTCCGTTCCCTCGTTCCAGCGGGGCGCGGAAGTAGAGGATCCCTCGGAACTCCAGCAGCACGACGGCGTGGTGGTGAAGAAGAATCCCACGGTCAGGGCTTCGCCAAGCCGGAGACCATGGAATGGAGCAGCGGGTGGAGGGAAATGGAAGTGGACAAGTGTGTGTAGGAGGGAGAGCTCTCACCCTCCTTTTATAGGAGAGGGGGAGGCAGCCCAAGGGGGGGTGCGGCCAGCCCATGGGGGTGCCCCCACCTCTTCCCTCATCATGTGAGTGGACACTCCACTCACCTCCACTCATTTTCCATTATTTCCCACTTGGAAAATCCAAAGGTTTTCTTTAATAAATCAATAAAACATTTTTATTTCTTTATTTCAGCATTTGTTAATTCTATTAACAAACATTTGCATAAAGCACCTCGAATCATTTGTTAATTCTATTAACAACCATTCGACGAAAAACCCCTTGAACTATTTCAATTTTCCCCGAAACAATTTCGGTGCTGTCCAAAATATTCTTCGATATTCCGTATCCTCTCAAATGCGTCATCGAACCTTAAGTGTGTCACCCTACGGTTTGCGAATAAGATAGACATGATCGAGACTCCTCTCCGATCAATAATCAACAGCGGGATCTGGAGATCCATGATGACTCCTATATATTCAACGATGACTCTCGTGATCGTGTGAACCAACAACGCCGTGAACTATTCCCTTTGTCTCGCGATATTTTACTTGTCCGAGATTCGATCATTGGTATCAACCATACCTCGTTCAATCTCGTTACCGACAAGTACTCTTTTCTCGTTCCCGTGATATAACATCCTTTGTGATCATATCACGTGCTTGCAAGCGGTTTCGATGTGATATCACCGAGAGGGCCCAGAGTATATCTCTCCGTCATTTGGATGGACAAATCCCACTCTTGATCCATGATCCTCAACTAATACTTTCCGAATACTCAACGACACCTTTATAGTCACCCTGTTACGGTGTGACGTTTGATGCCATCAAAGCACTCTTCCGGTATCAGTGATTGACATGATCTCATGGTATAAGGAATAAGTTACTTCGTGTGTTTGATATAACAATGTAAACTAAATGACTTGATCGCATTGCTATATTCTCTTTGGGTATATGTTCATCACATCATTCTTCTAATGACATGACCCCGTTATTAATAACATCCAATGTTCATGATCAGGAAATCTTGATCATCTATTAATCAACGAGCTAGTTAAAAGAGAGGCTTTACTAGGAACCATTGTTTGTTTATTAAGCACACATGTATCAACGTTTCCGGTTAATACAATTCTAGCATGAGAAATAAACATTCATCATAAACAAGGAATAAGATAATAACCATTTTATTATTGCCTCTCGGGCATATTCCCTTCACCCATATCCTCCTCTAGTTTACCAATCCTAGAATTTTGATCATCATGAGTGTTGCCAGCTTCTAGAGCAGTGATTCTTTTATCAATAGTTATTATTGATTCATTAACTTTGCTAGCATTATCAAGGAAAATTGGTAAGTTCATTGCCAAAGAGTTTAGTTTATTAATAACATCCTCCAAAGTGGTCTCAGTTTTAACAGTTATAGTGGGGGGCGTTCCTACCAAACTTTCAATCAAATTGCAGGCTTCCAAGGCAGAAGTTCCTAGAAAATACCTATACCAGCCAGTAGTACCAACATAAAAATTCCTCGGGAGTATCAAGGTATAATATTTTTTTTGTACACCTATTATGAGCATCGTTTATTCTATACCAAGCATCATTTAAACTCTCTCCTCCCTATTGCCTAAAAGAACGAACCTCAACTTCAGGAATACTCATTCTAGCAAAATAAAAGCAAGCAAATAAATAACAGCTATAAAGTAAACTATTTTTTTTTTGTGTTTTTGATACAAAGAAGCAAACAAGACAAAAATAAAAACAAGACAATAAACAAAATAAAGAGGTTGAGAGTGAGAGACTCCCCATTCCAGAAGACTTCTTTCTCCCCGGCAACGGCGCCAGAAATTCTTGTTGCTAGCAGAGTTGACGAGGGAGTGGTTGCTTCTTGATGGCTTTGAATCCCCGACAAAGGCGCTAGAAATTCTTGTTGCTGGCAGAGTTGACGAGGGAGTGTTTGCTTCTTGATGGATTTGAATCCCCGGCAACGGTGCCAGAAATTCTTTGATGCAAACGTTGATGGTGCGTTGGGAACCCCAAGAGGAGGGTGTGATGAGTGCAGCAGTAATAATTTTCCTCAGTTAAGAACCAAGGTTATCAATCCAGTAGGAGAAAAAGGATCTTCATAAGGTTGATGCCACTGACGGTGGTGATGGCGCCTCACCGGTGTCATCAACAACGCAGAACCTGCACACAGCACAACCAAAATACTTTGTCCCAACGGTACATTGAGGTTTTCAATCTCACCGGTCTTGCCGAAAACAAAGATTAGACGTACAGTGTGGAAAATAGTATATGCGTGCAGTAAATAAAGAAAGCAGGAAATTGTAGTGGTTTGTTTAACAGTGTACGAAAATGGACCGGGGTTCATAGGTTCACTAGTGGTGTCTATACATAAAATATAGCATGCTGGGTGAAAAAATTACAGCTAGGCAATTGACAAATAGAGGTTGCACCGTAATGCACATTCATGACATGATGACTACTATGATATTTAGTGCGGGCATTACAACAAAATATACATAGACCGTAATCCAACTGCATCTATGACTAATAATCCACCCTCAGGTTATCATCTGAACCCCCTTAGGTATTAAGTTGCAAGCAACAAATAATCGCATTAAGCAATGTGTGTAACGTAAGAAATGATTGTGCACGCGGGCACTCACACCGTTGTTTTCTCCCTAGTGGCAATAACACATCCTCTCCCGTCACGTTTCTGTCACTCAAGCGCAGGCGAAAAGGAGGCATGAACCCAACTATCGAGCATAAATACTCCCTCTTGGAGTCACTAGCAACTAGTTGGCCAGAGCAACCACTAGCAACGGAAAACATGCAAGATCACAAATAACATATGCAATAAAGACTATAATCAACTTGGCATAAGTTCAATATTCATCGGATCCCATCAAACACAGCACATAGAATTACATAAGAACAATCTCGATCATGTTAGGCAGCTCACGAGATCTAAACATTGAGGCATAGGAGGAGAAGACAACCATCTAGCTACTGCTATGGACTCGTAGTCCAAGGATGAACTACTCACGCGTCACTCCGGAGGCAGGCATGGTAATGAAGAGGCATCCGGTGATGATCTCCTCTCCGGCAAGGTGTCGAGAGACAGCTTCAGAACCCCCCTGATCTAGGGTTGAGGACGACGGCGGCTACGAAACTTTTCGGGGATTTTTGATCAGGTTCCTAGGGTTTTCCTTCGGAGGGGAATAAATAGGCGAAAGGGAAAAGGCGGTGGAGCCCTGGGGGCCCCACACCACCCCCCGGCGCGGCCAAGGGTGGGCGCGCCAACCTATGGTGTGGGCTCCCTGAGTCCCTCCTCCGGGTCTCTTCGGGACTCCGTGGAACCTTCGGGAATTCTAAGACTTCCGGGCTTCGAATTTTCCAATTCCGAGAATATTTCCAGAACAACTTTTATGAAACAAAAAACAACAGAAAACAATGAACTGGATCTGTGGCATCTTGTCAATAGGTTAGTCCAGAAAACCGATAAAAATGACATAAAGAAGGGAGAAAACATGTAGCAATTGGCATAATCATCATGGAACATCAAAAATTCTAGATACGTTGGGGATGTATCAAGTGCTAACACCGATAAATCTCACATGCATCAACTACTAACAAGTAATACACATCGAGAGAGAGATCGAATGTAAAACAACGATAGAGCCATAGAGGCCCTAATTGTTACAACGGGATGAAGGTGGATGATGAGGGTGATGGTGCTGGTGGTGATGATGATGACGATGACGATCTTGATGATGCCCGGAGCGATGACGGTGACGATGGCGATGATTTCCCCTCTCTGGGGAGGAATTTCCCCCACAGATTTCTCCCTGCCAGAGAGCTTTTCTCTCTCTGGTGTTTTCCGCCCCGAGGCGGCGGAGGAATAATTCTTCGAGGATTTCCTGGGGCTTAGGGTTTCCTGGGGGTCAAGTACGCGAAAGGGGGCGCCCGGGAGTGAGCCAGGGGCACACCACCCCCTGGCGCTACCAAGGGGGGCACCGCCTGGTGGTGTGGGCCCCAGGTGGCCCCGCTCCGGGTGCCCTTCTGGCTTAGTTCCTCCTCGGACCTTCTACTTCTTCCGATCTTGTGAAATAGGGTATCTCGACGATGCTTTTTCCGTCAGATTTCTGGTTGTGGTGTTTATTCTCCAAAAATTATGAAACATGCAAAATAAGATAAAATAACATAAGTGATTCATAACATGAAATATATCGATGAATAACAGAAAATAACAATATAAAACAGTGATGCAAAATGGACGTATCAGTTCACTAGTGGTGTCTCTCCAAAGAAAACAATCATGTTGGGTGAACGAATTACAGCTAGGCAATTGAAAAATCATGAACGTATATCAATACTATTACGAAAAGATAAAGTTCACGAGTTCTAACATTGTAGGCATTACGTCAAGGCATATGGACCGCTATCCCGCATGCATCCATATCTAAAAGTCCACTTCAAGAAATCTCTCCAGCAAATCCCTTGGTATTAAGTTACAGCAACAAAGTGATTGCTATGCGTGCAACAGACAAATGCATTAAGATCAATATGTAATGTAAGTAGTGGTTCCCATCTGTAGACAACAGCACCTCTGTTTTCTTCCTAGTGGCAACAACACATCCTCCCTCCGCACATTTCTGTCACTCGAGCGCAGGCAACAAGGAGGCATGAACCCGCTATCTAGCATATAAACCCTCTCTTGGAGGTGAAAAAAACTATGTGCCCAAGGTAATCATAAACACCGGAGAGCATTGCACGACAAGATTAAAACTATCTACAACTACAAGTGAAGCATCTCATATTGACATGAACAAAATAATCATAATCTCATGGTTGATCGGATCCCAACAAACCCAACATGCACAATTACATAACGGTGGTCTCGATCATGTGAGACAACTCGCGAGACTCAAAACATGGAGGCATAGGGGAGAAAACAACCTCTAGCTACTTCTATGGGACCCGTAGTCCCGAGATGAACTACTCACACATCTCTCCGGAGGCGATCATAGCGATGTAGAGTGTAACATCCAAGTATGAAAACTCCCTAGTTGTTTTGGTTCTTTGTTTAATTTAAGCAATGCATCATGTCATCATCCTCATTTCATTTCTGTTTGCATCTGTTTTACCTTTGTTTTCATAATAAAATTCAAACATTAATCAACCTTTGTTCTCATACTTGTCTGTTACAATCTCTTTCAAATAAGAAATGCAAATCAAAACCTCATTTGTTTCCAAATACTTCAATAATGATCAATTATTAAATTGTTGGTTTTATTTCAATCAATTAAATCCAAATCACCTTCAAGTTCAAATTAAAATTCATCAAACAGCACCCAAGCTGAGTTTATAAAAACTCTATAAACCAATCAACTAAATTAATCAACTTAACCATAGGGGTCACCCTATGAAAATGGATGTTTTCATTAAAGTTTAATTAACATTACAATTCCTTCAATTTTGGTTTATTTCCAAACAGCAATGTAAAAGTTTGAATTTTCAAAAAACCTAATTGCCAACTGAAAGATTTTGAGCTAACAATTCCCCATGAATTTTCTCTAAATTTTTAAAACCAAAAACCCTAACAATTGCTTCCCTTTTCTATTGCTACAAAAGAAAAACAGAAAAGAAAATAAAAATAAAAGAAGCAACAGCTAACTAGCGCGCGGCAACTAACCCTAGCGCGGCCCAGCCCAACTAACCTACCCCCTGGCCCGGTACCGGTTCACTCAGCCGTTCCCCGTCGTCTTCGTGTACGGCGCTAATCCTAGCGGTGCCACGGCAGCACAGGAGCTCGCCGACGGCCCCCAGCTACCCATAGCGCCTATATCTACCCCTAGCTTCCCCGGAGACCTAACCCTAGCTAATCCTAGCCTCACCCCTCGAGCCCGCGCCGCCGTGTTCCCTCTCTCTCACCGGTTTTCGCTCTCTGCAACCACCCAGCACCGCCGCCGTTCTCTGAACCTCGGTGATCAGCGCCGCCTCGTCTCACCACCACCTCTCCTAGCCACCAAAAATCGACCCGACGTGTTCTCCTCTACCTCGTCTACATCTCAGCAGCAGCGGAGGATCGCCACAGCACCGCCTCCTTCCACGACGCCGTCGTCCACGCCGACTGCCTCGGGCCTCTGCCACAACTCCACAGTCGGTGAGCAGCCGCCATGCCCACCTCCTCCCTCTCTGCCTCGCGTCCGCACACTGCGCACGCTTCCGTGCACAATCCGCAACCATCCACGGCGCAGCACGGCCACGAGATCGCCGGCGGCCACCGTCAAGTGCTGTCAGGTCGCGGAACCTTTTGATCGTCAGTTAAAAGTTCAGAGCACGCGCTAACTAAACCTAATCCTGCTCGCGTCGCCTAGACTGACAAGAAACGTTTCTCACCATAGTGGCTGCAGTGCAATCGCTAGCGCCTCAGGTCTCTGGTTCGATTCCTCGCATCCGCGGATAAAAACCACACTTTTTCTTTTGCGCGCGTGGCTGACACCCGTGCCCCACCCGTCATACACGCTCTTGCCACGCACGCACACAGTGCTCTGGCCCCCCCGACAGTGTCTGGGGTAAGCTCCAGTGCGGTAACAAAATGTTTAACACGTTCTGTTTTAATTTCTAAATTCTTTTAATTCACAGAAATAAACCCTAAACTTAAACATTTAATAACTTTTAATCTATAACTCTAAAAAATAAAAGTTATATATGTCTATTGCTCTAAATTAAATGATCTTTCCAAATAATCCATTGGTGTACTGTTTTACAAATTCCAAATGCATTTAAAATTCAAATTTGAATAATTCAAATGCAAATTGCTAAATTCAATAACTAATTCATTATTAATCCAATAAGTACAAATAAAATATGTTTTTCATACCATTTTGAATAACCTATTCAAATATAAATTTTGTTTCATGGTTTGAATAATTTAAATTGCCTAAATAATTTAATACTTGTTTAATTCATTTAAATTTGCTAAAATCATACCTTGCTCAAAATAAAATATTTTTGAACATGCAAAATATGTTTTCAAACCACCAAAGTGTGAACTTTTCAAATGTGAGTTTGAATTTATGTTTTGGACAAATAAAAATTCTATTAAATTCAAACTTGTTTTAAAATCATTTAAAACTTGTTTAATATTGTTTAATTCATCCTAATTCCAATTTCAATATTTGAAACATGTAATCCAACTAAAATTGGATGTTCTTTTCAAATATAAATTTTGTTAATTGTTTTGCACCCTTTAACTTGATGGAAACAACAATTGTTTGTGTGACATGTTAAGTAACCCAAAATTTCTAAACTTAATAAATGATTTCCAAAACTTGTTAAATCCTTTTAACACTTGCAGCTATCATTGTTATTTGTTGTTATCATCATGCATGCATCATGCTAACAACTTTCACATAATAATTAATTGTAAATCATTTGTTCCCACTTAAGTCATGGACCCTTTTCCATATGCAACTCAAAATAGCATAGGGGTCCATTTAAAATTGTGTTATCATGTTAGCTAGTTTATTTTGATGCAACCATTAACTTGTCATGCATCATCTTGATTGTGCACAATGCCATGATAATGATTGTTTATATTTCTGTCTTGTTTGTTTGCTTCTTCTCGAATAGACGACGACGTTGAGACAGACGATCTTTACATCACCCCTTCTGAGGATCTAGCTCAGTACCCGGCTGCTGAGTTTGCAGGCAAGTTATCACTCACATGAACCATTGTGTTCCTTTCAACCCTGGTTACCGATACTTTCCGTTGTCTATTTCTGCTAGCCTTAGTGGTAGTTGTTTCTGTTACGAACCTATCACATGAATCCTTTAACCCTGATATTGCCCCACCACCACTCCTACAACCCTATTGTTTGAGCCAGTGTCTTACTAGCATGCTTAGGTTGTTTTGCTCGAGTCTGTTACCCGTTACTTTCAGTTACTATATCTTTATTATGTTCTGGGGGCTCGATGTTTAATCAATCAATCAATCATGCTAATGTTATTGTTAATAATAATTTGATGATAAGGCACCGGCAGGAGGCCCTGTGTGGTTTTGAGGCCTGCTAGTGTCGACCCTAATAGGAAAAGGGTCTTGTCTACTAATCCATGATGAGCGCACTACCCGCATGTGGGAAGCGAGTATGGGCGCCCCCCTCAATTTGATTCGATTCGCATCTCGTCCAAATCATCTCATTTAGTTCGTGTTTTCCATTTGCCGCACGCATGTTTTTGCGAGCCCAGCGCAGGGTGGAACTTTTGTAGTCGGCATATAGGGGGACACGTTCTTAGAGTGCTATGAGGGTCCATTTTCTTCTGGGCTCGATTAGCCGTGCGCCCAAGGTGCTTTGGGCTTGATGCGAAGAAGAGTTGAGTTGTGTTGAGTGCCCCGCTTGGTGGGAGGCATCCCATCTGGCGGGTTATTCATACGTGTACGACCAAATTGGTGCAACCCTGCAGGGATAATCTTCTCGAGAAGCCGTGTTTTCCGCGGTTATGGTTAACTTGGTGAAAGTACTGGCTAACAAGTACTCAGGACAACTTCAACCTAATGATTAACCACCCTACACCCAATGATTACAACCTGACTAGTAATAGACTTATTGACACAATAATTTGATTCATCCTTAATCCAACCGTGTGAGTTATCCTCGGATTGCTTCTTTGGATAAGGGGCGAGATCCAGGATGGGTTTGTTTGAATTTATCTTTCAGCTGGTTACAATACTCGATCTTATCTCCTTTCTGTTAGCCGGAAGTGGTAGAATCTCTGTAGTTGGTTAGCGCAGCCAGTTGCAGCATCTTATATATCCCCTTCCTTCCGTTGAACCCAAGTCATCTGTGCTTGTGTTGACGGGCTATACTTTGGTGAACTGTGAGTCTTGCTTTCCAGTACGTCTATGTACTGACCCCTTTGGGGTTGTGGTTTCCGCAGACTACGCTTACGAGGATCCAGGTGACGGCTACTACGTGGAGTTTGACAAGGCTGCTGACGAGTAGTTAGCGGACCCGGGCAGGATCCGAGACATCGTGGATGGACTCCGTCTTTATTTCAGTTTCCGGCTTCTTAAGCCTGTTTGGATTTGTCTGTACTCAGACCCCTTTGAATGCTTCCGCTGAGATGTAATGATGTTATGTTGGGACATGTGTCCTCTGGATGATTGTATTTGCTATCTCTGCCCTAGTGAGGGCCATTTGCAACTTATTTCAATCTTTTGTGTCTTAGAGGCATGTTGTGTTATCCTTTTGTTCAAAGCCGTTGACGTACCATGTGTGTATGGTATGAAGTACGTCAATGGTAGTGTCCTGATTTCTACGGGATAGTTTACATCGACGGTGAACAGTAGCGATGGGTTGTCACACATAAGTGTTGGCCTACTCGTAAGAGGACGCGGGTGCCGGTAAGCCCCGTAATCCCATCAGAATACTGTTCAGTTCGTACGGTGAGTATCCTCTAGAAGTCCGGGTGCGACATAGAGGCCTCCAGTGACGACCCCCCTCTTTGGCAGGGTGCCGGAGCAGGACTCTAGAAGCTCTAAATTGGACTTTCGAGGTGACGACGCCTCTCTATATGTTTCATGGAAAATAACTCTATTCCCATGATTTTTAGGGTTGAAGGCAATTTATGGGTGAAGAGGGGACGTGAGGAGGTGCTCAAGGCTCCCATGGGCCCACAGGCGCGTCCTTGGGGGGGTGTCAGGCTCCCCTCCGTCTCTCCTTTGGACTCCGTCTTCGTTCGGGTAAAAAATGATCTCTGTGGATTTTCAGCCCTTTCCAAGAATATTCCCTTAAGAACTTTTGTGAAATAGGAAAACAACAGAAAACAACAACTGGCCTGGGGCATCTTGTTAATAGGTTAGTCTATGAAAACATCTGGAAAACGAAGGAAAACGGTAGAAAACATGTGGAAAACAAAAGGTATAAGATATAAACAAGCATGAAGCATAAAAAATTATAGATACGTTTGCAACATATCAGCATCCCCAAGCTTAACTCCTGCTCGTCCTCGTGTAGGTAAGTGATAACAAAATATTTTTTGAGGCGACATGAAGCCAACACAAATCTTGATCCATGTTAAGTAAACGCATTGCAAGCTGAGATCAAAGTAGTTTAACAAAGACATGATAAATAATATTTCAACTAATGTAAACTTAGCAATCATGTTGCACATGAAAAGAAACACAAAGAAAAGAAAATGAATAGTGAAACATTGAAAGTGATATGTTTGTTTCAATCATAAAGAAAAAACATAATAAAGTGGTATCCAGCTAGTCCTTCGTGTGGTAGCAAAACATAAAGGCCAGTACACCTTCAAAGTTTAAATGGTGACTAGATACAAATAATTTGAGACCAAACAATACCACAAATCATGAATCAATCAATAATAAATTTTGGGACTATACACATTATACTTAGAAGAACAACTCAAAATACTGCAGACATAAATAACTGGTCAATTTTGCAGCAAGAAAAGGTAAGGATAAAACCTAAACACTAGCTAAGAATGTACTTACCGAGTGTTGTCAAAAAACGGTCGTGTTCAACAGGATTTTGGGATCAAGGTCAATTTTGGTGATGAATATGAAATGAGTAGTGGTGACAAAGCAAGCTCTAAGGCAAGAGTAGTCTATAATGTGCCCATTCTTTTGAATATCCGGATGGTCCATATACGCAATCTACGAGAATGAGCAACAAAATAGCATGTAAGACACCCGAAGATGCAAGTTCCATCGAGAAGAGCAAAAAACAATGAAGAAAACTTACAACAATGAGGGGCAGAGGTCCAGAAATCCAGAATTCAAACTCATTCTTCTTAGAACTCTACTTAGTTTTTTTACCCTCAACCTCATGTTCTAATACAACACCTGTCCTTCCTACACAGTCTCTGCTTTTGACACCAGAGGCTGCTGCTTCCTGATATGAATTTTCTTGATATAGTGCATAACAAGATCCAGAATGTGTTGGTCCCAATCATACTCGTGCATCTTCTTTGGATCATCCATGCACCCTAGATAATCCAAACTCATCATATTGTTGGTACCCGGATGAAGGACAGTTGCCCAGCAGAGAAGGTCCCATGTCCTGATAATAGAGGCCTCATCATCATCGTCAAGATCCTTTAGCATCTTTGTTGCCTTCTCTATGGGGAGCCTGACCAAATCACCTTTATAAGCATCGCGTAGATCATACTGAGAGCTCTTTGTCAGTAACTTTACTGGCTTGTCCCCTAAGATGATATCAAACACCTTTTTGATCATGTCCTTGGTGAACAGGAACTTTTTGCCACGGTAGTTGAATTCATGGAGCTCACAGATTGTATGGTCATCAATGAAGTCAATGAGCTCGTTTGGCACATTGAAGGGCGAAATATTCAGGAGTGATCTGAATGTGTTGTGCTTCTCAATCACTTTTCTCTTCTCAGGTGTCAGTTCTTTAGCACACCTGTGTAACCGCTTCACAAAAAAAAGGTCCTTCGAACACCAATACTTGCCCTGCTAAGAAAAAATAGCAATTTAAAATAAAATATAATCAACGAAGCTAGCTGATTTAAAACTTCTAAGGAAACACAATTATTGCATAACATCTAACCTAGTGTAGCAAGAATAAAACAACTATGAAATTTTTATTGAAAAACAAGTATACCATGAATACAAAACCTATGCTATTAGAATTAAACAACTGCATACAATACCTTGCATAACCCAATGTAGAAAAAAAAACAAGTGTGTGAAACTAGAAATTGCTGAAAACAAAGCATATAAATCAAAATGGTCCAAACCAACATGCTAGCAAAGTTCTAAACTAGCACAGTGTAACTTAAAGTAACAAAAATATTTACAGCTATCAAAGTATATCAGACAGTTGTTGGCCCAGCAAAAAAAATACATGGGGAAAAAATATTGAACCACAACTTTTTAGGCTTTGTTTCCATGTTGAACCCACATAATGCCCCTCTATAAACATCACAAAAACAAATTACATAAGCTCATGCACACAAAATGTCTACATTATGCCCCTATACATTACAAAAGCTCATGCCTAATAAGCTCCATCCATGGAACAAAAAAAGTTGCACTAAAACCCTAACCGGATTTGGCCTACATATGTTACAGCAGACAAAAAAACAACATATGAATACAAGCATGGTGGGATTCCTAAGCAGAAGGTGCATAAGACTGAAGAAAAAATTAGATGCCGGAGCTTAGGCACATACGGGAGGGGGAGGGCGCGACAACGAGGAACTCACCTCCATAGATTGACGCAGAGGATCAATCTACGACGAGGTGCCCGGCGCAGTTGCCATGGCAGCAACCACCCTGACTCGCACAATCAACCGGAGATTCAGAAAGCGAGCAAACAAGGACTGGGAGGACGACAAGAAGTAGGGGGGCGAAATGCTCACGAGAGCGCGACGGAGCGGTCGCCGGACCAAGGCCTAGCAGGGATCGACCGGTGCCTACGGATCGCTCGTGGCGTCGCAACCTCGTCGCCGTAGCTCAGTAGAGATGGGGAAGGAGACGGAAATGGACATGAGACGGTTGCTACAAGGGATGCGGTAATAACGAGGCGAAACGTGCGGGTCGTGGGTTCCGTTACGTGGATACGTGGCAACTCTGCACGCGTCCGATAGAACCATCCGACGGCGCTCCACCCGGAGGTTGCAAAACATGCACCCCCCAGGGCTTCATGGCGTTTTCCTACGAATTTGTACTAAAATCTGCAACAATTTGTAACGGACTACCATACAAAGTTTGTAACGTACTACCATACAAAGCTTGGGAACATTAGTGCAAATGCTCTATTATGGGACTCGCGGTGTAATAAGGCCTTACTGGGATATGCGTGTACCCGGCCTAGAAGGTGCAAGGCACTGGGAAAGCAAAGCCCGACAAAATAACCCTGTCTGAGTTTCCTCAGAAGATCGGCTGCTGCGTGGCCGCCGCCGGCCCATAGTACGTCTGGACGTTAACCCAGAGCAGCGACAGGATGGAGACGAAGAGCACCGACCAGAGGACGGCGATCGTCGGCGCCCGCTCCCGCCGCGCGAGGAGCCCCCTGAGAAACCCTTGCAGGTGCGCCACCACCCACGCTGCGAACAGCAGCCTCCAGGCGAGCGGGCCCCACGACTCGTACCCGTGGTCCACGCCGTACGAGATCGCCACTACCAGGCCGGCGAGGTTGCCCAGCAGCACGCTGATCGGCGGCACAAGAAGGTTACTCCACTGCACTGACCGCGTCGAGTCCGGCATCGTTGCCTCATCCTCCTCCTCGGCCGGCATCGTTGTGTCCGTCGAGAAGCCGACGTCGATGCCAGTGCACGCCCTGAAAATGCCCTGGAACACGGCAGCGAGGCCGGCAGACGTACCCATCACCACCCAGAGCTTCTCGTCCCGCCACCACGACCGCAGCGACACGCCGCTCCACCTCAGCTCCAGCGCCACGGACGCGGCCACCGAGGAGAGCAGCAGGACGAGCAGGACCCCGGCGTCGTAGCCCACGTCGTCGGGGAAGATGGACATGCCGGCGAGGAGGCAGACGGCCGAGAGCGCGCAGTAGACGGTGAGCGGGAGGGAGGCGAGCGGGTAGGCGACGCGGTTCCCGTACGCCAGCCGCTGCAGCGGACCCATGCCGCCGCTGACGCCGGCCCAGATGGGACAGTGCCGGCTCAGCAGGAGCCCCATGGCCGCCGCCGCCCGCCGCGACGCGCCCGCAAGCATCTCCGAGGGGCAGCACGCCGCGTAGCTCCTGAATGCGGGCCGGGCCGGCATGCAGTACGCTGACGCCCACCCGCGCGCGTGCATCCGAAATCCCGTTGCGACACCGACGCCGGCGCCAGCGCCGTAAATCCACCCGAACTGCACGAGATCAGCAATGTCAAACCAAACTTCCAGATCACACGCGGGACTCGACATAAGCTGTAGTAGAAAACTGAGTACTACTGGCACCTCTTTGCCCCATCTCGTCCGCTCCTCGTACGCCGCGCTCACGACGTTGATGATGGCCTCCTTGAGGAGAGGAGACGCCGCCATGGCCGCGGTCTGCTGCGAGTCGTTCTCCCCGAACGCCGAGGAGATGAACACCGGGGACAGCCCGAAGTGGCGCTCCAACGCGGCGCGGTACGAACGCAGCCTCCGCGTCTTTGCCCGCTCGGTTTCCCCCTCGTCGTCTTCAGAGTCAAGCAACGGGACGACGGACATGGTCCTCCTCAGCCTCAGCTTTCGCGTCTCCCTCTCCCCGAAACAGCACCACTTCCGACGGCCCGTCTGCAGGTCATCGGCGTCCTCGGCCACCGCGGGGTCGAACCCGTACAGCGCCTTCCGGTTGAAGCAGCACCCGGAGCCGACGTAGACCGGGCCCTGGATGCCGTCCAAACACTTCATATCGATCTGAACCGAACCATCGGAAAATGCCAAGGTCAGCGTGATTCATCAATGGACGGTCGCATTCCACAGCTGACCTGAATTCCTTACATCGAAGAAGACGGAGTCGCGGCTCGCCCATGGATCATCGTCGTCTGCAGCGGCGGGGAGAGCGGGCCGCAGAGGGAACTGGACGAAGCATGTCCTGTTTCCAGCCTCCGGATCCATCAGGAAGCACATTGCCTCCCTCAGGGCTTTGCTGTTGTTGACGTAGTGGTCGTAGTCCAGGTTGAGCACGTAGGCGCAATTTGTCAGCACGGCAGACACCCGGAGCTGACCGAAGCCAATTGTCAAATTTAGCGGCAGCATTGCAACTGACGAACAAATCAATGCAGCAATGGAAAATGGAAGTATGCACGAGTACGACATGGTCGAACGTACGCACCAATGCGTTCATGGCGCCGGCTTTCCCGTGATGCTGGAACCCGGGCCGCTTCTCCCGCGACACGTAGAAGAGCCGAGGGAGCTCCTTCCCCTCGGCGTCGCCGTCACGGTCATCGGAGGGGCCCAGAAGCGCCTGGATCATGGCAGGATGGTCCCTCGGGTCGTTCCCGGGCCACGGCGTGCCGTCGGACATGACCCACCCGTCCTCGGGCACCTTGCGCGCCTTGGCGGCGAGGTAGTTCATGCGCACCTTGAACTCCTCGTACTCCCTCTTCATGGCGCGGCGCTCCTTGACGAAGGACGGCGCGACCTTGTCCCGGAGGTAGTCCACGCCCCGCGCGAAGTAGGGCTCGGGCGCCCTCGGCTCCACGCCGTGCGCGCGGCAGAACGGGACCCACCTCCGCGCGAGCCGCGCCGTCTCGGAGAGCGCCTCGAAGAGCAGCATGTCGGCGCCGTCGTCGGAGACGTAGCAGGCGAGCCTCCCCGCGGGGTAGTCCGCCGCGAGCACGGACAGCACCGTGTTCGCCGTCGCCAGCGGCGGCTCCCTCCCCGCGTCCGCCGCGCTCACGAACACGTCCACGCTCGCCAGCTTGTGCTCCTTCTCGAGCAGGTGGAGGTGCGTGGCGCGGTTGGTCGGGGAGAGCTTCGTGAGCTGGGCGGCGAGCCATGCGAAGGCGAGCCAGCACTCGCACGCGACGGAGGTGAGCCATAGACCGTACGCGTCGGGCACCGGGTGGGTGACGCGGTACCGGAGGAAGAGCGCGAGGAGGATGGCGCGGAGCGCCACGGCCGCGCGGTACAGCTTGAGTTGGGCGGACGGCATGGGAACCTTGCTGCTGAGAGGCTCCGGAGGAGGAGGCCCGGCATCGTCGCCGCCACTGCGAAAAACACGGGGAGAAAACATGATTACGCACGGTGATTTCGCGCCAAGTCGCAGCGGTGCAGATATACTTTCCATTTGCCAATCGTGAATTGCAATGCGTATCGGAATCTGAAGCTTACCTTTCTGAAGGTGCACGGAGCTCGGGCTCCGGGCTGTTGGGAGGCACTTTCTGCAGGCTCTCGCCGTCGTCCATCTCAAAGGCCGATCGGGAGATGGTCTCACTAGCTAGCACTGTACGTCTTGGATGTTAAGGCCCAGAGAGCTATTTATACGACAGCCGAAGCAGCATCCAGTTAACTACTCTATTTTTGTCCTGGCCGAGGAATCCAGATCCTGCAAATTCCATCCCACGGATCCTACCGGAAACGACAAGATGCCGTACGATGATCGCGAGGCGGTCTCGGCGAAAGAAACAACGGCCTAATGCGGATTGCTCTTGTGCAGTAGCTGGTGGAGCATATGGGAACAACGGACAAGTGTCTGTCTTGCAAGAATGAACTTATCGTCAGTTAAGGAATCGGGAGAAGCAGTCAATCACTACGACACTACCTGCTCTCTCCCAGTAAACAAATCATGATCAACCCTCAGCAACTACTCCTACTTACGTGGATCGATGATGTTAGAATCTGACATAAGATTACTCTTAATAGCTTCAAATATATTAAGTCACATAAGGAATAAATCCAATAGTAGTACAAAGCATGTAAATCCTAAAATCAGAAGCATCTCCGCACCTCGAATATACACCAACAATTCACATCCCTAGCTACTAGAGCATGGTACATAAAACATAGTAACAGTACATACATACATACATACATACATGCACACGTACTGCATGCTCAATCTAGGTACGATACATATGTATATGTTCGGCAGGGATCGACCGCGCACAGTACGTGCATTATGAGGTTCCAGCTCCCCTGACTATAATTGAGAGCACACATTACATAGCGCAGTAAATATTTCTTTTGGCGCTTTATCGATCTAGTTAAAGAGCACTCTAATTAAATTAATTAAGGAAACTGTCGCCATTACATTACATTCCACAAGCAATTAAGCAGCAGGCAACCCCAGACGTACGTCTCAGGGTGCTGCTATTGGCTAGCTGTCGCCGGCGCCGGCACCGCTACCTGGTCCTCTCCTGTTACCGGTGGTGTTCTTCAGTATCTGCAAACATGAGACTAGTTAGATAACAAAGGCATCTCCCGTTCACTAGCTACGGGATCACATCAACAACAATTAGAGGTGTCGGACGTGTCACGAGTATAAACGGTCTAACCTCGTGCGCGTATACCTCGATCCTATAGTACGTTTTCCATTAACATACCTGTCTAAGCATTTGGTTCTCGTTCTGTAGTGTGGAGAGTCTCTCCTCAAGCTCTGAATTTCTATTCTCCAAGTCCTTCACCTTCGTCTCCAGCTCACCCATGTACACCTTCTTCCTCTCCCGTGCTTGCTGCGCTGACACCCGGTTCCTCAACAACCTAGATTAGTATGCAGTTATCACAAAATTGTTAGCGAAAAAAAAAAAGAAATTAGCTTTAAATCACGCGGCAGTTATCCAAGTATTGGATGTTTGCTGAATAACATTCTACATTCTAGTGTTGTATTTTTAAGTTGACAATAGGTGAGTATGCCAAGACATTAATTCTATTCATTAAACATAAAACAATTAATAGTTGACACAGAAGAAGTGTTTTAGACGGTGTAGCGAGGGCGTTTTGGCAAAGTTATGAGAAACCTTCATTTGACAGTGTGTTTTGGTGGTATGTATGTTTGTTGAGTCTGCCACATTGTCGGCATATGAGGATGGTGGCCTTGTTTAGCTAGGCTTGCGAGTTTGGTTAACAGTTTTTTTTTTAACGAGGCAAAAGCTTTGCCTTTTATATTGATATAGGAGAAGCAAACATGGAACGGCCTAGGCCAAAATAAAAAAGATCACTGCTAGAAAACTAGCGCCCACGAGGGTCTAGTTCAAGCTACTCCGTCCAATCTAGCTGAAAGAAAAATCGTCATTTCTTAGACTTCGACCTCTTGAACCAACGTGTCAGAACGACAAGTCGAAGCGGAGGGATGGCGCGAGCTAGCAACCAGGCAGCCAATCAGACGGAGACGTCCAGCGCAGCCGGTAAAGGGAAATCGCTGCCCCCCGGGCCAGCGAGGGCAATCAAAGCTTGGTTAACAGTTTCACCCTATTTTCATATTAAAGTCAGGGCTCCAATTGTATTATAAAAGAAAAGTAGCCCAACTTGGATAGGACAATGATGGATCTAATAGGGGGTTCCTCGAAAAGATCACAAATCCTAGGGTCGATGTGGAATGTAAGATCCTAATTGTAAACCTTTGTGTTTAATGTATGATGTTCACTTCGTAAAATCTAAATGCAGAGAAAATATCATATGGGATCCATGTAAATTATAGCGGACACGATTTTTTTTTTAACAACAAGCTTTCTTACAAGTTAACACATATACCTATAAATGCCTAGAATAATTTATGACCATTAGATTTTTTTAATTAAGATCTTACAAAAAATGGTAAATTTTACAATTGTATATATGATCATACAATCTACTCAATTTAGCTAGGGATGTACTCCCTCCGTTCCTAAATGTAATATGTTTTAGCCATTTTTTACATCCATACATATCTATATGTATCTAGATAACTTTTAGCATATATGTTCACTCATATTAGTGTGTATCTAGACAACATGAGTAATAGCTAGAACATCTTATATTTAGGAATGGAGGGAGTACAAGCGTAGATACTGACATTTTTTAGATGGTGCACTTGATAAAAGGAGAAAAGATGTCGATCCAGATATTCATCCCTCGTTAATGAAATTAGATGTTTGATGAACCAAGCAATAGATACTTGCATTTCTTAGATTAAGTGCACTTAATACTCTGTTAACCATTTTGTGGTGAACTTTGCTTGCCTACAAGCTCATACAACAGTGTGGATTAGACCGGGGCCAAAAATATCGAGGAATGGTGCTAGAAAATTTGTAACCATATTATTTGGCTAATACAAGTTGTATTCCCTGAAAAACTATCCAGTCCCAGATCAAGAACTTTATGCTTAGGTTGTATAGAGTTCGGTTGGGCTGGGCCTTTGTGTTTTTCTTTCTTATATGTATTGTATGGGTTGGGCCAAAATCTTAGTTGGGGCACACTCTTACACTTATTGGATCCAACACTATATAAGACTGAATAAAGATTATGAAAACCATAATCCCAAGTCATATATTTGCTCGGTTTAAATGTTAATTAACAAACTAGTTCCATAGAAGCCATCATGTGTGTATTTAGCAAAATATAGGAATCATAACAAGGTCAATGGTGATGAGGATGAAGAATCAAGAAAGACAAACCTAAATCTGAAATGGATGACGTTGTAAAAAGGAGAAGTGAGAGGAATAGAAAGAAGATATGCATGCAATGGACACATGTGAATATATGACCAAGAAGAAGAATCTAGAGATTCGTACAGATAATGTACAATTTACACAGTTCTTAGCACCCGTTCACCTTTTTATTTTACATATTTCATCATGTGTTGGTGTGATATTAGGAGACAGTGGTGTGGATTTTGGTCAATATTTTTCTATGATTAGAAGTTTAAAATATGATAGAAAAAAATTTATTTTTACTGGTAAGAGAAATGATAATCATATGGCCATATGGGAACAAAACTAGATCGTTTTGATCCAAATTTTCTAATTAATTACTATCTAATATTTATCGTGGTGATAAAGATAAGAATTATAGTGAGCTAAATGATTTCAATATTCCATTAGCAGCCTTTCATATTCGTACAAAATCGAGGACTTACATGCCAGTCAATAGTGAGAAGTCCAAAATTAGGAGTAAATTCAAATAAATATTTGTTATCATGATTGGTTTTTATGGAGTGGTAGAAGGATCATGTGATCTTAAAAATAAAATATTTCTTAAAGATGTAATTTCTAATCTTAGATTCGATTTTGTGTGAAAGAAACAAAAAATGAAAATATTTTACTGGTTCTTGGCTGGATAGAATTGGTGGAAATATTTCTATGTGTAGTTGTGAGGCCCTTTAATAGGACCATTAGGAGTTTTGATTATGGGTGCTAGAAAGGATTTAAATGACATGGGGGAGTGTGTTGTTGGTATATTTTCTTTACTAGAATGCTTTTTATGGGATAATTAAATTTAAATGTAATTTTAAACATTCGAGAAACAATTTGAGTTTCTAGTCAAACTAGTGCATATTTTAGGATGTAATAAGCAAGATTTTGTATTGAATGAGGATTTTAATTAGATTAGAAGACCGAAATCAAGAAAAAAAAGTCAAAAAATATCCAAGTAGTATACTATGTTCAATTCCATCATTGAACAGTAGGGCCCAAAGGAATTGGCCCTGGCTAGAAGAAGCTTTAATTGGTAGAATAACCAATAAGATCCTTTATTTGAATTTCTAGATATAATTATAGTAACCCCTCTTGGGAAATTATTCTTCATTTAGTGACCATTAGAACACTAATTAGTTTTAAATCTCATGATGGAGCTCTTTTACTAGATACTGGTGGGATAGTTGAGGTGGTAAATAAACACTTTAAGTGTATATTGGTTTCTAAGTAAAGAATTTTTAGGTTATATTGTGGAGGTGTGGAACAATGTGAAATGGGGTAGAAAAATAACATACTTTCTTTGCTCAATTAAGAGAACTTTAAAAGGGTATAATTTAAATATTCAAGGTGAATATAAGCGAAAAAATTATGCTGAAAAGTTAGATAAAACTAATAAAAAAAGTTGAGCATACAAGCCTATATGCAATTAACTATGATCTTAGATGTTTTCAACAACACAATTTGAACAAAATTCTTAGCCAAATATATATTAAATGTAAGCAAAGATAAAAATAAAAGCATCAATTGGTGGGTGAAATTAATAATAAGTATTTTATGCTAAATACTAGTGGAAGAAAACGTAGGAATAATAATCAGGCATTTTCAAGATGGTGTTATTATAGAAGGAGATGAAAATATTTTAAACTATGCTACCTCTTATTTATAAAGATTTGTTTTTTCATGTTGTTTTATTTTATGTTTCTCTAGTTGTACCTTTAGCACATTTTTTAACTAATAGAAAACTCTAATTAAATGTTTCACGTCATAAAAAAATATATAGTGTTTCTCTTTTTGCAGAAGTTCTGGGACTTAGTTCATTTATAGTTGTTAGCTATGTTTAATTATTTTTATGAAAGTAAGTTGGATTTCATAGATTTAATTATGGTATTATAATTCTCTTTGCAAAAGTCCAAGGGGTTTACAAGCTTCAAATGTAACGACCTATTTGTCTTTTAAATGTTAATTTAAAAAATTCCAAAACTTCGTAACAATAGAACTAGGTGTAAATGATATAGTTTCGCCTATTCAGACTACTTTCATAGGAAGTGCGTACATTCTTGATACGGTGGCCTATTACATGAAACAATGCATCAGGTATATAACAAGCCACACTATTATTTAAATTGGATTTTGCGTACGACAAAATTAATTGAGATTTCTTATTTTTTGTTCTATATATGAAAGGTCAGTTAGTTGTTTCAAATTCTAGTGTTTGTATTATGATAGATGATAGATTAAATCCTTACTTTAGAACTAGATTAGAGCTTAGGCAAGGAGACCCTTTACCCCTCTACTTTTTAATATTGTAGCATATATCTTCGATGTCCTAACTAAAAAGGCCCGAGAGGATAGTTTATTCAAAGGTTTAACATTCGACTTGTTGGAGTTTGGAATAAAAAATAATTTAGTATGTTAAATAGACCATTTTAATTTTTTAACATGATTTATAATGTACTAGGAAGGTTAAGTTTATTTTGTGCATCTTTGGCCAACTCACTGGTTTGAAAATAAACTTCTTGAATAGTAAAGTTGGTTCTATAGGAAAATCTATGGTGAGACAAGAAGATTATGCTCGATTTTTTTACTTGTAAAGTATGAAATGTACCTTTTAGGTACTTTGGTTTACAAATGCATTCCAAAATATTGTTGAATAAAGACTGGAAAGATTCTGAATATAAAGTTGCGAAGAAATGTGCTACTTGGAAAGGCGGTTTGGTGCCTTTTGGTGGTAAATTAATTTTGATAGAAACTTGCTTGAGTAATGTACCTAATTATATGATGTATTTTTTAGAATTCCTAAGGGAACAGTTAAGAATGTGGATTTATTTAGATCTTGATACATTTGGCAAGGGAAAAAGGCAGCATGCGGTAAAATTTAGTAAAATATACGGTACTCCCTCCTATCCAATTTGGTTGTCACCCTATGTTTACAATTTTTTACTCGCCTAGCTCTCCTTCGTCAATCTTACTGGTTGGAGGGAGTATTATATTTAGAAAACTAAAAACCAGTGGGTTTGGGTGTAAGAAACTATCTGTTAATGAATCCATAGGCTTGAAAATGATAGATTCTGACTGTAGTTGCTTAGACAAAAGTAGTTGAAGAAGAAAATTTTGACTCAATGTAAGCATGCCCCTAACTAGTTTCACTTTTGGTCAGGTGTAATAGAGGGGGGGGGGGTTATATTTTCAGTTGTTATGAAGGATTTTTGGGAGATGGCAACAAAATTACGGTCTCGGAAGACAATTAGATTGTTCACAAACCACTTTTTTAAAAATCCCTAAATTATACAAATTAACTTTTAATCATTATATCACATTTAGTAATTTTTAGTTGAGGAATAGGGAGTTTGATATTACGGAGTAAACCTTAAAACTATGGCAATATTGTTTTGTGTGAGGAACCTTGTATAGAAAATATATTTATGCACATCCGATTGCTAGACATGTGAGTTTTCCTTGTAGATTTATTTGGTCTTTGGAAGTGACAAATAACATAAAAAAATTATGTTGGTTATTAGTCAAGAATTGTGTCTTTATAAGAATAATTTTGAAAAAAAATGGGAACAAATGTGTGTCAATTATGTGGCGATCAAGAATCCATTGACCATTTCTTTTCTGCATGACCCTTGGCAAAACACATCTGGAATTTGACTGAAGTCACTTTGTCGGGGGTTAGTTCCATTCTTGAATATTTTTTAAAAAATTATTAGTGGACATAAAACACCTTCCTTTGGTAGGAAGTTAGTTTTGATGTGATATGTGCCTGTTTTGTGGGCAATCTGGAAAACAAGAAATAATTCTTGTTTTTATCCTGGGGATCCTACTAATGTAATTAGTTTTTTTTTTGCAATTTCTTGCATGACCGCGCGACATTGTAGAGATATCTTTTGATAAAAATACTCGATATGGGACTTGTAAACTTGCACATGTGTATGGGATATTTCATTCATCGGTATGGCTATGATCCTTTGCAATTTACTCTTTCTCTGAAGCTTGATAAATTAAGTCTCTCCTATGAATGTGTACTCTTGAGGATTTAGTGGATTTGTATGTTTAGCACCCTCTCTGTAGAAAAAGTTCATTTGGAACGTTTGTGTGTTGCTTAGAGTTTGTCATTGTTGTGCAAGATGGTAGTTTCACGTACTCCATCCGTTCAACAATAGATGACTTCCAATTGTTTATATATGGATGCATGTAGACACTAAAACATGTCTAGATACATCCATATTTGGACAAATGAAAGTCATCTATTTTTGAACGGAGGGGTACTTTTTAGTCAGGCTGAGGTGGTTTCATGCCTCGGTATGATCATGCATGTATTGTGTCCTTGGTATGGTTGTTCCGGCAACTCTTTCTCAATTATTTTAAGAAACTACTTGTATAGAAAAAGGGATATAGAAGTGTAAGTTTTTTTTTATCATAGACTTATTTAAATTAATAATTCATCATTATATTTATGCAACATCATAACAATGCAGTTGTTGCTTGATAGAAACTGGTATAATAGTGGCTTGATGTGTGACGGTATGACACATCGTCGACACCATTTTCTCCTCTAGTGGCATCTAGTCAATGATGTGTCATTGGCCGGGCAGTCGGTGATGGTAGATGTGGCTGCATCGAGTTTACACGCTTCATGGAAATATTTTGGCAATGCTAACGCGAGATTCTGTCGTATCCTTAACTAAATGCGGTGGCTTCAAACTCGTCTTTGGGGATTAAAATCCCTGCTTGACCTTAGGTTAAATTTGTCATCAACAATACACATACGACTTTTCCTTATCGAGGGGTTTGCCTAGAAGTCAGTGGCGGAGGCAGCAATCTTGCAAGGTTTGGCCTCCGCCATACCTCAAACTTTTTCAACTTTACTATGTATATATGCTAGCGGTGAAGAAAGCTTCACGGTGTTGTCCTGTACATGGTTGTTTGGGTCAGCCATACCTCAAACTAAAAGTTGTGCATTTTCTCTTTTTTTTTTTCTTTTACCACAAGGTTAGTGTTAATAGGGTGAAGGTATTGTTGCAAGGCATGTAGCATCAGATTTGTATACTTCGTACTTTTGGGAACTTTGCAATAAAAATAATGTGTGCATCGTTTCAATGCAAGCGCCGGGTATTCTTTCTCTTTTTGAAAAAAATACTCCCTCCGTCTCAAATTAATCGTCATAAAGATGGACAAAAGTGAATGTATTGAAAAAGTTGCTACACTTTTATCAGACACACTACATTTTATTTTAATTTTGACCACATACATAATAAAATTAGTGAATCTATATACAAAATGAGTCTAGGTTCACTCATTTTAGAATGTATGTAGCCAAAATTGGATGGTTAGGAGGGTGGTTGTACCCTCAGCCCACCAGAGTTCAAATCTCAGGTTTGACATCTGTGTGTTGTATTTAGGCGAAATATTCTTTCAGTGGGAGGCGACGTTCCCGTCGACAGCGAGGCACCTGTGGTGACTTCGTCAATCTCAAGACCCGCCGGCTCGGTCTCTCGGAGGTGCTCATAGGGGTAGGATGTGCGTGCGTACGTTCATAGGGGTGAGTGTATACGCGTGTATATGAGCGCTTGCGTTTGTACTGTGTTTCTCAATTTTTTTTTTGAAAATGATACGTAGTGTGGCTTGTAAAGTGGGCGGAGAGGGAGTACATTAGTTCATGCAAAGCGACAAAATGAAGACCGGCACGTGTGCACTTCACACTTGTGTTGGCGCGTGTTGCACAAGGTTAAAATAGACTAAGTTTGTAACAGAGCTGTTCGTGAGTTGGCTATCGATTTTTCTTTTTTCTTTTTGCGGGTGAGTTAGCTAAAAGGTTCTGCGTATACGTCGGCTAGACTGAGTGTACGGAATGACTAAGTTTGGGTCTTGAGTTTGTCGCTTTGCATGAACGGCAACGTGAAATTAATGTCGAACTGGGTCTGCCATCACACCGTGGCGGTCCAGCTCGCCCAGCAACGACAGTAGTGCCCGGCGTCCGAACTTAGATCGAGGTAGCTACGAACACACAGTAGGATCGAAGAGCGCGCGTACAATACCTTTTGAGTCGGCGATGCTCCTTGTCGGCCGGGCTGCGGCCGCGGCGGCGCGAGGCGGCCTGCGCCGCCGCTGCCGACGACTGTGCGGGCTCCAACAACGTCCCGGCAGCTGCCGGCTCCCTTCCCGACGTCGACGGGCCTCCCTGGTCCAGCTTGAACTCCGGCACCCTCCCTATGTCGTCGTCGCTGTCCATCCCTGCATGCGCGCCGTTCAGACATGAATCCAAGCGTCTAGCTAGTCTCGCATAAAATATTTCGTGAGCAAGACGAGGAAAAATCCAAAAAAAAAAACAAAGAGGAGACTGGAGAGGAAACAAGCTTCAGCTCTGGATGCATATCGACTCGTCGATCACGCCGGAAACAACAAGAGACGAAGAAGCAAAAAAATGGGAAAGAAGTTAATCAAGATCACGGAGAAAATCTAGCGCGCTATAACCAGGGTTTATGTGCGTGCAATATGCATGAGTGCGTGCCTTCCTTGGGGTAGTCCGTGTGAGGCGCGGAGCTGGAGGACCTGTCGCTGCTGGAATGCGGCGAGCTCGTCGTGGTGGTCGTCTGGTCTTGCATTTCTTCTTTCTTCGCTCTCCTGCGCGCGCTTTGTCCGGGTGGAGAGTATCTTACTACTGATTGTGTGCACGTTTCTCTGTCTCCCCTCTGATGGCTTTCTGATTGGCTCCTCCTCTCTCGGCTTGCTCGGATGTACTTGCTGGACATGGCCAACCTTCTCTTCACTTGTTCCGAACGACACCACTATGTGTTATTGCAAATTAACCCCTATGTATGATCCTTTTTGCCCATAAGCATATTCTTCCTTTCCTGAACCTGATTCTTTTTTTATGGCAAAACGTGTCTCATTTATAAAATAAATATCCAGTTATAGTAAACACTAATATTACATGATGGAAAAGATAGGATAATTCTATACATGTCCCTCTTACTTGACAACCACCAAAGCGACCATTAAAAGAAAGAAGACAAATCATCTCTTCACCCGAGCTCGTCGCAGCTCTATCGCTGGTGTGCAGCTTTTCAGACATCGAAAATGGTTTGCCGACCATCGCCGTTAAAAGAATCAGATCGGAACAATGTGTCCCCGGAAACGCCACAGAAGTCCAGACATGGCCACTCCGCACGACTACACCGTAGGAGGAGGAAATCAGAACTGTTAGCCACCAACCATAAACTCAGCGCAGGATACACCATTTTCCAGCTGTCACCTGCGCACACAAGTGCCTGCGCGTACTCTCGGCGATAGAACCTCCCTGCTCTACCATGATGTCGGAGACAACGTCGCAACAACGTGGTCACAAAAGAAGGAGACAGACACCATATGGGATCGTTGTTGCTGCCTCACTGACACCATCCATGAACACTAACACCGCCAATCTGAAGAATCGGCAAATACAGGATGCCATCAATTTCGAGACGCCGTAATGAAGGACGCCATCAGTGTGGGAGTGAAGCTGGGGCAGATTTAGTCGTCTAGTCGCCGCTCCCACCACCCCAACAGCATAACACGAACTATAAAGCCAAGCCCTAACTACAGAGCGGAGAAATGGAGTCGCCCTCCCTTCTTCCGTCGGAGCAGCGCCCTGAACGTGGAGATCGATGGTAGACGTCCGCCTCCTTATTCGACTGCTTCTTAGGAAAAGAAACGGATACACTCCATCATACTACCTCCGTTCCAAAATAGATGACTTCCATTTGTCCAAATATAGATGTATGTAGACACTAAAACATGTCTATATACATGCATGTATGGATAAATAGAGGTCATCTATTTTGGAACGGAGGGAGTACGCGATATATACTTTTTTCCATTATGGACTACGATGACTACTTTGGTACTCCTTCTCTTCCAAATTACATAACTTCCATTTGTCCGAACATGGATGCATTTAGACACTAAAACGTATCTACATGTATCCATATTTAAGCAAATCTAAGTCAACTGTTTTGTTTTGGGACGGAGGGAGTACAATTTTGCCACTCCTCCCGGCTCCCGGTCGATCGAATCAATGGATTTCCATGTAAAAGGTGCAAAGGAACCTGTAGGGCGCTGTTCAACATTTCCCAAGACATGGTAGACGGATATGCAAAAGTAGAGCGCTTTTCCCCTGTGGACGCATCCACCTTGCCGTTTTGATGCCGAGAGCGACTCCCAGTTCCGCCTGCGACCAGGGGGTTCACCACGAGCCGTCCGCCCCGTCCACCCCGCGCCGGATCGCACGGCCGGCCGCCCTCCACGTCTCGGCGCGCCACGCCAGGCGTTGGCCGCAGGTATCCAGAGGTCGCGAGCCCCGCTGCGTGGCCGCGCTCCCGGCCTCGCACCCCCGAGCCGCCCCGCCGACGCGCGGGCCGCTGGGGCGTTGGGCCCGCCGAGTCAGGGACGAGGGTGGACGCGCAGAGACGTGGAGGGGACGGTGGGGGGGCGCGCGGGTAGGCGAGGGTTGCGGCGTGGGTGACTGTGCGCGTGCCTGGCCCGATTTTGTCGCGTGCTCTTTCAGGGAGCGGCGGTGTGGCACGTCGTCCGCCACGCGAGTCGGCGACGCTGGATGGTGCGCAGTTTTTGCATGCTACGGTGGTGTTCACGCGCGCGCGTGTCGGTGGCAGCTAAGGCGAAATGGAGAGTGCATGGCAATAGTCGATTAGCATGTATAATTGCCCGCATGATCCCGTTTAGATCGGCACTGTAGAAAGGCCCTGCTTCCGTAGTTTGGGAGCTCACTCGATCTACAACCGGTGAGCGACTTCTTCATCTTCATCGGCTCCTCGCCGTCGGCTCCTTAGTTTGCAGGAATTTCGTTGCAATAGTATCGAATTGTGGATCATCCCAATTGTCACGTAGAGGTTCTAATCCTGGGCTACGAATTAGATCGCTCAAAGAAAAATCAGAGAATAGTTACTCCGGCTTGCTTTGATTATTGATGTAACCGCGCGCTCACACTATAAAGTCGGCTCAGCAGATCATACCGCTCTAAAATCCTAGAGTTAATTATTTTGTACCGATCGCGTTGATTTTCAATGCAATTGTCCACATGGTAGTTCAGATGGATGCGTTTGACAAAAATGAAAATATATGGAAAAGAACCACCCGAAATGAACAAGCTAGAAATTTCAATCCAGCAAAACCACACGCAACACAAAATACATCTAAAACTACTTTAGGCCCCGTTAGCTTGGTTAGTCTTGTAAATTTACGGCTCCGTATAATTTATGTGCCATTACACTATACGCGCGGGATTTGCAGAGGACCTGTAATCGGTTAATATACGGGAATCCAAGCAGGGGCTTAGAAAAAAACAAAGCCAACCAATCTATCTATCTATCTATCTATCTATACTTCTTATAAAGCAAAACCCCACTAAGATGCATTTATGATTTTTCTATCTCAAGCTATCCACATCACCCACCATTTTAACCAATCAATTGTCAATGTCATCTCCACTAAGGGCCTCTTTGATTCATAAGATTGGAGTATACCCGCTACAACGCACGGAGCATTCTTCTAGTAAACCAAACACCAAACGACATGGAAACGCATGATCAACGGTGGAATGGGTTTCCCATTCGCGCTCGCCCTAGATTAGCCAAGAGTTGAACTTGCACCGACGTTTATCGTATCCCAAGTTTCACACAGCAGCTTCCCGCCATCAAACTTAATCCAAAAATGTTCCCATTTATGTTGGCAATACTCGAGCAAAGCCCAAAAAGGCTTTTACTTCCCATGAATTAGCATTCTCATTCTAGCTATGCGCACATGACTCGCATAAGGCAGAAAAATGTATTTAACCTATGTTTTATATTTTTCTGTCATACTAGGATATTAAATGTCTCCTTTTGCATCTATTTCTCCATCTCTCGCTATTTTTTAGTGTAATTATATGTTTTCACCCGTAGCCCCACATCTTACTCTTATCTAACAAGGAACCGTGAGGCAGCGACAATGGAGACGACCCTGGACGGAGCGCCACCGCCGGCCTGATCTCCACCTACCGGGCATCCTGCTGCGATAATATCCGGTGTCTCCTTGGTGTCCTCTCTCCACCCACCTTGGCGTCCGACCGGGCTCCTGCTTCCCCGACCTCGCCGGCCGTCGTGTTTCTTGCCTCGACCCGGAGCTCTACAATCCGCTTCCTCGACCTCGACTAGATGCCTTGCTCCTCCGGTCACCACGGAGCCGAGCCAAGGCCTTCGGCTCCTCTGACCGTTGTTGGCTTGCTGTCGTGATGGATGTCGGCCTTCCGCGATCACCTGAAGACTCGCGACTTTTCGAGCCCGCAGCGACGGCCTTGCCGGGACCGCCTTGCGCCGCGTGCGTCCATCCGAAGAGCTTGCCGCGGAGGTCCTTGAAGGGAATATGCCCGAGAGGCAATAATAAAGTGGTTATTATCTTATTCCTTGTTTATGATAAATGTTTATTTCTCATGCTAGAATTGTATTAACCGGAAACGTTGATACATGTATGTTTAATAAACAAACAATGGTTTCTAGTAAAGCCTCTCTTTTAACTAGCTCGTTGATTAACCGATGATCAAGGTTTCCTGGTCATGAACATTGGATGTTGTTAATAACGAGGTCATATCATTAGGAGAATAATGTGATGAACATAAACCCAAACTAAGTATAACAATACGATCAAGTCATTTAGTTTACGTTGTTATGTCTTACATACAAAGTAACCTCATTCCTTAGACCATGATATCATGTCAATCACTAATACCAGAAGGGTGCTTTGATGTCATCAAACGTCACGCCATAACAGGGTGACTATATGAAGGGAATATGCCCGAGAGGCAATAATAAAATGGTTATGATATTATTTCTTGTTTATGATGAATGTTTATTTCTCATGCTAGAATTGTATTAACCAGAAACGTTGATACATGTGTGTTTTATAAACAAACAATGATTCCTAGTAAAGCCTCTCTTTTAACTAGCTCGTTGATTAATAGATGATCAAGGTTTCCTGATCATGAACATTGGATGTTGTTAATAACGGGGTCATGTCATTAGAAGAATGATGTGATGAACATATACCCAAAATGAATATAGCAATGCGATCAAGTCATTAAGTTTAGATTGTTATATCAAACATACGAAGTAACTTATTCCTTAGACCATGAGATCATGTCAATCATTGATACCGGAAGGGTGATTTGATGTCATCAAACGTCACACCGTAACAGGATGACTATAAAGGTGCCGTTAGGTATTCGGAAAGTATTAGTTGAGGATCATGGATAAAGAGTGAGATTTGTCCATCCAAAATGACGGAGAGATATACTCTGGGCCCTCTCGGTGATATCACATCGACACCGCTTGCAAGCACGTGATATGATCACAAGGATGTTATATCATGGGAACGAGAAAAGAGTACTTGTCGGTAACGAGATTGAACAAGGTATGGTTGATACCAAAGATCGAATCTCGGACAAGTAAAATATCGCTAGACAAAGGGAATAATTCACGAAGTTGTTGGTTCACACGATCACGAGAGTCATCGTTGAATATATAGGAGTCACCACGGATCTCCATATCCCGCTGTTGATTATTGATCGGAGAGGAGTCTCGATCATGTCTATCTTATTCGCAAACCGTAGGGTGACACACTTAAGGTTCGATGACGCTTTTGAGAGGATACAGAATATCGAAGAATATTTTGGGCAGCACCGAAATTGTTTCGTGGAAAATTGAAATAATTCAAGGGGTTTTTCGTCGAATGATTGTTAATAGAATTAACAAATGATTTGAGGTGCTATATGCAAAAGTTTGTTAATAGAATTAACAAATGCTGAAATAAAGAAATAAAAATGTTTTATTTATTTATTAAAGAAAAACTCTTGGATTTTCTAAGTGGAGTTTTAAGGGAAAATGAGTGGATGTGAGTGGGGCTTCCACTCATATGAAGAGGGAAGAGGTGGGGGCACCACCATGGCTGGACGCACCCCCTCTTGGGCTGCCTCCCCTCCCCTATAAAAGGAGGGTGAGAGCTCCTCTTCTCACACACACTTGCCCACCTTATTCCCTATCCACCCGCTGCTCAGTTCCATGGTTTCCGGCTTGGCGAAACCCTGACCGTGGGATTCTTCACCACCACCACTCCATCGTACTACTGGAGTTCCGAGGGATCCTCTACTTCCGTGCCCCGCTGGATCGAGGGAACGGAGGTCGTCATCAACCGTATGTGTGACCGATCACGGAGGCACCGCCGGATTGCGGTGCACATCTTCTCGCTATCGGGATCGGTGTGAGTACGACTATGCCAACAACGAGATTTGATCTCGTAACGCTTAGTGTCTTCGAGGGTATGTGTTCTCCTTAACCCTCTCTTTGCCCGTTGCATTTCGTCTCCTAGATTAGATCTTGGCCTTTCGGGTGTCTCTCGCGTAGGAATTTTTTTGTTTTCTATCCAACGACCCCTACAGTGGTATCAGAGCCGATCTATGCGTAGATGTTTTGTACGGGTAGAACACATAGGTGTATGTGGGCGTTGATGATCATGTTATTTCCTCCTTGATTATTTTATGATCTTAGTGGCATAGTGGGATGAAGCGGCCCGGACTAACCTTACATGTCCACGTACATGAGACTTGTTTCACAACTGACATGCAACTTGTATTGCATAAGTGGCTTGCGGGTGTCTGTTTCTCCTACTATAGTTAAGATCTAATCTACGAAGGGTTGTTAAAAATGTGTTTATCAACATTGTGGTTGATGTTCGTAGGTATGAAAGGTTCTATATTCGAAAGCCCTAAGCCACGTAAAATATGCAAAAATAAATTAGAAGCGTCTAACTAGTTTTTACTGGGCATGTGATGTGATATGGTTAATGTTACAAATTTGATTATGAGATGATCTATTTTGTAAATTATTGATATACCGGAAGGTATCCATATGGTTGTCTTATTATTGATGAACAATCAAGATTGGGGTGCCATGGTACTTGGTACCACGTCGGTGGAATGATGGAGATCATACCATAATGCACATGATGGAGATCAAGTGCAAGGAGGACCATATCATATCACGTTATTCTTACATGTGATGTCTGTGATGTTAATCCTATTATGCATCTTGCTTTTCTTAGATAGCGACGGTAGCATTATAAGATGATCCCTCTCACTTAATATCAAGATAATAATGTGTTCTTCCTTAAGTATGCACCGTTAAGAAACTTCATCGTTTCGAGACACCACGTGATGATCGGGTGTGACAGACTCAATGTTCGCATACAACGGGTGTTTTCAAGCCTAGCATGTACAAACATGGCCTTGAAACACACGCAATACTACGGTTCTACTTGGCGAGTCTAGCATGTACAGACATGGCTTCGGAACACGCAACCGAAAGGTAAAGCATGAGTCATATTGATGATATGATGAACATGTCGATGTTCGCCTTTGAAGCTACATCATCTCACGTGATGACCGGTTTTGGTGCGGTGAATTTGGTTCGTGTAATCACTAAAGACGACTAAGAGGGATGTTGTTTTTGAGTGGGAGTTCATGGCATAATTTTGAATTAACTTGAACTTATTTATCATGAACAACCAATCAAAGTGAATTTGCACAAATTGTAGTATTCATTGGCATCCACATAACTATCTTACACTTAGATTGTTAATTGAGATATAACTGTTATGATCTGGTAAAAATCATTTACCGTATTAGTGAAATTTAAAATTGAGTCCTATTGTAGATTTTTGGTATTTCCTACCTAGCTTCATATGATTAATGATTGATTGATCTAGAGAGCAACCAATTCCTACTTAGAATCCAAAGTCATGGTTGCTTCCATATGACTTTATCTTCAAAATAATGTTTTTTTGATCAAGGTGATTTAGGAACTGAAAAGAGTTGTTTTCAGAAACAAACAAGTGAAATATATATTGATATCTAGAAACTTATTTGTAGCAACATGACCGAGTATAATTTAGCATGACAATGTATGCTTATATTATTTGAATATATGCAATGATTGAAGACGCTAGGCGTTTGAATATTCCAAGAAGTTGGGGTCTAAAAATTATCCGCTAAATTCCTTCCTTCGAGCTATAGTAGCTTAATCATAAAATTGTTATGATGGGATGGATTAGAAGTATGGGTAAAATCGTTTACCTTACTTGGAGGTTGCTAAGAGTGGAATCTAGAAGAATACTATTAATATGGTGATATTAGTAGAATAATCAAACTCAAGGTATGACTCAATGGGTGATAGTATATGACTAACACGCCAAACAAAATGAGCTAGTACGACTAGCATTGTTTTATGTTGAATGATTCTTCTGTAAGGGAAAGGTAATATTGAAAATAGAATTACAAAAAGATATATGGCAGAAAAAGAAGATAACTGAAAAAGTCCAGCTCAAGAGTATATGCTTGATATACAAGTTATAGATGTATTAGTAGTTAACAAAGTTTTTTTTGGTATTTTGATACCACATTTGTTGGTATGAGTTTTCATACAAAGCAACGCAATGCAAGAAATACAAGTGCCTAAAAGGAACTAGTAATAGATGTGGAATAGATTATGACAAGAACAGTAATAAAGTGTTATTGTGTTCATTGTCGTATCGAACCAAACATTCAAGATTTATTTTAAGAACTTAATAAGTTGTTATTTTGTTCTGGTCTTTTGTGAGAATAAATGAGATTGTTCAAACTATGACCATATTCCATAATTGATGGATATGTTAATATAAATCATGTTGGTAAAGTAAACATCTATAAAACTAAATGCTAAACGTTGCAAGACGTAAAAGAGTTTCACTTAAATTGTGACACCACCATTTTAGTTCATATTGAAAAGGAAAACATGAAGGAACTCCATGTTGATGGACTTACGGAGTCATTTTGTTTTGAATAAATTGATGCTTGTGAGACCTCTTCCAAAAGATGACTAGAATTCCGTTCATAGGCCAAAGTAGAATGGACAACTAATTTAATGGAGATTATACATATTAATGTATATAGTTCATTATGTGTAGTCATGTATGGTGGATTAATTTTTCCTTCATAAAATTATGTCGATGATTTGAGTAGATATGTGAGTATATCTATTTAAAGAGAACTGAGTTTGACATTTTGAATTGGTTCAAAAGGTTGTTAATATGAAGTAAAAATCATTGTAACAAGATAATCAAGTATTTATGATTGGATCATAAAGGATAAAGTTTGATTTACAAGTTTAGCAAAACATCTGATGATTTGCAGAATTGTTCTACGACTTATACTTCTCGAATACCCCACATTAGTTTGGAGTATTCAAAATACAAAATCAAACCTTGTTGGACATGGTAAGATTCATAAAAATTCCATTATAATTTTGTAGTTTATACATTAGTGACAACCGCTTTTTCACTGAAAAGAGCACCATCATAATCCGTTGAAATTGACAACATATAAGATATGGTTTGGGTAGTGACCCGAATTGTCATTTTCTTAAGTTTTGGTATGCATAGCATCTGTAAAATGTTTACAACCAAAATGGGATAAAAAAAATATGTTTATAAGGTTATCCTAAAGAATACATTGGGTATTTCTCCTATCACCGACCAAAGACAAATGTTGTTTGTCAGAAAGGGTTGATTTCTCGAGAAAGTAGTTCTTGCGAAACAAGTGAGTGGGAGGACACTAAAAACTCAACGAGATTAGAGAATCTCCATTACCATGTCAAGAGTAGCGCAGCACTGGAAGTTGTTCCGGGGTTTCCTATTTTGACTAAGTAGAAGACACTACAAATGTTGTAGATACTTCGAATGAGTTTGCGAACTGAACCACAAAAGTCCTAAAACTTTATACTTAGACCAACTTGTGGTTTAAGAGTAAAGTGTTGTTTTGACAACAAAAGGACCTGGACCTTATAAAGGAAGCAGATGATGGGCCATGACTTCGTAAAATTGACTATGAGTCATTATATCCGCCATAGTATCCTTGTATGAATATCAAGTATGTGACTTGGTAGTCTTTTTGATAGGCTTGATGCCTAACAATAGCAAAAGGGTCTATATAGAAACAAAGACATGGATTTTAACATCCTTTCAAAGTTGTACTTATCGAAAAGTTGTTTTCGACGAAGTTCAAAGAGTTGACTACTACAAGATTTTGATCTTCTGTAGTGATGTTTTAGTCTTTGCGGATAGTTCTAGCAAAAGTTACATATTATGATATGGCAGCCGAATAACAAAACCAACTCTCCTCTCAAGGAAGTTTGATCAAAGATGTGTACTTGACACAGTCTGAGAGTTTTGTAAAATTCAAAAGGTTGCTAGAAAGGTATGCACACTTCAATGGTTGAAGTGACCATAACGAAGTTGAAATCTTTACCTTAATGAAGTTATCAAAAGAGTTTGATTCCGTCATGAACGATAAAGATGCTTGTAAAGTTACAAGAAATTAAGTGGGAGCGCTATGACATATTTCCAATATTTTATGTAGATGACATATGGTTGATTGGAAAATATGTATTTTAAATTAACACGGTTAAGATTTTCTTATTGATGAAAGGCTTAAAAGATATTGGGCATCCATATCTATAAGAGATGGATTAGATTGCCTGATATGATTGAAGCCAAATTACGTAGATGAAATATTGATGTAAGTAATATCGAAATGACAAGAAGGAGTTCTTGTCACATGGAAAATAATTGAGCAAGATTCAAGTGTTTTTACACATGATGAGCATCATTGAAATTGAGATTTCTAAGTCATGTTTCCATTCTATGTACACAACCAGATGAATCCTTTGCTATAAAATGTTATAGCAGGATAATTCATATGATGATTAGACAACAGTGGGAGAGATCCTTGTGTCATTTTAGAAATGATAAGGATATGTTCTCCTATGAAGTAATGACAAAATATTAGTTGTAATATGTTACACTAATAGTCTTGTCATCTATTCAAATATTTTTATCTCAATTAAAATACGTGATGAAGGGTAGCTCAATAGGCTGGAAGAAAGTTCCATGCTGGATTTGAAAGAGTTTCAAAATTAAAATATTGTGACAAATACTACAACAAAGGCTAAAGTATATTGTTGTGTTGACAACTGATAATAAGCGTATTTTGTGTCAAGGAGTTCTTTATTGAACTTGGTGAATTTCCAAGAATGCTGACACTATGAAGCTACATTTTTACAATGTTAGTAACATCGGTTTAAGCTGAGGAATTAAGGTCTCACCGGAACTTGGTGAAATCCAAGAATGCTAACACTATAAAGCTATATTTTTACAATGTTAGTGACATTAGTTTAAGGTGAGGAATCAAGGTTTCGCCGATTGACCATATATATACAAAGCCATCTCATTAGAGAATGAGTGATGCGTGTAGACCCAAAGAACATGCAAATACAATAAGACCTGAACAGTTCAGATCTTTTTGATGATGTTTACCACATGCGAAGCATGGTAATAACACTGGAACGCCATATGCGTTAAGTGCTTACACACCAGATTATTGACTCTAGTGCAACTGGGAGACTGAAGGGAATATGCCCGAGAGGCAATAATAAAATGATTATTATCTTATTCCTTGTTTATGATGAATGTTTATTTCTCATGCTAGAATTGTATTAACCGGAAACGTTGATACATGTGTGTTTAATAAACAAACAATGGTTCCTAGTAAAACCTCTCTTTTAACTAGCTCGTTGATTAATAGATGATCAAGGTTTCCTGATCATGAACATTGGATGTTGTTAATAACGGGGTCATGTCATTAGAAGAATGATGTGATGAACATATACCCAAAATGAATATAGCAATGCGATCAAGTCATTAAGTTTACATTGTTATATCAAACATACGAATTAACTTATTCCTAGACCATGAGATCATGTCAATCACTGATACCGGAAGGGTGATTTGATGTCATCAAACCTCACACCGTAACAGGGTGACTATAAAGGTGTCGTTAGGTATTTGGAAAGTATTAGTTGAGGATCATGGATCAAGAGTGATATTTGTCCATCCAAAATGACAGAGACATATACTCTGGGCCCTCTCGGTGATATCACATCGACACCGCTTATAAGCACGTGATATGATCACAAGGATGTTATATCATGGGAACGAGAAAATATTACTTGTCGGTAACGAGATTGAATAAGGTATGGTTGATACCAAAGATCGAATCTCGGACAAGTAAAATATCGCGAGACAAAGGGAATAGTTCACGAAGTTGTTGGTTCACACGATCATGAGAGTCATCGTTGAATATATAGGAGTCATCACGGATCTCCATATCCCGCTGTTGATTATTGATCGGAGAGGAGTCTCAATCATGTCTATCTTATTCTCCAACCGTAGGGTGACACACTTAAGGTTCGATGACGCGTTTGAGAGGATATGGAATATCGAAGAATATTTTGGGCAGCATCGAAATTGTTTCGGGGAAAATTGAAATAGTTCAAGGGGTTTTTCGTCGAATGATTGTTAATAGAATTAACAAATGATTCGAGGTGCTATATGGAAAAGTTTGTTAATAGAATTAACAAATGCTGAAATAAAGAAATAAAAATGTTTTATTTATTTATTAAAAAAACTCTTGGATTTTCTAAGTAGATTTTTAACGGAAAATGAGTGGATGTGAGTGGGGCTTCCACTCACATGAAGAGGGAAAAGGTGGGGGAACCACCATTGCTGGCCGCACCCCCTCTTGGGCTGCCTCCCCCGCCCCTATAAAAGGATGGTGAGAGCTCCTCTTCTCACACACACTTGCCCACCTCATTCCCTATCCACCCGCTGCTCAATTCCATGGTTTCCGGCTTGGCGAAGGCCTGACCGTGGGATTCTTCCCCACCACCACGCCATCGTGCTGCTGGAGTTTCGAGGGATCCTCTACTTCCGCGCCCCGCTGGATCGAGGGAACGGAGGTCGTCATCAATCGTACGTGTGACCGATCACGGAGGCACCGCCGGATTGCGGTGCATATCTTCTCGCTATCGGGATCGGTGTGAGTACGACTACGCCAACAATGAGATTTGATCTCGTAACGCTTTGTGTATTCGAGGGTATGTGTTCTCCTTAACCCTCTCTTTGCCCGTTGCACTTCGTCTCCTAGATTAGATCTTGGCCTTTCGGGTGTCTCTCGCGTAGGAATTTTTTTGTTTTCTATGCAACGACCCCTACACTATAAAGGTGTCGTTGGGTATTCGAATAGTGTTAGTTGAGGCTCATGGATCAAGAGTGGGATTTGTCCATCCAAATGACGGAGAGATATACTCTGGGCCCTCTCGGTGATATCACATCGACACCCTTGCAAGCACGTGACTAGGTCACAAGGATGTCATATCACGGAAAGGGTAAAAGAGTACTTGTCAATAACGAGATTGAACTAGGTATGGTTGATACCAATGATCGGATCTCGGACAAGTAAAATATCGCGAGACAAAGGGAATTAGTTACGACGTTGATGGTTCACACGATCACGAGAGTCATTGTTGAATATATATGAGTCATCACGGATCTCCAGATCCTGCTGTTGATTATTGATCGGGGAGGTGTCTCGATCATGTCTATGTTATTCGCGAACCGTAGGGTGACACACTTAAGGTCATTTGAGAGGATACGGAATATCGGAAAAGTTGGGACAACGCCGAAATTGTTTCAGGGAATATTGAAATAGTCACCGGAATTGTTTCGGGGAATATTGAAATAGTTCAAGGTGGTATATGTTAATGTTTTATTAACAAATAGTAGAATGGGGTAAGTCTTAATGTTTGTTAATAGGATTAATAAATATTAAAATAAATAAATGAAATTGTTTTATTTATTTATTAAAGAAAACCCTTGGAATTTTGAGTGGGAATTGATGAGAGAATGAGTGGGTTGAGTGGAGACTCCACCCACATGATGAGGGGAGAGATGGAGGCACCAAAAATTCGTGGCTGCCTCCCCCTCCTATATAAAGAGGGGTTGGACCTCCCTCTCCCCACACACTTGGTGTCATCTCCACCTCCATCCTCCCGCTGCTCCACCTCATGTTCATGCGCTTGGCGAAGCCCTGAACGAAGTTTTCTCCACCACACCATGCCGTCGTGCTGCTGGAATTCCGAGGGATCCTCTACTTCCGCTGCCCCGCTGGATCGAGGGAACGGAGGTCGTTATCAACCGTACGTGTGACCGATCACGGAGGCACCGCCAGATTGCGGTGCACATCTTCTCGCTCTCGGGATCGGTGTGAGTACGACTACGCCAACAACGAGATTTGATCTCGTAACACTTTGTGTATTCGAGGGTATGTTCTCCTTAAGACTCTTTTCTCCCCGTTGCCTTTCATCTCCTAGATTAGATTTTAGCCCTTCGGGTGTCTCTCGCGTAGCAAAATTTTTATTTTCTATGCAACGAACCCTTCAGTGGTATCAGAGCCGGATCTATGCGTAGATGTTTTGCACGGGTAGAACAGATAGGTGTATGTAGGCGTTGATGATCATGTTATTGCCTCCTTGAGTATTCTATGATCTTAGTGGCATAGTAGGATGAAGCTTCCCTATCCAAACTTTACGTGTACTTTGTACGCGAGACCTGTCTCACTTGTGGCTGAGGGGGTGTCCGTTTCTCCTACTATAGTTAAGATCTAATCTATGAAGGGTTGTTAAAAATATGGTTATCAACATTGTGGTTGATGTTCGTAGGTATGAACGGTTCTATCCTCGAAATCCCTAAGACACGTAAGATATGCAAAAATAAATTAGAGACGTCTAACTAGTTTTTGCCGGGCATGTGATGTGATATGATCAATGTTACAAATTTGATTATGAGACGATCTCTTTTGTAAATTATTGATAAACCAGAATGGAGCCATATGGTTGTCTTATTATTGATGGACAATCAAGATGGAGGTGCCATGGACCTTGGTGCCACGCCGGTGGAATGATGGAGATCATACCATGATGCACATGATGGAGATCAAGTGCAAGAAGGACCATATCATATGCCATTATTCTTACATGTGATGTTAATCCTTTTTATGCATCTTATTTTGCTTAGGTAGAGACGGTAGCATTATAAGATGATCCCTCTCACTTAATATCAAGATAATAATATGTTCTTCCTTAGTCTGCACCGTTAAGAAAGTTCGTCGTTTCGAGACACCACGTGATGATCAGGTGTGATAGACTCAACGTTCGCATACAACGGGTGCTGACGATCCTAGCATGTACAGACATGGCCTCGGAACACCCGCAATACTACGATTCTACTTGGCGAGCCTAGCATATACAGACATGGCCTTGGAACACGTAACCGAAAGGTAAAGTATGAGTCATATGGATGATATGATGAACATGTCGATGTTCGCCTTTGCAGCTACATCATCTCACGTGATGATCGGTTTTGGTGTAGTGAATTTGGTTCGTGTAATCACTAAAACGACTAGAGGGATGTTGTTTTTGAGTGGGAGTTCACGTACTAGTTTTGAATTAACTTGAACTTATTTATCATGAACAACCAATTAAAGTGAATTTGCACAAATTATAGTATTCATTGGCATCCAGAAACTACCTTACACTTAGTTTGTTATTTGAGATATAACTGTTATGATCTGGTAAAACCATTTAGATTGGTACCATATTAGTGACATTTAAAACTCAGTCCTATTGTAGATTTTCGGTATTTCCTACCTAGCTCCATATGATTAATGATGGATTGATCTACAGAGCAAATAATTCCTACTTAGAATCCAGAGTCATGGTTGCTTCCATATTACTTTATCTTCAAAAGAATGTTTTGTTGATCATGGTGATTTAGGAACTAAAAAGAATTGTTTTCAGAAGAAATCAAGTGGAAGATATATTGATATCTAGAAACTTATTTGTGGCAACATGACGGAGTATAATTTAACGTGACAATGTATGCTTATATTATTTGAATATATGCAATGATTGAAGACGCTATGCGTATGAATCTTCCAAAAAGTTGGGCGCTAAAAATTATCCTCTAAATTCCTTCTATCGAGCTATAGTAGCTTAATCAAAAAAACTTATGATGGGATGGATTAAAAGTATGGGTAAAAATCGTTTACCTTGCTTGGAGATTGCTAAGAGTGGAATCTGGAAGAATACTATTAATATGGTAATATTAGTAGAACAATCAAACTTAAAGTATGACTCAATGGTTGATAGTATATGACTAACACGCCAAGGAAAATGTGCTATTATGACTAGCATTGTTTGATGTTGAATGATTCTTCTGTAAAGGAAAGGGAATATTGAAAATACAATTACAAAAAGATATATGGCAGAAAAATAAGATAACTGGAAAATTCCAGCTCAGGTGTATATGCTTGATATACAAGTTATAGATGTATTACTAGTTAACAAAATATTTTTTGGGTATTTTGATACCAGATTGGTTGGTATGAGTTTTCATACAAAGCAACGCAATGAAAGAAATACAAGGGCCTAAAAGGAACTAGTAATAGACGTGGAATCGATTATGACAAGAACATAAATAAAGTGTTATTGTATTGTCGTATCGAACCAAACATTCAAGATTTATTTTAAAAACTTAATAAGTTGTTATTTTGTTCTGGTCTTTTGTGAGAACAAATGAGATTGTTCAAACTATGATCATATTCCATAATTGATGGATATGTTAATATAATTCATGTTGGTAAAATAAACATCTATAAGACTAAATGCTAAACGTTGCAAGATGTAAAAGAGTTTCACTTAAATTATGACACCACCATTTTAGTTCACATCGGAAAGGAAAACATGAAGGAACTCCATATTAATGGACTTCCAGAGTCATTTTGTTTTGAATAAATTGACGCTTGTGAGACCTCTTCCAAAAGATGACTAGAATTCCGTTCATAGGCCAAAGTAGAATGGACGACTAATTTAATGGAGATTGTACATATTGATGTATATACTCTATTATGTGTAGTCATGTGTGGTGGATTAAATTTTACTTCATAAAATTATGTCGATGATTTGAGTAGATATGTGAGTATATATATTTAAAGAGAACGGAGTTTGACATTTTGAATTGGTTCAAATGGTTCTTAATATGAAGTAAAAAAATCAATGCAACAAGATAATCAAGTATTTATGATTCGATCATAAAGGATAAAATTTGAGTTACAAATTTAGTAAAACATCTGAGAAGTTGCAGAATTGTTCTACAACTTATATTACTCGAATAACCCCACATTAGTTTGGAGTGTTCGAGAGACAAATTCAAACCTTGTTTTGTCACGGCAAGATAAAAAAAATGCCATTATAATTTTGTAGTTTGTACATTAGTGACAACCGCTTTTACACTGAAAAGAGCGCCATCATGATCCGTTGAAATTGATACCATATAAGATATGGTTTGGGTAATGACCCGAATTGTCTTTTTCTTAAGTTTTGGTATGCATAGCATGTGTAAAATGTTTACAACCAAAATAGGATACATATATGTTTATAAGGTTATCTCAACGAATCCATTGGGTATTTCTCCTATCACCGACCAAAGACAAATGTTGTTAGTCAGAAAGGCGAGAAAATAGTTCCCGCAAAATAAGTGAGTGGGAGGACAATACAAACTCGACGAGATTTGAGAATCTTCTTTACCATGTCAAGAGTAGCGCAGCACTCGAAGTCGTTCTGGGATTTGCTATTTTGACAAAGTAGGAGACACTGCATGTGTTGTAGATACTTCGAATGAGTTTGCGAACTGAACCACAAAGGTCTTGAAACTTTGTACTTAGACCAACTTGTGGTTTAAGATTAAAGTGTTGTTTTGACAAAAAAGGACCTGGACCTTATAAAGGAAGCAAATGATGGGCCCTGAATTTGTAAAATTGACCATGATTCATTATATCCGCCATAGTCTCCTTATATGAATATCAAGTATGTGACTTGGTAGTCTTTTCGATAGGCATGATGCCTAACGATAGCAAAAAGGTCTATATAGCGACAAAGACATGGATTTTTTACATCCTATGAAAGTTGTACTTATCGAGAAGTTGTTTTCGACGAAGTTCAAAGAGTTGACTACTACAAGATTTTGATCTTACGTAGTGATGCTTTAGTCTTTGCGGATAGTTCTAGCAAAAGTTACATATTATGATATGACAATTGAATAACAAAACCAACTCTCCTCTTGAGTAAGTTTGATCGAGGATGTGTACTTGACACAGTCTAAGAGTTTTGTAGAATTCAAAAGGTTGTTGGAAAGGTATGCAAACTTCAATGGTTGAAGTGAGCATAACGAAGTTGGAATCTTTACCTTAATGAAGTTATCAAAATAATTTGATTCCATCATAAACGATAAAGATGCTTGTAAAGTTACAAGAAATTAAGTGGGAGCACTGTGACATATTTCCAATGCTTTATGTAGATGACATATGGTTGATTGAAAAATATGTATTTTAAATTAACACGGTTACGATGTTTATATTGATGAAAGGCTTAGGAGATATTGGGCATCAATATCTATAAGAGATGGATTGAAGCGCCTGATATGATTGAAGCCAAATTACATAGATGAAATATTGAAGTAAGTCAATATCGAAATGACAAGAAGGAGTTCTTGTCACATGGAAAAGAATTGAGCAAGATTCAAGTATTTTGACACATGATGAGTATAATTGAAATTAAGATTTCTAAGTCATGTGTTCCATGCTATGTACACAACCAAATGAGTCATGTGCTATAGAATGTTATAGCAGGATAATTCATATGATGATTAGACAACAGTGGGAGAGATCCTTGTGTCATTTTAGAAATGCTAAGGATATGTTTTCCTATGTAGTAATGATAAAATATTAGTTGTAATATGTTACACTAATAGTCTTGTCATTTATTCAAGTAATTTTATCTCAATTAAAACATGTGATGAAAGGTAGCACAATAGACTGGAAGAAAATTCCATGCTGGATTTGAAAGAGTTTCAAAATTAAAATATTATGACGGATACTACAAATGCTAAGTATATCGTTGTGTTGACAACAAATAATAAGATTATTTTGTGTCAAGGAGTTCTTTATTGAACTTGGTGAATTTCCAAGAATGCTGACACTATGAAGCTACATTTTCACAATGTTAGTAACATTGGTTTAAGCTGGGGAATTAAGGTCTCACCGGTTGACCAAATATATACAAAGCCATCTCATTAGAGAATGAGTGATGCGTGTAGACGCAAAGAACATGCAAATACAATAGGACCTGAACATTTCATATCTTTTTTATGATGTTTACCACATGCGAAGCATGGTAATAACACTGGAACGCCATATGTGTGTTAAGTGCTTACAGACTAGATTATTTACTCTAGTGCAAGTGGGAGACTGAAGGGAATATGCCCGAGAGGCAACAATAAAGTGGTTATCATCGTATTCCTTGTTTATGATAAATGTTTATTTCTCATGCTAAAATTGTATTAACCGGAAACGTTGATACATGCGTTTTTAATAAGCAAACAATGGTTCCTAGTAAACCCTCTCTTTTAACTATCTCGTTGATTAATCGATGATCAAGGTTTCCTGATCATGAACATTGGATGTTGTTAATAACGAGGTCATGTCATTAGGAGAATCATGTGATGAACATAAACCCAAACTAAGTATAACAATACGATCAAGTCATTTAGTTTATGTTGTTATGTCTTACATACGAAGTAACCTCATTCCTTAGACCATGAGATCATGTCAATCACTAATACCGGAAGGGTGCTTTGATGTCATCAAACGTCATGCCGTAACAGGGTGACTATAAAGGTGCTGTTGGGTATTCGGAAAGTGTTAGTTGAGGCTCATGGATCAAGAGTGGGATTTGTCCATCCAAATGACGGAGAGATATACTCTGGGCCCTCTCGGTGATATCACATCGACACCGCTTGCAAGCACGTGACTAGGTCACAAGGATGTCATATCACGGAACGAGTAAAAGAGTACTTGTCAGTAACGAGATTGAACTAGGTATGGTTGATACCAATGATCGGATCTCGGACAAGTAAAATATCGCGAGACAAAGGGAATTAGTTACGACGTTGATGGTTCACACGATCACAAGAGTCATCGTTGAATATATAGGAGTCATCACGAATCTCCAGATCCCGCTGTTGATTATTGATCGGAGAGGTGTCTCGATCATGTCTATGTTATTCATGAACCGTAGGGTGATACATTTAAGGTTCGATGACGCATTTGAGAGGATACGGAATATCGGAGAAAAGTTTGGACATCACCGAAATTGTTTCGGGGAATATTGAAATAGTCACCGGAATTGTTTCGGGGAATACTGAAATAGTTCAAGGTGGTATATGTTAATGTTTGATTAATAGATAGTTCAAGGGGTAAGTCTTAATGTTTGTTAATAGGATTAACAAATATTAAAATAAATAAATTAAATTGTTTTATTTGTTTATTAAAGAAAACCCTTGGAATTTTGAGGGGGGGGGGGGGGGGTTGATGAGAGAATGAGTGGGTTGAGTGGAGACTCCACCCACATGATGAGGGGAGAGGTGGAGGCACCAAAAATCCGTGGCTTCCTCCCCCTCCTATATAAAGAGGGGTTGGACCTCCCTCTCCCCACACACTTGGTGTCATCTCCACCTCCCTCCTCCCGCTGCTCCACCTCATGTTCATGCGCTTGGCGAAGCCCTGAACGAAGTTTTATCCACCACATCACGCCGTCGTGCTGCTGGAATTCCGAGGGATCCTCTACTTCCGCTTCCCCGCTGGATCGAGGGAACGGAGGTCGTCATCAACCGTACGTGTGACCGATCACGGAGGCACCGCCGGATTGCGGTGCATATCTTTTCGCTCTCGGGATCGGTGTGAGTACGACTACGCCAACAACGAGAATTGATCTCGTAACACTTTCTGTCTTCGAGGGTATGTTCTCCTTAAGACTCTTTTTCTCCCTGTTGCCTTTCATCTCCTAGATTAGATCTTGGGCCTTCAGGTGTCTCTCGCGTAGATTTTTTTTGTTTTCTATGCAACGAACCCTTCAGTCCTCACCGCTGCAGGTCTGACCCGGCCATCCGGGGTTGGCTGGCTCGACCTCGCACTCTTCCTCGCGACAGGCTTTCGACTTCTCGCGCAGATCCTGGCTCTCGCGGCAGCCCTCGCCCTGGGTCAACAACAATGACCCATTGCCAAAGCTCCAGCTTCACAATAGGCTCAGCGCCAGCTCCCCCTTCATCCTGTGTAGTTCAGGCTCCGATGTTGCAGTCGCGTCGTTGCCCCTCAGCTGTGGAGCTCCCATTGTCAACCATGCCCGAGTTGGCCTCAAGATCGACATCGCCGACAACCCATGATGTTTCCAGCGAAGCTCAAGGCACCGACGTTGCCAATGAGGATGTGAGGACGCCACGGAAGATGGAGCCTCCTCTTCTTGGTCTTTCATCGACATCGACCTGTGATGGGCTCTCTCTTGCAGCTACTGCTCTTGATGTTGAGGAGGGCTAGGAACCTATGGGCCAGGGGCGCCGCTTCGGTCGGGCCAGTCATCATGAGCCGTCGAGGGAAGGTCTCGAGCGTAGTCTCGCCTTCACGTGTTGGTATCGAGGTGGATGCTTCTATTGTCTTGAGCGTGGCCACTAGGTCAACTCATGCCGTGAGCCTTTCAGATGCATTCTTTGTCGTGATGCGGGTCATCGCGAGAGGTTTTATCGCGCTCGTTCTCCTGCCGCTCATGCTCGATCTCCGGTCGGTCGTGTTCCTTTCCAGCGGAGCTGCTCCCCGTTCGTCCAACCTTGTTGGCCTTCGCTGATCCGGTGTTGGACTGAGTTTGGGGGCCCTCGTCGCTGTGTGTGCCGGTGCCGCCAAGTTCCCCATCTGAGTGTTGCAAGGACTCCAATGTCAACGCCTTACTGGTTTCGGCTTTGGAGTCGCAATTTTCCCTGCTGCACACAGAGCTCCTTCAGGAGTTTGAGCTGCTTTGCACTAAGCTTCACGACAATCTTGCCAAGCTTCAAGTTGTGTCGGTTGTGTCTTTGCTGCCTGAGCTTCACGTTAGCTCTGTTGATGTTGATGAGGGTTCTGATGTTTCTTTGGAGAGTTTTCTCCTTGTGCTCTACACGCGACGTCGCACGTCCCTGAGAGTCCAGTCATCATCGAGGTTGTGGTTCCAGTTATGCAGATTATGCTCGAGCTACATGATCTTTGTGGGGAATCTACTATGGTACTTCCGATGGAGCTGGGCTATGGAGTCCTCGGTTGTGGCCATGATGTCCTCACCTCCACCATTGGAGGCTTGCATGTCGCTCGCTGTCGTGGATAGTGAAGGGTTGGTTGCTTCTGCCGCTCTCTCATGTTTGAGTGACGACGCGGATGAGACAGATGTGTTGGTGCCTAACTGAGACTATCTTTGCTAAAGAGTTAGGTGGCTTGCTCGCTGATTTGGAGGTTGCTTGCCCTAGTTATGGTAAAGACATTGCTTGCGTCTTGACGGGGACGGCTTCAGATGGTGTGGTCATGAAGGTGGAGAAAGTCTCTGAGGAAGATAAGAAAGAAGCTTTGTAGGCCAAGAAAAGCTTTGGCTTTTGCTTGATTGTGCCTTCTCGTATTTTTGTGTCGTCGGTTAGTGGTTTTTGTATGTTCGAGGAGTCGTTTTGGTGTTGTTAGCTTGTGGTTGTGGTGTGTTGTGACGGTTTTCGCCCCGTTTTCCGTTAATTAACTGCGTACTCTCTTCTTCTTAATTAATAGATTAGGGCAAAACTTTTGCCCCCATTTAAAAAAATCACCAACAGAAAATCTTATTGCGTTAATTCTAAATTTTTCATGCAAATTTGTTCATTGGCAATATTTTTTCTCCTAGTAGTGATCTTATTATTTTGACACAAGAGAGAGAATAACCCGAATGCATTCATCGTGTTTGTGCGAGTGATATGAACACTTCTTAGAACACGATATCATTTTCTGCGATCAGCCCGAATATTCTTAATGACTAGTACCAACATTTTATATGACATGTATGGACAGTTTCTATACACCGTGAAACACATTAGGTAAACAATGAGGAAAACGTTTTCTTGCATACGAGGGTTGTGTACACTTTTCTTCTCTGCATGGTGATTTGTCTCGTTATTTTATTTCTAGTTTATTTTTCGAGAATATTATAAAATAAAATATCGGAACCACCAAAGGTTTTCCCTCCTGCCCAGGACACTCCCCTGCTCGTCTCCCTGCTAACAGGGGGATCTCCTATGTATCGTTTCAAGCGAGCGCAAACACTCACCTCGCTCACGACGACTCCGCTACAGTTTGTGTTACCGGATCGGATTTGAGGCCTAATACATGTATTAAAATTTTAACTTTTGTAGATTTATTCTTCTTAAATTTTCTTTTACATGATTAATTTTTCTTTCTCGTTATGTTTATATTTTCGAAACTTTTGAGATTTAAAATATTCAAATTTAAAAATCGTTTTTGAAATTTGTTCATATTTAAAAATGTTCAAATATAAAAGTTGTTCATAGTTGAATAATTGTTCATCGTTGAAAACTATTCTTATCTGAAAATTGTTCATAGTTAAAAGCTGTTCATTTTTTAAAATTGTTCAGATATGAAAATTGTTCAGATTTAAAAATATTTATTTTTAAAATGTTTTGATTTTTGTTCATAATTGAAAATTATTGGAGGAACAATTTTTGGGAACGTACAAATTTTGAAGGTGAACAATTTTTAAAATAAACAGTTTTATAAATAAACAACTTTTGAAAATAAACACATTTTAAAGATACTTTTTTAATAATGGTTCATCTTTCAAAATGTTCAGACTTAAAGAAATAAAACTGAGAAAGAAAAAATAAAAATAAAACAGAAAAAAAAGGAAACGAGGAAGGAAAACGGGACAAAAGCCCAAAATGGGCTGGCCCAAGCGGAGGCAGACAATAGGCGAGTCTACTAGTAATGGCATTGAGCTGGAAATAGTGCTCGTGCTAACAAGAGAGTACGAAGAGATACTTCAAAAAAAAAAAAAAAAAAACTCCGTGCCCAATTGTAATGGGCAAGTTGGCTTATGGGGCTGGGCGAGGGTCATATCGACAAAGGCCCATTGATGAATGATTAATCAGTGGCCATGAGTCCTCACACCGGTTACGATCAAAACCTTCCCACAAAAAAAAAGGTTACGATCAAAACCGGCCCATATTTTTTTTTGAGCATCCAGAAAAGAAAAGAAGAAAAAAAAATCCCAAATCAGTGAGAAACTGAGAGGATATCCAAAGCAGCGACACCGTTGACAAGGCCAGAAAAAACACCGGGCTGATGCGTCTGCGCGAGCTCAACTCTTGTTTCTGGACGGTCCATAGGAGAGTAAGCAGTAAAATATGTTGGATCATTCTTTACCTAATACTCCATAATGTAAGCCTTTCTAGTAAGCTAGTTTAGCTTGCTAGAAAGATTTACATTATGGAACGGAGGTAGTAATAAAAGCGTTAAATCTTTCTTGGTTTGGTTTTGGTACGTCGTTAAAACTACCCCTAAAATTGCACAAAAATTACACATCTTGCCACCGCTTAAGTCACGTACCGCATCCTTTCATACATCCTTTTCCGTGCCCATGCATGTACAAGTCGTGCAACGTATCCAACTAGGAAACTACAGGACGAGAAAACTGGGGTAATTCTATTGATCTTTAGAGCCCGTCGTCAGCCAAGGAGCCTGACGAGGTACGCCACAAAGGTAGAATCTGGCGTCGGCATGGAGCCTGGCGAAGAACGCCCATTGTCGCCGTCCTGGCGTGGTTGCCAGAGAGCCTGGCGAGGCAATTGACGAGCGGCCGGACGTAAAGATAAAGAGGGAGAGAAGCCCTGGCCTATACATGGACGCAATCGTCATCGACGTCGGAGACGGGTGTCCTAGATCGACGGAGGCGGTCCGCCGACTGCCCACGAGTGGGGGAGCTAGGCATCGACCGTCGCTAGCCGGTATCTGAAGCCGCAGAACTCAGTGTTGTGGGTTCGGACTCTGAACGGTGCCGGCGCCCCTTTGTCATCGCCTGTGACGAGCTCGTGGAGGCCGTATGAGCCAGCCGAGAATGAGGCCGCTATGCCAGGCGCTCGTGTTCTTGGTTCTGGTCAAAGTCTAAGGGCATCTCCAGCCGTTGCGCCCCCCCAGGGCCCAAAACGCCGCCATTTTGGGGCCGCCGCGGCGCTAAACGGCGCTATTCTGGAACCTGGGGGGCGCGTTTCCCAGTCGCGTCCCGAGCCCAAGAATCGGCCCAAAACAAACGCAATTGCAAAACTAGTCGATTTTTATTGAAATTTGGAAACTGCGTACATATTCGACGCGAATTTGAAGCTAGAACGAAAAATTTAAACTAAAACAAACTATTTAAGGCCGAGGCTGGCGGCGATCGCCTGGCTGTAGTCGCCGTTGCCGTCGTCGTCGTCGTCGTCGCTGGGGGCGTCGCCGGGGCGCTTGCTCCCCCCTGTCCCTCGTCGCCGCCGCCGCAATCCCACCTGCTCGCCTCGAGGGCTTGCTGGATCGCGTCCTCGTCATCGGAGTCCGGGTCGAGGATGACGTACTCGGTCTCCTTCTGCGGCGGCGGGGGAGGGACGCGGAGGCGGGCCGCGTTGGCGGCGGCCTCACGCTCGCGCGCCGCCTTGCGCTGCTCGGCTTCAGCCAGCAGGCGGCGCTGAAGTTCGAGCTCCGCCTGGTGGTGTCCCGCAGGCTCCACCGAGCGACGGTGTCGACGTCGAGTGGCTGCAGCGTGTCCAGCGACAGCTGCTCCGCGACCTTTTGGTCGGGCCACTCGGCCTCGTCGTCGTCGCCGGCGTTCTCCGTCTTCGGGCGAACCACGCGTTCGAAGCGTGGCTCACCGATGCGGAGCGCGCCGCCGCTGCGCCTGCGGGCAGGCGCTCCGGCGCTCAGAAAGGGGGGAGGTGGAGACAGAGTGGCCGGCGGAGGAGCTCGACGTCGCGGACGAGGAAGACGCGCCGGTCCGCCGCGCCACCCACGGCTGGGTGGCCTGCGGCGGCGGCATCTCCAGGCGCGGCTGGTTGCCGGCGCGGATATGGTCCAGGACCTCCTCCAGGGACCTGTTCGGGGCGCCCCACCAGCGGCGCCGCCCGTGGGCGTTGACACGCCCGTCGACAGGCCCGTTGGCGTTCTCGGAGTCGAGCTCCCGGTCGCGGCGCCGCTCGAGCTGCCCCCACCAGAACTCGTCCACGCCGGTGAGCGGGTAGTTCTGGGGGTGTTCCATGCCGTCGCGCATCTCGCGGATGGCGCGGCGGAACTCGGAGTCGGAGGAGGGAAGGGGAGGGACGGGGACACCGCCGGCGCTGAGGGCCCAGCGGCTCGCCCCCGCGGCGGAGCTAGGGAGGCGCATGTCCGGCGGGCAAGGATAGCCCGCGCGGTACAGCGCCATCGCCTCGCTCCGGCGCAGGTTGTGGCGCGGGAAGCCGTTCGCCGCAGCTCCGTCCGACATTTTCATGGAGAGAAGCGAGGAGGAGAGCGTCGGGAGGAAGATGGGACTAGAGAGCTCGCCGGTGTGAAGAATGGTGGGGCGCGCCGCGCGGCGGGGGGGTTTTATAGCGCGGCGAGCGGCCGGGCATTTACTGCGCACGCGCGTCCCCTCGCTGCCGCCCGCCACGCCATTACGCCGGCAGCCTTTGGGCGGGGCGCATGCACTGGGCGGCCGCCACGCCATAAACGGCGGCAGCCTTTGACCGCGCGGCAGCCGAGAAGACGATCACGGGCGGTTCTGTTCCCGCGCTTTCTCGTCGCGTCACTGACCGAGCTGGCCCACGCGCGCGGCCGCGCAGTTTCGCCCCCCAGGCCGAACCCAGCGGGCTGGGTTTGGCCTGGGTGCCGCGGCGCTATTTAGCGCCGAAACGGCGCTATTTGGGCCTCTGGGGGAGCCGAGTGGTGGAGAAGCGGCGTTATTCGCCGTTTCCGCCGCGAAAAAAACCCCCTGGGAGGGCTCTGGAGGGGACGGCTGGAGATGCCCTAAGTCCTTACGGTTGCGCTTCTGCTTGAACTCCGTCGCGCAGTAAGGTAGGAACATTGCTTTTATTTTTTACCGGTCAGATGCACCATTGGTTCTGAACGGCGTATTAGCTTTCATTGTTTTTTTGGATAAAGGAAACTTTATTAGCTTTCATTGTTGTTCACCCGCAGCCAAAGCTCGAAATTAAGCTTTTGTCATCAACGGAGGTTCCTACTCCACGGGCTCAAGTCGTCGCTCCACGGGCTTGCCACCTGCCGATTCGGATACTTCTGAGTCGCACTGCTTGCGTCTCACTCGCAAGGGCTGAGCGGCCTGGGTTGTATCTCGCTCATATGACATATGGGTACGGTCGCGACCATCCTCAGAGTCAGAGGCCATCTAGAACCAGTCGAAGGTCGCCGGCTTGCTGCTCGAGAGATTCTGGGGATCAATTGGGTCGCTATTCTTTCCCTTGAATCCACGTACGCTGCCAAGGCCTCTGGATCCAACACGAGCAGAGCTAAAGCATCCTGAGCAGCTCGGCGAGTGTCCAATTGGTGGCATGCGAAAACGAGGACCACGGTAGAGTCTGGAGACCTGATGTTGCGACGGATGTGAGCACGGTTGAAGGAGGCATTAGAGAGCTCACAAACAGGGGTCTCAACTAGAGCGACGACACGAGTGCCGACGTAGTCTGCCTTGAGGAAGTACTTCTTGAGCTTGGTGGCGATATCGGCGAGGTCCTTCTTCCGGCAGCGCCGCCGCTACGAGGCATGGCAAGTGGGAAACCACGGTGATCTCGCTGGCAGTGTAGGTGGTGATGGTGACGACGGATGCTGGATGAGAAGGTATTCAATATCACGCTCACCCCCGAGATGGCCATCCGGGTCTTCCTGTAGTTCAACGAGATTCGGCCGTGAACGCTAACTGATGCAGGCTTGAAAGTCTGATGAGTCCCTGGGTGTTTTAGATCTTTTGGCATAGTCTTAGTTTAGTCCATGAGTGCGGCCATGGAGCATCAGATGGCGATCAGGCCTTCTTCAAGATATGGTACGAAATGCGATATCTATTCCGCAGCAACATATGCTTCTTTGCTATGCTGTTTCTACTCATGACTTGTTTAGCCGTAGAGGTTTAAAGCTAATACCGAGATACATTCTTCTTAGGTTTCAAGGTTTGAAATAAGATGCAAATTAAGTTTATGCATCGCTACTAAATTCTCTATGCCTTCTAATTATTGGCATGATATTTTTTACTTAATTGAACGGGAACCAAATGCTTTCCTCTATTTTATGGATTGTTCAGAGTGTTTCAGTTTTTATTCCGAATTTCGAAGTTTCTGTACCTTGATTTTTTATTATGAATATTCAAAACTGATTGACTTCCTCCATTAGCATGTCTTCCGTTCAATAATCGACATAATTACAACCAGATATGTAAGGTTATGTCATATTCAGTATGGCGGCAATTGGTTTGTCTGAACTCTGAAGAATTGTACTTATCATTATCAGAATTGCTCGAATTCTTATTCCAGAAGTTGTGCAGAATCAAGAAAACTCCTTCTCGCATAACCATTTGGTTGTTCTGATATGGAAGTTGGCACCAAATAAACACCTTGCAGACCAAGTTCTAAACACCAAATAAAACGTATCGTGTACAAAGACGTGTCCGTTTAGAGCATATTTATGTTCTGATCAAAGTTCTTGCAAGTGCATTCTATTTATGCATCGGACAAATTAACCAATATCACAAATAAAAAAATTTAAACCTTGCAGACTACTAATGTTTTGGCATATATATAGCCAAGTTCAAGCCTGCTGGTGGTCTCTTACATTTATATTTTTTTTCTTTCAGGAAGTCTCCTGCATATATCTTAATCACTAGCAACTAACAAGGTCTTCTCTCAAATCTTATTGTCAAACTGTACTAAATGCTATACTGCCGTTGCTTAGAATTTTTTTCATGGAATATATATTTTGTTTTCATTACATTGTTTATCAAATTTGTTTCAAACTTGGACCAAATATATTGGGCAGCTCTTACAATTTTTGGCTCATGGTATATATTAACATATGACTAATAAAGTCATTTATCTACTCACCACATTATCTAACGGCACCGGCGCCAACGGGGTTTGTTCGTGGTCCATCCTTACCTCCACGGCATTGGATGAACCCGTACAACGCACGGGCATTTTTGCTAGTCTCTACTATATAGTATGGCCTAACGACCGTACGTACGTCAAGAAAACCACGTTCGCTGAAAGGACCACCCACGATCGCTAAAAAAACCACCAGGGTAAAGCGCTAAAAACCCGGGATTGAGTCTCGTACACCCACGTGTGACGAACGCTGGAACGTTGTGGCGACTGGCCCAATCTAGGCCCAGAACGTACAAAGGAAGCGTTCAAACGTTGTGCCAAGAACGTACACTCGCTATGCCCAGTGGCCCAATCTGGGCCCAGAACTTATAGTCCCTCAAAAGGAAAAAAGAAATACCGATCAGAATCCTATACAAACACTTCTCCGAACTATGATGGAACACACAACCATGAGGATTGAGGAACCGTACAGTCCCTCAAAAGGAAAAAGTCCATAAAAAAACTCAAAAAGGAAAAAATACATACTGATCAGAATCCTATACAAACACTTCCCCGAGCTATGATGGAACACATAGCCACAAAGCACCCATATAAAAGCCTACAAAATCCCTAATCGAGACATGACAATCCCTTGATCGAAACCTAGCACCACGTTGCAAAGACGAAAATTCTGCCCCAGCTTCACAATGCCACGCCCTGACTCAGCACCAGAACTGTCGCTCGGCAGTGCTTGGTCTCGCTCCTGCAACAACGACGTTGAACTGTCAGCTCGACAGTGCTTGGTATCTCTCCTGTAACAACGACGCTTCACGACGGTAATCACGTCTCCCGTTGTGTGCTGGACGGATTGGAATTTTCTTGTAGGGGGACAACAACTAAGTGTGACAAAACAGGTCATGCGAAAGAACATCAAAGCGTGGTTTGGTTTCAATGGCTTATTCAAAGCTTCAAGCCGTTTTTAACCATCCTGCTGGCCCCAAGACCAGTTTTAGTGATATTCATATTTCCCAAAGGTTACCAGTTACAATATTTATTTTGGTGCTAAATTCTCACCTCTTTCTTAAAGGAAGGTGTCCATCCCAGTTTCACATACAATAACACAACACTAGCAAACAAATTAGGCAAGCAGTTCAATTTCAGTGTATATAAAATATATTTCACAGAAAATGGCACACGATCAAAAAGCTTTGCCAAATTAATTTATTCATTTTTTCTGACACTAACATACTTGAACTCTTCATTCTGAGAGAAAAGTCGACACAACTCAATATCACACATCGTGGGCTTGTTGTTGTGAAACTACAACTATAGAAATTTACGAACCTCCGAAACTCAAATAAGATAGCCTTATCGCTTATGCATGTGAGAATGTTCACAACTGCACAGTAAAGTTTCATAATTAAGCAAAACAAATTGTGAATTCGTGGGGAACAGAATTGCAGTGGTTGTATCTTATCTAGGGTCTCTTCTACAGATTCGTCACTTAGCTTATCACTTCCAGCTTGCCATAAGAAGTTATCACAGTAAGCGATTCAGCACTATTGCAGCCAATAACATCTTTGTTACAGAAAAGTTCAAACGCCTCTTAAGAGCTTGGCTAAACACTGCGAGAATACATGACATATTAGCAGCAGTGGCACATTATTTGTTTGATAAAAAAGAGGACAGGTGGAAGCTTGTGATCTACTTGCTTCCTCTAGATACGCACTGCTCAGCTAAATTTATTTGTTATGATAGCATCACTACTGACAATGATGTATTCAAGATTCCAGTTTCTAATTATGAATTTTATTCTAGGATATAACGACCCTCACAGAACTTAGAGTTCATTCGAAAAATATCTGATTCAACCACTAATCACCACCCAACAGTGCTTCATCAGACTTGTTGAAAATGTTTTAACAGGAGCTTCATCAAACTGCTAAGCAAAGCAGTGAGAAGATTAACATAAGAAGGATCACGTATTCTTTTGAGGCCCACTAGCCTATTCACTGGCCACATAGTTTTGTTGTATCTTCTATTGGTATCACTACACATCGGAGGGATTCAACGATCAAATGTGTCGAAACTCTAGACAAAGGTTTGGTGGGCCTGTTTTAAATAAATCAGCAAATACATCGTTTGCAGCAACATCGTGCTATAAAATAGCAAAGAGTAATGGAGAATTCTATCTGCAAGTGCAGCATGCGCCGTGTCCCGTGCGACGACGCGAAAATTCTTGAAGCAGTCCGAACGAAATGGGACACCAAAGCTGATTTATTTGTTTAACCTTCTTATGACCGCACACTCGATCCAGAGGTCTACACTGCTAAAGATTAGGGACTGGGCGATGCTTGGCACATGCTGAAAGTGCTATAGTTTTCTCCATGCTGCCATATTTGTTATGCTACGTGAGGATTTGCAACATCCATACTCCATTTTATCTTTTGTAGCATGTAAATACTACTTACATTGAAAATAACTCCAATGGGAACAAAAGTTGTGATCCAACTGAGCTCTAGCAACAATAAGATATATGGCCAACTAAACAAAGTTGCTCCTTGTTCAGATATATACAACAATTCATCTGAAGATGCACAAACTCGTACAATTCACCCATCCTATAATAATCACTACTATTTCATCGGTATATCCTCGGTATTATCCTTTTTAATTACACACATCAGCACACTCCTCAAGAATATGACGGTTAGTGGTTCAGCTAACTTTGACTCTTAAAGATGGAAAGGAAGAATTTAATAATAAAAAGAAAAAAAGAGGTTATGTTACTGTGTGTACTCGTAATCTCTTTCACAAACAGAGGTAACAAAAATATGGGCGTTCCCCATAAGTTGTCCACACCAAGAGCTGATCAGCTCAACCGCTCAACCAAATTAGTAAATGAAACCAACTGTAACGTCAAACATGAAGCAAAGAGTATTATTTTGGAAGTGTAGAAAGCCTTCCCAGGGCACTAACCTGAAAGAATCATGTTTTCCTATCATACTTCACCAAATTATTCTTATCCAAAAAAATGCAGCTGACTGAACGTGCAGCAACATACGACAACAAGAATCAGTACCAGAAAAGGCAAGAAGGACAAGATCAAAATACGTGTAAAAGCAGAGGAAGCAGAAGTTGTGGATTCACCTCATGTCATCGATGGCTACCGGGGATGGATGCCGGCGACGAAGGTAGGAGGTAGGCATAGCAAGGCCGTGGCGGCGGGAGCTCGCACGCACAGCGGCGAAGGAACGCAGAGAGGTGGCTGTAGGGGCAGTAGGGGTGCCATGAGGTGCTCAATACTGCAGCCATGGAGGCCGACCAGCGCGAGCTAGGGTCCTCCGTTCATGGATCAATCGAGCTGAGAGGAAGGTAGGAGGCAGCACCGAGGTAGGAGATGGGCATAGCAAGGCAATGGCGGCAAGAGCTCACTGGCTCGGCAGCGGAGGAACGAGGGGATGTGGCGGTAGGGAGAGCCCCGCGAGTTTCTCATGACCACGACCGTGGAGGCCGACCGGCACGAGGTCGGGTAGCCGGCCATGGTGAATCGAGACGGGAAGGTAGGATGTATGGGAGCAGGGGACTGAGAAAGAGGAGTGGCAAGAAAGGGGATCAGGAAGAACGGGAAGACCACTGCCATGATTTTTTTTAGCGAAAAGCATTTAGACTGTCCCCACTGGTCAGGGAGTCCGGATCGTGAGCATCATTTAGCATCTACTTTGGTTTAGTCTTCGGTTTTAATAACAAAAAGTTTTTCACCTACATCAATTACTTTGCTAAAAAGTAACCAAATTTCTATACATGTTTATTCAATTGTTTCCAATTATGTAAATCAAAAAGGGGACTAACTGCTGAACCGACTCTATGCCGGTTGACAACGTCCATGATCCATCATATGTCGCCCATCCCATGTCGTAGGCCGGTACGACCTGCGTTGGCTGTGGAGGCGGCATGTCCGCCGGTGCTAACTCGACTGCGTTGGCTGTGGAGACGGCATGTCATATGAAAATTTATTGGGATTTCCTGGGCCAGTTGGGGTGATAACCCGACTTATGAAAAACTAGATCGTTTTCTTAATAGTATCGCATGGGAGCAGAGATATCCTCTTGTTACGGTGCATGCTTTGACTCGTACGGGGTCAGATCACACACCACTGCTTTTAGATTCTGGGGTTCAGGCTCATGTCGGAAACAAGAGTCAATTCTCGTTCGAACTCTCTTGGATACGTCAAGAGAGTTTTTATGAGTTAGTGCGTAAAGAATGGATGTCGGTTATGGTGCACAACTGTTTTCCAAACTTGATTTGAGATCAGGTTATCATCAGATAAGAATGAGAAGATAAGATAAAACAGCTTTTAGGACATATTTTTGTCATTATGAATACTTAGTGATGCCATTTGGACTCACTAATGCACCTGCTACCTTCCAATCTTTAATGAATCATGTTTTTGCTCCGGAAATACCTTTTGGTATTCTTTGATGATATTCTGATATATAGCAAGACCAAACAAGCTCATCTCAAGCATCTCAAGTTAGTCCTGGACATTCTAAGGTCAGAAAAACTATATGCTAAGATTAATCTTGGCCATAACCCGGTTGAAAAGTGGCAAAATAAAATAAGGCATTTGAGACAATTATTTCGGGGTTGGGCGAAAAACCAAAGCGGAGAATATAGCAAACTGAAAGATAAATTAACAGCCCTTATTAATATGTTAGATATTAAGGCGGAATCGACTCCCTTGACTGTGGCCGAGCGGGCTGCAAAATAGGAGGCGGATAAATACCTAAGAAAGTTAAAACGGGATGAGAAATCCAAATGGGCGCAGCGAGCAAAAGTTAAACACATACAAGAAGGTGGAAGTAACACCAAATATTTTCACCTGATTGCAAATGGCAAGCATAGGAAAAAAAAGAATTTTCCAACTAGAGCAGGATGAAGGTACTATTATAGGTGATATCAACCTGCGGACTTTTATCTCGGAGTACTATAAGAAATTATTCGGAGCACCGGCGCCGAGTAATGTTTCTTTAGTAGAGGAGATGACGGAGGACATGCCTCAGATTTCACAGGAGGAAAACCGTATTCTTACATCTCCGTTCACGGAAAAGGAGGTGTTCGAAGCGATTTCTCAGATGGAGCACAATAAGGCTCCAGGTCCGGATGGGTTTCCCACTGAATTTTATCAGAAATTTTGGGATGTGATTAAACTTGATTTGATGGCTATGTTTGCTCAGCTTTATGATGGAAATTTACCATTATATAAGCTAAACTTTGGGGTTATTACGTTACTTCCAAAGAGGGAGGATGCGAGTCGCATTGAGCAATATAGCCCCATTTGTTTACTCAATGTTAGTTTCAAAATCTTCACCAAAGTAGGTACTAATAGGGTAACTTCTATTGCGAGTAGAGTTATCCGACCAACTCAATCAGCGTTTCTATCCGGTAGAAATATTCTTGTTAAGTCGGGTTAGATGAATAAATTATTAAATTAGTACAAACTTATATTACTTATGTATACATATATATTATTTCTTGTTTAGTTGGGTAAGAAATAAAGGCTTGTCGGTTATCATTTAATATCGTTTTACACAATTGATCCCCCTCTTCATATATAACCATTACTAAAATAAAAAAATGATCAAGATAGCCCGCACTGGTGGAGAACAGGCCAGTAGCACCGGTTTGTAAGGGCCTTTGGACTCGGATACAAAACCGGTGCTACGTATCCGGGACTAAAGCCCCCCCCCCCTTTAGAACCGGTCAGTCACCAACCGGTTCTAAAGGCCTCCACGTGGGCGCCGAAGAGAGCGCGCAGGCGGAGGACCTTTAGAACCGGTTGGTAATACCAACCGGTCCTAAAGTTTTTTTTTTCTTTTTTTTTCTTTTTTCTTTTCAGGGTTTCCAATTCCGTATTTAGGGTTTAGGGTTTAGGGCGTGTTCCGTATCTTCAGGGTTTCCGTTTACGTGTTTCCGTTTCTGTTTGCGGTTAAATGTTGATGCACCAAATAGTAGTACATATATATATACATGTAACACGAAGTAATCGACCGATAATTACATAATCTGAGGTTCGTTTTGAATAGTTGTATACTTGCATAGAGAAGGGAGCTGGCTATAATTGGTTCATAGGATGGAAAAATTCTCCGTCTTCTGCTATGACTTGCGTGAGAAGAAATCCTGCCAATTCCTCTGCAATAGCCTTGCAACGGTCGATTGGTTTGAGCTGCGCCCGCTTTCGTGCCATCTTGAAAAGAAGTAGATGAAAACAATTAAGTTATGAACAAAACTAAACATAATTAATGGCAACATAAATAAAGTTGTGAAGATCCGGTTACGTACCGTACCTCTAGAGTTCTGGTAGTACGGGATTTCTCATTGATCCTCCTGTGAATGAACTCGCAGACGTAGTATCCACAATAATCAGTTCCCTGTGGTTGTTGCGGGACTTTCTATATACGAGAAACATAATTCAGTCAAATTAATAATAATCAAGAGAATGGTAATGGTATTTAAATCAGGGTACGTAGTACTACTTACTGTGTTAATCTGAAAGTTGAGCTTGTCTGCCCATGTACCGGGTTCTTCCTTGATGAACATTTGCCAAACCCTGGGCGACAAAAGAAAAATGAATAGAAGAGTTAATTATTACTTACTTGATATCAGGGAATGAACGAAAAAGAGGCCGATGAACGAAAGAGGCTGATATATATATAATTTTGAAGCATCTGACGCGCGCTCTTCCATCTGTCAGCGCCCCAGTTTAACGAGTCCCAGACTTCAACTTGTCCTCTATCGATTCTAATGATGAACAATATGAAGTGGCCGCTGCGCACGTGTACACACGCAGTCATGCATACTCATCAATTACACTTAACATCAGGTAAGCAAAATGGAATGTCTACAAGACAGTAACACTCACCTGAATCCGTAGGGCCAAAGTATTTCTTTTTTGGTATTTTGTCGCTTCAAAAACCTTAGCAAATCATCCGGTGTAGTCTTGTTGAACTTTTCTACTGTGGTTTGATGATACGAATACGGGTCAATGAACCCAAAGTCCTAGATTCCTGCCAGTCTGCATTCACGAATCTTCATTCTGCATAGTAGCGTACAAAAAGAATGTCGTCAGTGATAATTATACGGGCAACGAACGCGAGCTTAACTAAATAATTAAATTACACAAATAAATCACTTACAAACAGTAGCAGCTGAGGATAGACTTGTCGAGGGCACGTTGATTGTACATCTGGAAGAAATCATCGAACCCAAGCTCCACACCGTAATCTCCGAAGTAGTGTTGATCCTGAATTTGAGCCATGATACAGTCTCTCTCCTGCCTTGCGGCCTCCAAGTACCAATCATGTAAACTCCGTAATTGGGTTGTTAGAGCAGTAGGATCTTCGACCAGAGGGTGCCCGGGCTTGTATTTATATACCACATCAGCAATAGCGTAACCCACGTCGCCCATGCGTGGACAGGACACTGAAGCCGCGTCAGATAAGACCTTGAGCGGGCCAACTGACTGTGCTTCTTGTTGTCCGAGCTGGGGAACTTGTTTCCCGCATTTCGTCTGCTCCGCCTGCTTCATCTGTGCGGCGTGCTTCTTTTCAATATACCGTTCATAGTCTGAAAGGGGCGGCGGTGGCGGCGGTGCAGGATAATATAAGTTGTCGATGGTCCGCTCAATTTTCCACTTTGGGATGTCCTTCAGAGTTTCCTTCCAGACGTCTGGAGGGGGCTTCTGGGGAAACTGTGCGAACCATGCCTTGGTTTTGGATGCCACTGCATTGGTTAGTTCCTCCTCAGTCATCAAGCCTGGTAACTTCGGGGGACTCTTGACTTTCTTGGATTTCCTTGGTCTCTTCTTGGGAGGAGTCCCGTTTCTTTTGAACTGCAGCTTCCGCTTTGTCGTACCCGTAGTGGGCGCATCCGTCGGCTCACGGGAGTGCACGGGCGATGGACCCTCGGCCTCGGGCTCCGGCCAATCTTCGTTGTGGGGTGGACTTGGAGGTTCGTTGGGGGGTGGACTTGGAGGTCGTGCATTCTCTGTACGAATGTGAAAAAACTATTAAAAATAAGATAACATGTGGTGCAACATTCAGTAATGGATGAAGGTATGGTGCATTCGTACCTGGAGGAGTCGGTGGCCTTGGCGCCGAGTTAGGGAACACGATGTGTTTCTTATTCCACAAGATGATACCAAGCTCCATTTCTCCCAGTGTCTTCTCGCCCTCACCTCCAGGAATACTGAGCTCAATTGAATGGCATCCCGGCGTAATTGTTGACAACCCGACACGGGCATGGGATGCTGGAATCTGACCACCATGGTAGGTTGCTCCAGGTTGATTCGGTAAAGCATAGCCTGACGCCACCCTGAAGGATATGTTCCCCATTGGCATATGTATCTCACAGTTTGTCTTCTCCGTGATATCATCCACGGGGTAGTGAGGCGCCGACGGTTCGACTGCACGACCGTCTTCTAGCTGCAGGTGCGTGGAACCCACGTTGCTTCTATGCTGAGATGGGACGGCATGATCGTCTTCTATTTGCAGATCAGGTGCAGGACGATGTTCTACCTCCTCTTCAGTGTCAGGTAGAGGGTGTCCCCCTTTCTTCAAGAGAAAATCCACCTTTTCTTCTAATGTCGATATCCGTTCACTCGTCTTTTTCTTGCTTCTATCACGGCTTCTGTAAGTGGCAATGTCCGCTGCAAACCCTTGGCTCCACGGGGTATCCGCTCCAAAGCCTCGTGTTCGTCCCCACTTTTCGGGGTTCCCGAGTGCCCTCGTCAGCTCGTCGTTCTCTCTATCGGGAACAAAAGTTCCTTTTCGAACAGCTTCTATTGCCTTCTCTAGTTCTGCTACGACTGTTGTTATTTTTTCCGACCATGGTCCCTGAGCAACAATCATCCCAGTCTCAGCGTCCAACGTTGCCCCATGCGCGAACAACCAGAACTTGGACCTATCGGGCCAGTCATGTGTCTGTGGAATGATACCTCTTTTCACAAGCGCATTTTCATAGCTTCGCCACCTAGGCAGGGCAGTCATGTAGCCACCTGACCCCAAAATATGGTGATATTTCTTCTTCTTCGCATTCTCCGAATTTTTGGCCGATCGGGATGCAAAGACACCCGATTTCTTGTACGCCTTAAAATCATCCCAAGCGTCTCTTATCTTCACTAGGTTCCCAGTGAAAACTGGATCTTCTTTCTGATATTTCTTCCACAGTTCTTTCTTCCACCTCTGGAATTGTGTGGCCATCTTCTTCAAAGCCCACTTCTCGACTTTCTTCTTCTTATCTTCCGCTACGCTGAAATTTTGCCATAGCGTTTCGCAAAGAATTTTTTTCAATCTTTCATCGACATAACTAGCTCCAACGTTGGCCCCGGTCTTCGGCTTATTCCATTCTATTAAGTTGATCGGGACCAGGTCTCTTACAACAACTCCGCACTGATTTACGAATTTGCGATAAGTTTCTGGGGGCTGCAGTGGTTTGCCATCAGCAGCAACTGTATCAATCGAGAACCTTACGGTATCTTTCAACCTTGCGGCCGGGCCTCGTTTGGAATTTGTCTCAGTACTTGCGCTAGCTGTTCCGGAGGGCGCCTAAACGGGAAAATAATGATTCGTTAGTAAGTGCAAAACAAATTAATTGTTGCGTGAACAGTGACTTGAGATATACATTGGCAGAGTTTGTTCTGGAGGGCACTTCTTCATCCTCGACGTTGTCGTCGTCATCATCTACTACATCTTCTATATTCTGATCTCCGTCGCCGGAGTCATTCAAAAATTGATTGCTAAACGCCTGTCCATCGTCGTCATCACGATATATGGCCGTTGCATTATCAAAAATCATCTGGCACACGTATCTTTCCTTCTCCGCCTCACCCATTCCGGCGAGCTGATCGGCGTGCTGATCATGTACAGGTTCTTGGGAATCCATAGCTCAACACCTGCTAGTAAAATTTATAAAATGAAGAACACTTAGCGAAATTTTCATCGGGCACTTGGCGAAATTATTTCATCGGACAGTAATAAAATAATAGTTCTGGACATATTAATGAAATAATAGTTCTGGACACACCAAGAGTTATACATAGCTCGGGTTGATTTTTTTAACCCTAATACATCACGATCGAATAATATCACTTATACATAGTCTCGTGACATCTCTCAAAATAATTAACTCCGACCGGGTCCTAAGCCGCGGGGTGCTGAGTCACGGGTGCTACGCATCCATAGATAAGGAACCCTCCTAGGGTCATAGCTCACGTGGTAAGGAACCCTCCTAATAATCGACCAACTGCTGCTATACTGCCTATACTGCCTATCGAGCAAGTACATGTAGCGACGGACGTGCTCGTCCTCCTCCCTGATACGCTGTTGTACCACCTCCTCAGGGGCCGGCTCTCTCCGCACCGAGCGTGGCCCACGCGATGGCCACCAAAGAATATCCGGGTCGACCACGTCACCCGGATTTCTCACCAAGCCGCGTGCCCCGGTACTAAGGAGCTCCCAATGCCAGCCTGGCGGGGCCCAGTCCCGGACATCCCCCGGCGGGTCCAACAAAGACATGAACTAAAAACCTGCCCGGACTAAGTAAATATTCCATAACTTAGTAAAAAATAGTAAATTGAGAAATATAACAGAAATAAGATGAAAGTTAAACAGGAACAATATGGTAACTTAGTGAAAAATTTTAACTTACTGAAATTATATAGTTATTCTAACTTTCTGAAATTTTCTAACACTAACTTAGTGAAATTTTCTAACACAACATTCTAACAGAAAAATTCTAACACTAAACAAAATTGTAAAAACAAAATAAAGCACTAAAAAAAATCTAACACTAACTCTAAAAATTTCTAACACTAAATTCTAACACTAACACTAATAACTCTAAAAAAATCTAACACTAATTAAATCTAAAAATTTCTAACACTAACACTAACTCTAAAAACAATCTAACACTAAACAATCTAACTAATAACTCTAAAAAAACTCTAACACTAAAACAAAATTGAAAAAAAAAGAAATTAAAACTTAATTACCGTACGTGGCCGGCGACGGGGCGACGGCGATCGAGGGGCGAGAGGCGGGGCGGCGGAGGCGGAGGCGAGACGGACGCGCGACGGAGGCGGACGGCGCGACGGCGCGACGGAGAGGCGGACGGACGGAGACCGCGGAGGCGACGGACACGGGGCCGCGCGGGGGATCGACGGCGACGGCGATGGACGCGGGGTCGCGCGGAGGCAGACGACGACGGAGGCGCGGCGGACCGAGGACGCGGAGGCAGACGGCGACGGCGACGAGGCGGACGGACGGCGACGAGGCGGACCGCGCAGGGCTTCGCCGTAGCTAGGTAGAGGAGAAGACGCGCGAAAGAAATGAGGCCAAAATTTCACAAGTCCTGGAGATATCGCCCCACTACAGGCCTTTAGCACCGGTTTGTGTTAGCAACCGGTGCGAAAGGGTCTTTAGCACCGGTTGCTAACACAAACCGGTGCTAAAGGCCTGTAGTTGGGGCCACACCCAGACTGCGCGCCCACTACAGGCCTTTAGCACCGGTTTGTGTTAGCAACCGGTGCTAAAGGTCTTAATACAAACTGCTCGCCTCCCGCGCGCGGCGGTTTTATTGCTACAGTGCGCACCGGCCCGATCGCGAGTCTCTGTTTCTTCTCTTCTTCCTCTGTCTCTTCTTCTTCCTCTCTTGATCTTCCTCCACTAAGCACCATGGCTGAAGTTTCTAAGAGATATGATGTGCCCACACCATGCGGCAAAAGTCTCGACGTGTTCTACACCAACAACTGCGAGGAGCTCCCCGGTGCTATTGGGTATTTGACCAATCTGTATTTCTCCTCTCCCGAAGAACACCGGTTTTTCGGGCTTGATTTAGAGTATACGGCGGATAAACGGAATGTTGCAGTCATCCAGATTGCGTTCAAGGAGGCCGTTTTGGTCTTCCAATGGTCAAGGTAACGCACACGTACAATCTTGCATCTTCGATTTGTTTGTTGCATGTGAAGAATACATGTGTTGCCATATATCTAACACGTACACGTATCAAATTTTTGTTGTTGCAGTAGTTCAAAGCATTCTCCGGCACTTGTTGATTTTCTTGTCAACAAGGGGTATGACTTTTGCAGCGTTGACAACACGCAAGACCGTCCGAAGTTGATGCGCTTGGGTATTGTGATACCTGAAGATCACTACATTGATATTCAGGGTCTTATCCATTTGAACGGGCCAAAGACCGGTATGGCTCGCATGGCAAGTGCCTTCATCCACGAGGGCTACGGAACCATGAAGACTGATTTCCCCTCGAAGAATCACTGGTTGTGGGAGAAGAACCCACTGGACTGGACCAACATCACGTATGCAGCCATAGATGCATACGTCTCCTACGAGTTGTTCCGCTTCTACTCGACGGATCCATAGATGTTGTTTGTGTACCGCATCTTGTGTTCGATATATGCATGTAATGGATATATTAGTATGTAATGGATATATTATCATGTAATGTATATATTATTATGTAATGGATATTATTTCTATATTAATTCCTAGCTAAACTATTTCTATATTATGTCAAACACACATTTCAAAACAGACAAACAAAAACACATCAAGAAAACAAAACAGAAAAACTACTGTTTCTGTATATGTGATCACTTACAGAAACAATTTTTTGTGGTCTTCTAACATGCGCTCCAACTTCAACCTCTCGTTTTCACTTGCGCAGTTTATCTGTTCTTCACGAATGACCTGACGAAGATCATCATCAGACTCATCAACAATGTCCTCAAGTTCAGGCTCATCTTCCCCCATTTCAGTATCACCGTGTTCATCGAACATAGGATACTCATCATTATCCTCTTCTTCTTCATTGTCTTCCATTATAACCCCTCTTTCTCCGTGCTTGGTCCAACAAAAATAACTGGGCATGAAGTCTTCTTGCAACAGGTGGGTGTGTATGGTTCTTGAGCTAGGGAAATTCCTCTTATTCTGGCATTTTTTACATGGACAAAAAATAAATCCATTCTGCCTGTTTTTCTCAGCCACATTGAGAAAACTATGCATGCCATTAAGGAATTCGGGACGACGTCGATCACTGTACATCCATTGCCGGTTCATCTGCATTATATAAATTTATCAACAACCATTATGCTAAATCATCATGACTAAATTAGTTAATTAATACAAAAAGTTCATCACACGTTAATACCAAACTAGTGTATAGTGACCATATATACATATATAGTTCTCAGAAAAATACACACTGAAACCATCCATAAAAATTCTCTCTAATTAATGCATTTAAAAACAACAACAAATGCGATCAAAATCGCAACAAAGGTAACAATTGACCCGACGACATAATGATACCAAGCCTCTTTACTAATTGCATATTTCCTAATCTTTCTAATCTTCAGGCGCATTGCGTCCATCTCGCTCTTGTGACTATCGATGACACCGGCAAGAACCTTTTCCAAGGTCATCTTCTCTCTTTCAGTTTTTTCCAACCTTTCTTCAGTTTTTTTCAATCTTTCTTTCAAGCCAATATTTTCTTGTTCAACTAAGTATAACTTCTCAACAATAGGGTCGACTGGCATTTCCGGTTCCACTACCTCCTATATAAAAATATCTATGTCAAGTTGGTCGGCGTAAGTAATTGTCGTATAATCAGGAAATGAAAATATGTAGTGAAAAAAGATAATATACCACATCCGAATCATAGACTGGACGAGGGCCAACGGGGACGGATATCAAAACCATGGCTCTAGAAAATTATATACAAGTAAATACGTAAATCATACAAATCAAAATTTGTTTTGGTAAATAAAAACAATAGGCTCACCAAGGTTGTGTCGGTGATGGGGCGATTGACGGTAGTGAGTAAGGGGACAAGGCGCGCGACACTAAAAAAAGCACAAATCATAATTAATTTTGAGCTCAAATTGCATCAATTTGTATACATAACAAAATGAATAACAAATTCTAGCTTAGCTAGGCATTTCATCAAACACCTAGCTAGCACAACAAAAATGAAATGAGCAAGAAAACGAGCAAAACCTGCAATGCCGGAAGAGGGAACGTTGATGCTAACCGTAGAACCGATGGGTACCAACAATCTTGACAAATGGTGGAGAAAATGGGGATGGATTAGACCTCACAAGAGGAAGAAGAGAGCAAAAATGGAGTTGAGCTCGAGCTGGAAAAAATGAGCTGAGCTCGGGGTGGTATGTAGGGTTTAGGGGAGGGATTTAGGACCGGTTTGTGTTACAAACCGGTTCTAAAGGTTATGACAGCGGGACCCGCAGTGGCTGCAAAAAATGAGAAAACCTGTAGAACCGGTTTGTGATACAACCCGGTTCTAAAGGTTCTGCCCCTGGGCCCCCCTCCCTGCAGCAAATGGCCCGCAAGTCCTTTAGGACCGGTTTGTGTTACAAACCGGTCCTAAAGGCCTTGCGGGCATTTTGCTGCATGGGTGGGGCCCAGGGACAGACCCTTCTGAACCGGTTTGTATCACATCCGGTTCCATTGGGCTTGGCTCAATGCCCTGTTTTCTACTAGTGCCGTAGCAACGCACGGGTATTTTTTAAAAGAGGAAAAGCTGAGTGGAGGCGCTGCATGAGCCAATCTGTAATGCGGCGGCAGTTTTTGCATGTTTTTTTCAGCCACCTACTAAGTGACAACATTGCATTAATTAGTAGATTTTACAATTTTAAATAATTAACTTTCCAAACTATGATTATAATTAGTGAACCACTAAGTTTGTCTCCATAAGAGCTAGAAAACTAGCTCTCACGTCCCAATGTTTTTCTATTTTTTTTGCCACAACAGTTATAAGATCCGAAGTGAACATTTATGACGATAATTGTACATGGTTACTGTATAATTATTTACATAACTTTTAGATATTGCAATGACGTACACCACTATAGAGCGGGCGCGCCTATTTTTCGTCACACAAACCAATTAGAATACATTGTGGTCTCCCAGATTAGCAACGAATTGTTACAGCGACAATTCATGTTCAATAAATTTTTAAGATATGAGAGACGATAGCATTCCATACATACAAAGTAGTATCATAAAACTCAGCATTGATGCAGAGTAGTTCAAACTAGCAACCAAGTTATTACAATTTTATAACTAAGAGTGAGTGATCTGACAAGTTAGGGGCAGCAATATGGTAATTATCAACGGAATAAAAAAATTGTCAAAACTTGAAAAATATGAGATCTAGCTTCGAATATTTCGCAGCGACTAACCCAACTGTCAAGATGGATTTTCAATTGTATTAGAGTGTGAGAAATAAAAGTTTTTAGTTGAATAATTTAAGTGAATATAAATGATGCCATCGCATATGTAACTCCAGGCATGCATAATAGAGAAGGATTAGCTGCCGCCACATGATACATTCTCATGCAGCACCGCCGGGTAGCACTGTCCAAAAGTTAAGTTGGAACGATAGATATATTTGGTGCAACAGTTGATCCCACTCCAATTAAACAACGCGATGGGCGTTTTTGTTTGGAACCTAACACTCTTTGGGGCTTTCTCGGTTAAATCTTTGTATTTATAATTTATGAATGACCTTATGGTGTTTTTATGGAAGCATATTTGAAAGATCAAAGTAATGTTAAAGATTAAGATCTTTATGTGCTTCTTGTATCAAAAAGTTATTGTCATTAAATATAATTTAGCTAAACGTAATTGGGATGAATGTAAAAAGTGGGAGTTATGTGATTCAAAGGAATCAATACGTCATCTAATTCTGGCTTGCCCCTTTGCATGTTTTATTTGGAAATTATTGAAGTCATTTTTAACTTGCCACCTCCAACCAATGTTACAAATCTGTTTGAGAATTGGCTGAGAAGGACGCCCAAATTGCTAAAGCACGTGTGCACATTGGTGTATGTGCTATATTATGGTCCTTGCGGACGTGTAAAAATGATTTGGTTTTTAACAAGAGAAAACATAATTATTGTTTGCCGGTTATCTAAAAGGTGAAAGAACATTTTTAGTTCTCCCTAAGTTTGGTTTTGAGTGTTAGATAACAATATTGGTGATCAGCTAACTATGTACCAAGTGTTACAAATGTTTAGGTAATTTTATCCATGAAAGCATTGTATGCAAAAAGCAAAGAACAACAACTCTCCATCTGCCTGAAGAAATCAGGCCAACCTTGGTTTCTTTTCTGAGGGAAAACTTGTTACTGCACTCTTCACACCTTGTGCTTGGGGTCTCCCAACAAGCGTGTGTCTACACACCATCAAGCATCTACTTGTCCAGAGCATCTACTAGCAACGGAGATCATGCAGGATCATAAATAACATACACATGAATAAAACATGATAGATTGATAGTCATTGGACACAACATTCAATATTCATCGGATCCCAGCAAACAAAATATGTAGCATTACAATAAGATTATCTTGATCATGTTAGTCAGCTCACATGATCTAAACAAGAGGCATAAAGAGGAGAGAACAACCATCTAGCTACTGCTATGGACCCGTAGTCCAAGGATGAGCTACTCACGCATCACTCCGGAGACAGGCATGGTGATGAAGAGCCCTCCGGTGATGATTCCTCCTCCCGGCAGGGTGCCGGGGAGAGCTCTAGAACCCTCCTGAACTAAGGTTGACGATGACGGCGGCTACGGATGTTTTTGGTGGAAAAGGCTCGGGTATTTAGGGTTAACCTCCCGAGAGGTATAAATAGGTGAGAGGGCAATGTCAATGGGCAGCCAGTGGGCCCACACTACCCCTGGGTGCGGCCAGAGGGAGGGTGCCGCCCTATGGTGTGGGGCCCCTATGGACCCCCTCAGGGTCTCCTCCGGACTCCGTGTACGTGACGACTTTCTAAGACTTTTGGTTTTCGAATCGTCCAATTCCGAGAATATTTCCAGAACAACTTTTCTAAAATAAAAAAACAACAGAAAAAAGGAACTGGCTCTGTGGCATCTTGTCAATAGGTTAGTCCTAGAAAATCTAAAAAAATGGCATAAAGTGTATAGGAAACATGTAGCATATAGTATGAAAACAACATGGAACACAGAAATTATGGATACGTTTATGACGTATCAGGAACCAAGTCTACGATTTCCATGTGGAGAACCTAGACCTCATTGCTACTACTTGGTGATTGTTGCTAATTCTTGGGAGCCCCCAATTTGGCTGTGGGTTTGTTCCCCAAGCTTATTGTAAAGGACTCGATTCCCGCCTCAAAGGGGATCAATAGTGGAAGGTGTACTAGGCCTTTGTGGCGGGGTTCATCGGAGAATGGGGTGAGGCCTTTGTGGCATTGAGTAGGCCTTTCTGGCGAAACTCACACCCCTCCAACGATACGTACTCCCCTCAAAAGAAGGAACTCGGGATTACATCCTTGTCTCCGCGTGCTTCCGTTATTGGTTACCTCGTTCCCTCTCCTTTACTTTGAGTTTGTATCTTGTTTATTGTTGTTGTTTTCATATAGGTAATTCACCTTAGTTGCATATCTAGAGAATTTACCTGTGTGTCAAGCCATAATTTGAAGAAAAATTAAAACTGATCGTAGCATCTATTCACCCCCACCTCTAGGTGCCCATACTATCCATTCAATTGGTATCAGAGCCTCGGCTCTTATTTTGGGTTTAAACGCCTAAGAGTTTTATTATGGCTGATGAAAGGGTAGCCCCCGATTCCGTGGCACATGTCACTATGGATGATCTCAAGGATTTGAAAGAATCCTTGACCTCACCCTTGGATGTCAAAATGACGGAGTTGCAAGATCTCATGTTGCAACTCTTGAAAGCCAAGGAACCGGTGACTTCCACTTCATCTCATTTGGTAGAAATAACGGGGGAAGAAAAGGATGGGGATAAGGGCGGAGAAGCTAAAAGTGAATCCCGTAAGAACACAACTTCCAAGGGAACGGAAGAGAAGAGAGAGTACCACAATGCCGAAGGACTGTACTCTCCCGATCCTCCCGTCCCACATACTCATATTGTCCCTAGAGGAGATCCTCTTAAAATTGATGCACATACTTTTGATAATTGGCAATATTGCATAAAAGCTCACTTGAAATCTTCTTGTATTGAGCTTTGGAGGGTCACGCAAGATGGATACGAGCCCCATGACCCCAAGAACTTGATAAGAAGAGAAGCAGTAAACTGTCAACTCAACACCGTGTTGTCCATGACTCAACAAACCGTGGGTCCAAACCACATGTCTCATCTTCAACAATATTCCATCGCCAAAGAAACATGGGATGCTCTTGTCGTCATGTTTGTGGGAAATGAAAGCATGAAAAGGAATAGGTATGATACCTTGAGCAATGAGGTCGAAGGGTTCTATATGCATGATGGTGAAAATCATGAGGACATGTACCAGAGACTCAAGACCCTTGCCACCGCCTTTAATGGTGTCGGTGCCACTCATATTGATGATCCTTGGATCAAGATAAAGTACGTGAATGCCCTCATGCCATTTGAGCCTGCGGACTTGAAGGCGCTCCAAGGAATACATGACTATCCATCCTTGACCTTGATATGTCATAAACGTATCCTTAATTTCTGATGTTCCATGTTGTTTTGATGTTATTTCCTACATGTTTTCTATACAATTTATGTCATTTTTATCGACTTCTGGGACTAACCTATTGACAAGATGCCACAAAGCCAGTTCCCTGTTTTCTGCTGTTTTTAGTTTCAGAAAAGTTGTTCTGGATATAATCGCGGAATTGGAAATTCGAAGCTCGGAAGTCTTAGAATTCCTGAAGGTTCCACGGAGTTCCGAAGAGGCCCGGTGAGGGGCCCCAGGGGGGTCACACCATAGGGCGGCGCGCCCCCTGGCCGCACCTAGGGTTGGTGTGGGCCCCTCGGGCGTCCACCGCCATCGCCCTTTCGCCTATATAACCCCCCCGATACGTGAACCCTAAAGATATACCACTTTTTCCCGAGAAACACCCGAGGCTGCCGCCATCGTCATCCCGATATCGAGAGGGTTCTGGAGCTCTCCCCGGCACCCTGCCAGGAGGGAAATTCATCACCTGAGAGGTCTACACCAACATGCCCTCCTCCGAAGCTATGCGTGAGTAGTTCATCCTTGGACTACGGGTCCATAGCAGTAGCTAGATGGTTGTCTTCTCCACTTTATGCCTCATGTTTAGATCTCGTGAGCTTCCCTACATGATCGAGATCATCTTTATGTAATGCTACATGTTGTGTTTGCTAGGATCCGATGAATGTTGAATGCTATGTCTTCTGATTATCAATTTATCATGTTATCTTCATGCATATGTTATTTATGATCTTTCATGCTCTCCGTTATTAGTAGATGCTCTGGCCAAGTAGATGCTAGTAACTCCAAGAGGGAGTATTTATGCTCGATAGTGGGTTCATGCCTCCTTTGCATCTATGCTCGAGTGACAGAAACGTGATGGATGGAGGATGTGTTGTTGCCATTAGGGATAAAACAATGGTGTTTACTTAGTTTATATTGTTTACATTACACACTTTTCTTTCTGCGATTATCTATTGCTTGCAACTTAATACCCAACGCTTGTTCGGATGATATTCGGAGGGTGGATTATTAGTCATAGATGCAGTTGGATGATGGTCTGTGTATCTTGTTGTAATGCCCGCATGAATCACATAGTAATCTTTATGTCTTGCATATGCACTACGGTGCAGCCTTCATTTCTGTCAATTGCCCAGTTGTAATTTGTCCACCACACATGTTATTTATCTTCTATGGAGAGACACCACTAGTGAATTGTGGATCCCGGTCCATTTTCTCATACTGATAATACACACATTGTTTCCACTCTTTCCACACTGTTGCTACTGTTTTCATACTGTTCTCATACTGTTTTCCACACCATACGTTTAACCTCTTTGTGTAGCAAAACCGGTGAGATTGACAACCTCACTGCTTCGTTGGGGCAAAGTTATTTGATTTTGTTGTGTAGATTCCACGTTGATGCTGAACCGGTAGTGCACCCTGCCATCTCAGCTACATCAACCTTCTGAAATTACTCCTTTCTCCTACTGGTCGATTCAACCTTGGTTTCTTTCTAAGGGAAACTTGCTACCGTGCTCTTCATACCTTCCTTTTGGGGTCTCCCAACGAACGTGTGTTACACGCGCATCAAGCACAATTTCTGGCGCCGTTGCCGAGGAGGAAGAGAATTTCTGCAAGGGGAGTCTCTTGCTTTTTCATGCTTGCTAGCAATGTTTGATGTCTTTGAAACTAGATCTTGTTGGCAAGGTGGGTTCACGGATGAACAACAAAAATATTATAAGGAACACCGCTTGCCACAGAAAGGGATACACTTACGGGAGCAAATTAATACTCCCTCCATATCAAAATGTAAGATGTTTTAGCATTTTCTAGACAAAACGTATGTAGACATGTTTTAGCATATAGATTCATATGCATCTTATATTAAAACATGTCTAGATTCATTTTGTCTAGGAAATGCTAAAACATCTTATATTGTGATACGGAGGGAGTAAATTGCATAACTATGCTAAAAACTTGTGCTCCACTTATAATGTTACTTATTGCTTTGATAAATCTTGTTGCTACAGGAGGTATAAACACCTCCCTTTTCAATGTGAGTATAATCATGATGTTACCATATCTTCTTATGTTAAATGAAATTATGACTTTGATGGTGTGGAACAAATTGAGGAATTTATTGCTTGGAAGGGTGCATTTGAAATTGCCTATTTTCTTGAAAGTATTGATGATGCACCTTATTAATATGAGATTTATGATATACTTGAATATTGCTTTGATAATTACAAGGATTTTAGTTACTACATACTTGAATATCTTAATCAATTCTCTCCCCCAAAGGGAGAGACTAATGCCTTGCAAGAACCTATGGAAGAAGAAACTGTTGAATCTGGAAGCTCATTGGATGAAAAAGAGGAGGAGAGTGATGATCAAGAGGAGGAAGAATGGAGCTACCCATGTATATCTCCAAATGAGAGTAACTCTTTAACTCATACATTATTTGATAAAAGTGATGATCCTATTGATTATTTTGAAATGTCCCTTTTTGGTGAAATTGATACTTTTTATACTTGTGACCTTGATAGTACTATGAATGAAACTTGTGAGAATGATATTGCTACTGTTATTTCTGATAATCCTCTGTTTATTGCAACTATTAATATGCATGATAATGAGGAAGTTTGTTTATAAAATTTATATGATAATGCTCTTGATGATGGTCCTATGTTACTTGATGTTATAAATTATAATGCTATTAAAATAGGATTTCTATTAGTATCCCCATAACTTTTATGAGTGAGCAATCATATTGTTTTTCTATTGCTAAAAGTGGGAAAAAAGAGGAGTTGGTTTTAAATTTTGATCCCACTGTTTTGGAGCTTGGTATGAAATATGTGCTTTTAGACAATAACAAACATGCTTTATGTGATAATTATGTTGTTGATTTTGTTCATGATGCTACTTAAAGTTATTATGCGATAGGAAAATATGGTTGTGGGAATTTTCATGTTATTAAAACACCTCTCTTTTTGTTGAAAATTTTGAAGTTGCTCTTGTTCTACCTTCCCATGATTTCTAGTTTGAGCTTCTTTAATTTATTTCTTTACGTGACTCCTATGCATAGAAAGTGGGTTAGAATTAAATTTTTTTTATACTTGCTTCTTGATGCTCTCTTTTTCTTAATTCATATTTCTTATGTGAGCATCTTCTTTACTTGAAAAACACGTGAATCCATTTTTCTTGGCCTAGCTAAAAGGCGTTAAAGAAAAGCCCTTCTTGGGAGATAACCCATGGTTTTATTTTTTGCTTTGTTTTCTCTGTTTTCTTTAAGTCAAGGGGCTGTATACTTCTATAGAAACTCCTTTTTATCTTTATTTTCATTTTTTTACTTGTGCCAAGTAAAGTTTCTGACGAGAGTTGGAGTTGGTTTTTGAATTTCTGCGCGGGAAACAGATTTCTGCTATCCTCCGTAAAAATAGTGAAAAAATCCAGAAAGATCAGAATGACCTGAATTTTTTTTGTGCTTATTCCTCAGATAATTCGGCAACTTTTTCGTGCTTTAAGATTTTCTATTTGATCAACGTAAGTGCCCTAATTTTTTTTTGTCTTTATAGACAGTTCTGGTTTTGGCAGATTTTGTCGTTTTTCTTGCATTTGCTCTTTTACGATGTCAAGTGGATTTATTTGCTTCACGAAACATCAGTGGTTGTACCTAATGTTTAAAATTATCAACAACACTTGTGCCCATGCAAAACTCATGGATTTTTTTTATTATTTCACTAGCCCTCTAATGCGAATTACTCTTTGAGTGTGGTGTGAAGAAAGTTTTCAAGGGTCAAGAGAAGAGGGTGATATAATGTGATCAAGAAGAGTGCCTGGTCACAGCTTGGGGATGCCCCCGGGGTTCATCCCATTTTCTCATACTGATAATACACACACTGTTTTCACACTGCTGCTACTGTTTTCATATTGTTCTCATACTATTTTCCACACCATATGTTTAACCTCTTTGTGTTCAGCAAAACCGGTGAGATTGACAATCTCACTGCTTCCTTGTGGCAAAGTGGTTTGATTGTGTTGTGTAGATTCCATGTTGCTGCTGAACCGGTAGTGCGCCCTGCCATCTCAGCTGCATCAACCTTCTGAAGTTACTCCTTTCTCCTACTGGTTGATTCAACCTTGGTTTCTTGATGAGGGAAACTTGCTAGTGTGCTCTTCATACCTTCCTCTTGGGGTCCCCAACAAACGTGTGTTACACGCGCATCAAACCTCAACCCAAGTGATGCAAGAGATGTGTTCCTACCAAGTTCAAACAAAGAATGCTCTTGACAATCGAGCTAGAGCTATTGGAATGCACAAAGAATCCTATGTTGCTTTGAAGGCCAATGTTGTGACCAAGATGGTTTATCATCATGAAGAGTGCATTTAGGAATTGGACCCTTTGAAAGACTAAGAGTATGATACTGTGCTTAAGGATGTCATTGCTCTTGTCGTGCAATGGTTTTGGAAGAATCCTACCAAGGACAAGGCATATGTTGAGGAGAAGACTAAGTCAAGTTATGGAAAGGAAGGGACTCAAAAAGTGATGGCTTGTTTCAATTTCCAAGACAAGCATCATTTCATTGTCGAGTGCCCGTACGAGAATACAGAAAATCAAGGAGGAAGACTTGTCCTCAAGGATAGGTCAAAGACCTCTCACAAGAAACATCTGTTCAAGAAGAAACCTTTCAACAAGAAGTATCCTAAAAAGTGTGTGCTAGTGACTCAAGAAGAGTATGATTCCGGTGATGATGATGAAGAAGAAGAATCCACAAGTGGAGTGGACTCTCTTGCATTGCATCAACATCATCATCTTCATCTCTCTTTGAATCCCACAATGAGAATCTTCCTCAACCCTCCACCAAGTGCTTCATGGCTAAGGCAATGGAGATATCACTTTCTACCACCTCTAAGACTCCAAATGAAATGAATAACATTGCTAGTCTTAGTGTAGAAGATGAAATTGCCTGTTTGGATCGTTTTATGGCTAACGTGCAAGGTGATACCAAGAGGTACTTTGATCTCCTCATGAGGCAATTGGGAGAGACACACGAGGCTCTTGAGAAGAAATGTGAGACTTAAATGAGGCCCAAGAGGTATTAGGCATCTCTCACTATGTCTCTTGAGGAAGATCATGAGGGTCGAGTCTCTCTTGGGGAGGAACTTGAAGCTGTTAAAGAGTCACATAATGAATTAACTTCTAAACTCACTAAAGAACTTGACCTTGCAATTGCTAAAAATAAAAAGGCTAAAAAGAAGAAGGTTGAGTTTGGGGTTGGTCATGATAAACTAACTGAGGAGCTAGGGAAGCTCACCAAGGCTCACAAGGCTTTGTAGAGTGAACACTCTACCCTCAAAGAGTCACATTAACAATTTCAATCTCAACTCAATCAATTCAATTTTCCTAGTACCTTCACTTCTTATTGTGATCATGCAAATATTATTGAGGCGAATGCTAGGTTGAAGGAAGAGCTAGCAATAATCAAGGGCATGGGCCCTAGTGTTGAGAAGGTTGTGGCTCCTAAGCCACAAGTGGTTGCTAGTAGACCACAAGTTGGCAAGCAAGGTCTTGGATATGTGGCTAAGAGAAAGAACAAGAAGAATAAGAACATGAACAAGGCCAAGCCTGCACAAGCTAAGAAGAATGTTGTTGCGAGTGATATTGTCATTAGGGACGACACTACTCATAGCAACCCCGCGGGAACTAAGAATCCTCACCATTTCTTATATGTTGATTTTTATGGTGTTGTGCAAGATAAATATGTTGGTCCTATTGAAGGTTTCATTCACTGCACTATTTAGGTTCCAAAGACCCTTGTTGCTAACATGAGGGGATCCTCCTCGGGTCCTAACTCTAGTCAATAATTTCCTTAGGACTATGCTTCCGGTGGGTCTAAATGGATAATTGATAGTGGATGCACTATTCATATGACCGAAAGCAAAGAACTTGTGATGAAGTTGCGACCAAATACAAATGATGCAACCGTCACTTATGGAGATAAGTCCAAGTCTAAGGTAATGGGGTTCGGCAAGGTTGTGATTGCTCCGGATGTAACTATTATTGATGTCATCCTTGTCGAATCCCTTGGTTTCAATTTACTTTCAGTTCATTATTTAGGGAAGATGGGTTTTTCCGTCTTCTTTGAACTGACATCGTGGTCCTTTTGTCGAGAAAGACTCTAGACGTCACATACGTGGGACATGTAAAAAAATGAGTTGTATGTGGTGGACTTTTCGAAGTCTACCAACTCCCAAGCGATGTGTCTTTTTGTTTAGCGGGTGTAGGATGGTTGTGGCATCGCCTCCTATCCAATGTCAACATGAGAACTTTGCAAAGTCTTCACAAAGGTGGTCTCATCCTCAAACTAAAAGAAAATGTTTCCTTTTCCAAAGATCGTGTTTCTAGGGCTTGTAGTGAAGGAAAGATGCATGATGCCTCCCATAAGTGCAAGACCATTATCTCATCAAATAGGATCTTGGATCTTCTCTATGTTGATCTCTTTGGTGTCGTGCCCAAGGCAAGGCTTGGAGGAAAGAAGTATTGCTTGTTTATTGTCGATGATTATTCAAGATATACTTGGGTTTATTTCTTCAAGTTGAAGAGTGAGACCCAACAAGCCGTCATCGACTTCTCCAAACAAGTGCAATGTCAACACAATGTTCCCACCATGGCTATTAGGAGCGACAATGGCTCTGAGTTCAAGAACTACACCTAAATGAATTTATTAGTGAAGAGGGTATTTGTCATCAATATTCCGTTGCATATACCCCTCAACAAAATGTTGCAGCCGAAAGGAAGAATGGGACTCTCTTGGATATGGCTAGGACCATGTTGGCGGAGTATTCTTATCCCCAATATCTATGGGCCGAAGCAATCTCTACGGCATTCCACTCCTCTAAACGGCTCTACATTTGCAAGGGCTTAGTGAAGACTCCATATGAAATTCTCACCAACAACAAGACCAACATCTCCTACTTTTGTGTCTTCGGTTGTAAGTGTTTCTATTTGATAAAGGGTGTTCGCTTGTTTAAATTCCAATCTAACTCTATTGAGGGTATATTTGTTGGTTACGGTGCCGAATCCCACACTTATAGAGTCTTTGACAAGTCCTCACAGATTGTCATAGAATCTTGTAGTGTTGTTTTCGAGGAAAATGATGGCTCCCAAGTGGCGCAATTTCATGTTTCTAATGTAGATGTTGAAATGCCTCAAGAAGCCATAGAAAGGATGGGTGTGTGGTTTTTCTGCCCCATCAAGGGACACCTTGTGGCGAATCGAGAAGAACTATGCTCTACTCAAGTGGAGCCCTCGTTGATACGTCCAAAATGTATCTCCTTTTCCGAACACTTTTCTTATTGTTTTCCTCTAAAATTGTGAGTTTTGGATACCACTAACACGGACTAACACTATTTTCAGCAGAATTGCCTTGGTGTCTTGTTTTTGTGCAGAAAATTCAACTTTCGGGAAAATGCCCAGAAAAGACCCCAATGGTCCTAAAACACCACAAGACCTCGGGAGCCATAAGGGGGCCAGGAGAGGGCCACACCACCACCCCGGCGCTCCCCCTTGGCTGCGCCGCCTAGTGGTGTGGGCCACCCCTGGACCCCTCGGACTCCCGTTTCGACTACATATGCCTCGTAAACCTAAAACACGAGGGGGTTCATCATATTCCACAGAAACACAACAGAGCGCCGCCGCCACCCCGAAGCTCGATTCGGGGATCATAAGTTCTTGTTCTGGCACCCTGCCAGGACGGGGATTCGAAGGAGATCATCTCCATCGACACCGCCACCTCTTCTCCATCAACCATCCATGATTCCCTGCCCATGTGTGAGTAAACACCGCTGTAGGCTGAGAGGGATGGAAGGGATTGGATGAGATTGATCATGTAATAATGCCAGATTGTTAGGGCATAGTGCCTAGTATCCACTGTTAGTTTTTTCTACCGTTGTTGCAACTTGTTATGATTAATGCTTGTCACTAGGGCCCGAGTGCCATGATCTCAGATCTGAACATGTTATTGTTTCATGAGTATAATTATGTTTCTTGATCATATATGCAAGTTGTTTACACATTATTTTCCGGAACCCGAGGCCCCAAAGTGACAGAAATTGGGACAACCGGAGGGGATGCTTGTGATGTGAGGATCACGTGTGTTCATGGAGTGTTGCTCCGGTGCTTTATTAAAAGGAGCACCTTAATTACCAGTAGTTTCCCCAGAGGCCCCGCTGCCATGGGCTGGTAGGACAAAAGATGTTGTGCAAGTTTGTCATTGCGAGCACGTATGACTATATTGGAACACATGCCTATGGTTTGCCTACATGTTTGATGCTTTATATTATTATCTGCAATGCCCGTGTTTACATTATTACATGACCTATGTTATCCATGCAACGCCCATCCATCCATTCCCTCTATGCCTACTGTACTTCCCATACCGATGTTTCCGGCGATTGCTACTGCTGTTATTATTTTACTACTGCTGTTATTTAATTTCTACTGCTGCTATAAAACTGTTACCACTGATAAATTGTTGCGAGCAAGTCTACTTTCAAGTGCATGTGAATTGACAACTCAGTTGTTAAGGCTAATAAATATTCTTTGGCTCCCCTTGTGCCGAATCAATAAATTTGGGTTTTACTTCCCTCGAAGACTTTTGTGATCCCCTATACTTGTTGGTCATCAAGACTATTTTCTGGCACCGTTGTCGGGGAGCATAGCTTTATTTATTTGCTCAATTGATCATGATATTGTTTGCTGCAAGCCATTCATCACGGGCAAGACTCGTGATGGAAAAGTTCCTATATTACCATCCACTACAAGAAGAGGTACAACTCTGAACACCTCTGCTCCTCTTGATTCACCGTCTGTTATGAGTAAGCTTCTTACTCCTCCACATGCTACATGTACTGCTACTTCTGCTGAGTCTGAGAATGTTTCTGATACTTTTTATTATGCTTCTACTGTGCTTGATGATACTGGTTCTCTAGGTCCTTTCCTAGATACTATTGTTGCTAGATCCAAACAAATTAAAAATGCTGAAATTTCTGTTGAAAATATTGTTACACCTATTAATTCAACTGAGCTTATTGATGATCTTGATGAAACCTATATTGAACTTAGTGATGATTTTATTGAAGAAGGTCGTGCTACTACTGGTGCAAGTGCTCTTAAGAGTCTTCTTGCAAGACATGATGTGAAATATAAATCTTCTCTTGATGCTAAGTTTGCCACATCTCCTATACACATTATAGACAAGGATTATGATTTCTCTTTGGATTTATCTTATATATCTATTGTTGAGAAGGAACCTTTTTGTGGAACTGAAAGTAAAAGTGCTATGGAACACATGAATGAGCTTTCATCTTTGAGTAGTTTATTTTCTGATGATACTAAGTTGCGTACTTATTTTGTTACCAAGATATTCCCTTTCTCATTGAAAGATGAAGCTAAAATTTGGTTTAACAATCTTGAAGGGTACGTTGCATAGAAAACAAAAAATTTCCTACGCGCGATAAACCCGAATGGCCAAGATCTAATCTATGAGATGAAAGGCAACGGAGAGAAAGAGAGTCTTGATATAACATACCCTCGAAGACTCAAAGTGGTATGAGATAAAATCTCGTTGTTGGCGTAGTCGTACTCACGCCGATCCCGAGCGAGAAGAAGTGCACCGCAATCCGTGGTGCCTCCGTAATCGGTCACACGTTCAGCTCGATGAAGACTTCCGTTCCCTCGATCCAGCGGGTAGCAGAAGTAGAGGATCCCCGCGGAACTCCAGCAGCACGACGGCATGGTGGTGGTGAAGAATCCCACGGTCAGGGCTTCGCCAAGCCGGAGACCATGGAATGGAGAAGCGGGTGGAGGGAAAAGGGAGTGGGCAAGTGTGTGGAGAAGAGGGAGCTCTCACCCTCCTTTTATAGGGGAGGGGGAGGCAGCCCAAGGGGGGTGCGGCCAGCCATGGGTTCCCCTACCCCTTCCTCTCTTCATGTGAGTGGAAGCCCCACTCACACCCACTCATACTCCCTTAATTTTCCACTTAGAAAATCCAAAGGTTTTCTTTAATAAATAAATAAAACATTTTTATTTCTTTATTTATATTTGTTAATTCCATTAACAAACATTTGCATGCAGCACCTTGAATCATTTTTTAATTCTATTAACAACCATTCGATGAAAAACCCCTTGAACTATTTCAATTTTCCCCCGAAACAATTTTTCGGAGCTGCCCAAAATATTCTTCGGTATTCCGTATCCTCTCTAACGCTTCATCGAACCTTAAGTGTGTCACCCTACGATTCGCGAATAATATAGACATGATCGAGACTCCTCTCCGATCAATAATCAACAGCGGGATCTGGAGATCCATGATGACTCCTATATATTCAACGATGACTCTCCTGATCGTGTGAACCTTTCCACATCGTAACTATTTCCCTTTGTCTCGCGATATTTTACTTGCCCGAGATCCGATCATCGGTATCCACCATACCTTGTTCGATATCGTTATCCAACAAGTACTCTTTTCTCGTTCCCGTGATATAACATCCTTGTGATCATATCACGTGCTTGCAAGCGGTGTCGATGTGATATCACCGAGAGGGCCCTGAGTATATCTCTCTGTCATATTGGATGGACAAATCCCATTCTTGATCCATGAGCTTCAACTAACACTTTCCGAATACCTAATGCCACCTTTATAGTCACCCTATTACGGTGTGACGTTTTATGTTATCAAAGAATTCTTTCGGTATTAGTGATTAACATGATCTCATGGTCTAAGGAACAATGTTACTCCGAATGTAAGACATAACAACAAAACTAAATGACTTGATCGTATTGTTATACTTAGTTAGGGTCTAAGTTCATCATGTCATTCTCCTAATGACATGATCCCGTTATTAACAACATCCAATGTCTATGACCAGGAAACCTTGATCATCTGTTAATCAACGAGCTAGTTAAAAGAGAGGCTTCACTAGGAACGTTGGTTTGTTTATTAATCACACATGTATCAACGTTTCCGGTTAATAAAATTCTAGCATGAGAAATAAACATCTATCATAAACAAGGAATAACATAATAAACACTTTATTATTGCCTCTCGGGCATATTCCCTTCAAATCTGTCACCTGGGTGTATTGCTGATCCTATGGATTTGGTTAATGCTTTCTTTCAAAAATATTTTCCCGCTAGTGCCCAACATGCTGCTGTGTAGGACATCTTTAACTTTGAGCAAATTGAAGGACAAAAATTGCCTGAATTTTGGACAAGGTTTTGTTCTTTGATAAGAGCTAGCCCTGGATACACATTACCTAAAAATGAGCTTCTAGATATATTTTATAATGGACTAACTGTTGAATCTAGGACATACCTAGATAGTTGTGCTGGTTGTGTTTTCAGGAAAAGAACTCGAGAAGAAGCTGAGGAATTAATGACTAAAATAGCCAAACATAATGATGATTAGAATATACCTGATCCTACGCCTACACCGGAGCCAACACCAATAACAACACCCAAGAAGAGAGGGATGATTGAATTAAATGATGAAGTGATGAAGGAAGCCAAAAAAATCTCTTAAAGAGAGGGGTATTAAATCAGAAGATGTGAAGAATTTACCTCCTATAGAAGAATTATGTCAGCCTATTGTCGCGACCCCGGACCCAGAGATATACATACTGTTATGTGCTCCTAGCCATGGACTCACAAGGGCTTCAGGGTTACCAGCCCCGGCTGCAACAAACAACGGCAGGCAGACCGGATTCATCGGCACGTAGTCCGGATCCCCGGTCTACTACTCCTTGTAGCCATGCTAGTCATAACCAATTATGCATACCCAAGTGTCCACGAGTCGGATAAAACTGAAGGAACGGGACCAAAGCTATACAGAGCTGCTATGTGTCCAGAAAGTGCAACAACAATCGAGGGTTACTGGGGTTACCTCGCCCCAGGGCGAATCACATCGGCAGACGGGCTCGGACATGGATCATCGGCTCCACAACTCCTCGACTGCGAAAACTATGCAGGCATGGCCAAAACTCTATAACAATGAGCTCGAAACCAACAACCGATCAAAGCAACACTCTAGACATGGAAGTTGTATTAAACAGGTGTTACTAGAGTATAGCTTACAAACAGAGGTCACACGACCCAACATTACATCAGACAACAGAAGGAAAATTATGTTGCTAATCAACAAGAACCAAAAAGGCCTAAGAGGCCACAACATAAGGCGACGTCCCAGCCCATAGATTCCAGGCTGCTACCTGGGAACCCCAAACTACTCGTCGATGTCCATGTTGAATCACCACCGATGTGAGTGAGATCTTCACCTAAACCAAATTTAAGCAAACCTGAGTACGGGAGGTACTTGATGGGGGGATGATAACCCGGTAGGCCAAACTCCAAGGAGTAATCCGGCCCAAAGGACGCTGTACAGGATCCGGCTAAGGATAAGGAAACTAGTGAAGGCCCCAGCTTGTAGGCCCAGTAACCCGGGTTATGGGTTATGGTAGAGGAAAGTTAGGGTTTGCGCGCCGTGTCCGGGTAGGATCCAGGATGCGCCTTGGAGAATAAGCCAGGGGGTACGGGTGCTTTATAAACCGACCCCCAGGTCTAGTTTAGGCAGAGATCTAAGAACCCTAGCAATATCGCTTGATATCGAGCATCCAGTGTAATCCCATAGTTGAGTTATTGTATCAAGATCGGAGACTCGGCGACTTTGATTGCCGGCTACCAGATCGAATTGCACCATGTTTTCCTCTGAGCTAAACCCTCTCCCAAACGCCTGTGTCGTCTTGCCCCAAGATCAGTTACCCCCGGTAACGTCTGCCGTGATTATCCCACGACAGTTGGCGCCCACCGTGGGGCCTGCGTCCAAAGGTGTTTACATCACGGGAGAAGCTCGGAAGAGCATGGAGAATCTCGTCGTCGGCGAAATCTACGTCGACCACAAAGGAGAAAAGATGGTGGACGATTCCGGCTGGGGGCCAGAGTCGGATCACCTCGAATCCGGATCCGTCATGACAATCGGCCGGATCAGCGTCTTCATTGGTATGGTATGTACTTCCAATTCGATCCCTGACAATATTGGATCTGATTCTGTGCCAGGAGAAGCCACTACTATCCGATCAGATGACGAAGAATCGATTGGAACGACACATCCGGCAGAAGAACCCATCGCGGAGTGGGAACAGCCGGAGGAGCCGGCATGGACCCCGCGCGACCGGGTCGAAAGAGAAGGTGATACCGGGTCTATCCTGGATCTGCTGGAAAACCGGTATGAGGAGGAGAACGATGAGGAAGAACAGCATGAACTTACACCGGATATCGTACGCCGAGTTGCAGTCTATGCGGCTCCCGCGGCCAATCTCAACCAAGGAAACACAGCCGCGGCATCAGTCGGGGCGGCTCAGGCAGTGGCCCAGCAGCAGGGCGCGGCTAACGGAGACCCGGTTTTGGCCCGGGTTGATGGGGAATCGGCATTAGTAACCAGCCGTGCAGCAGACGAGGAGTTGCACGCAAACACGTTCGGATTCCTGGGAAACCGGACACCAGGGGCGGGTCCTTCAAACCCGCGCCACCCGGCCTTATTCGATAATAATCTGATTCTAGATCCCACAGTTCTTGCAACGGTTATCACTCCGGAAAACGCAACGGAACGTGTCAGGGATCTGGATGTAGCTCGTCGTGCACTGGAACAGCAAAGAAGGCAGGTAGAGGCAGAAAGGCAAGGGATGGCCAGGCGGCAGCGTGAGCTGGATGCGCTAGAAACTCGGCTCTGAGAGGAAACGTCTAGAGTGCATCAAAGGCATCAAACCAGGTTACCAGCAACGGGCGGGGTTATTAATCCGGCTAATTTATTTGTCACACCTCAGGATCAGCCGATACCAGTGGTGAACCAGGGAACCGCACCCCAACCGGCGACAGCAGGGACACATCCGGCCAATGAACGGGCCGGGTTACCCCCACCACAGACCAGAGTCACAACCGGCAACGATCTACCACCACCGCCACCATCACGATTCCGCACACCAGCCGGCCACTACAATAACCCCATGGACAATGTGTATGCGGCGACACTCGCGTTAAATCAGATCCCCGTGGGAGAGTCGCCCCATGCAGAGAAGACTCGGCAAGCCATCGATCTGTTGCACACTGCGGTGGCACAGCAAGCCAATTATCCGGATCACAGAAGCGGTATGCATGGAACGCCATACGTCAGTCAACAACAAGGGAATATCCAAACAAGTTCAGCACGGCGGAGGGAAGAGCAGCAGCAAATGTCGCCTCCTCCCCGCGCTCAGGCAGCATCAGCAGCACAGGCTGTCGTGGACAGTTCTAGAGCCCGGAGGGCCGCGGCCGGGTCTGCAGCGCATGGACTTCCCGCAGCATCGCGCCCAGCCGTGCCCCCCGCGATATCACACGTTTCTAGAGCAAGACCGGCCTCAACCGTTCTAGCGGGACCCAAGTGTCTCTCGAACAATATCAGAGCTGAACCTTACCCGGAAAAATTCAAAGAGCCAGGGAAAGTAGTGAATTATGAGCCAACTATGGATCCAGAAACATGGCTAAGTAGTTATGAGATGGCAATGTCGATTCGCAACGCATCCGAGAATCTCCAAGCAAAGTTCATGTACTTGATGATGTCAGAAGGAGCAGCAAAGTTGTGGTTCACCAATTTGCCGGAAGGATTGATCAAGTCCTGGGAGGAACTGAAGACCGCGTTTGTCAAGCACTTTCATGGGACGTGCAGGAAATTGTTCACTATTGATGATCTAGAGCGGTGCGTCCAGAAGAAGGGAGAATCGCCACGCAGTTGGGTGCGCCGGGTCATGGAGATACTTCACTCGTCCACGGATATTCAGCCCAAGGATGCACTACAGGCCATGGCAAAAACATGCAAGTACATACCTTTAGTGCAAAAGTTAACTCGCATGAAGTCTAGTCGAAATGCGTCGGAAGTTACAATGGGAGAATTGATGGATGCGTGCAACAAACACGCTGGGACAGATACTACAGAAGAGGAAGTTGATGACAAGAAGGTAAAAGCAAACACAAGTAATAAAGGAAGAACCGGCAATGGATCAGCACCAGGTAATAACGGGAATAGCCAGAACAAGCGCCCGTTTGAAGGAGGCTCCGAGTTTGTCGCCAATACAGAAGCCGGGTCTTCGAGGCCCAGAGCAGAAGGAAATTTCAACGGAGGTAATCACAATGGAGGAAACTATCAAGGGCCGCCAAGGCCGGGTAACAATTGGGACATATTCAGGATGGCATGCCCGAAGCACAGCAGGAACGGCAGGCCAGCTAACCACTCTCTGGAGCAGTGCGCCGACTTACAAAGATGGAAAAAATGAGGAAGTGAACAGAGCTATGGGAAGTGCAGGACGGGGAGGAGGACCGGGTCCAGGGGGAAACCCGGGCAACGGCCCACCCCCAGCTGGTAACCCGGCGGCTGGAAATCAAGGTAATAACCAAGGGGGGGGCAGGAGGTTTCCAGGCTAACCCCAAACAACTGGGTCAATATCATGTGCATACCACAGGAGGCTCTAACAAGGACAAAAAGATACTGAAGCAAACGGTCAACTCAGTTTCGTCAGCTGTCCCGAGATACTTGAGATGGTCAGAACAGGAGGTAACATGGAGCAGAAGGGATCACCCAGAAAGAGTGGAGCACCCGGGAGTCTTGGCATTAGTAGTCGCACCACAAGTCAATGGGTATGAGCTGAAAAAGGTTTTGATGGATGGTGGAAGCAGCATCAACATACTGTATTGGGAAACCTTCCTACGCATGGGCCTCAAGGAGTCTCAGCTACAAAAAAGCTCAACAGTTTTTCATGGGATAGTGCCGGGTCATTCAGCGTGCCCCGAGGGAAAAATCGCATTGGAGGTAGCCTTTGGGGAGTCAAAGGATAACTATCGAGTTGAGTGGCTTACCTTTGAGGTAGTCAAATTGCGCAGCCCTTATCACGCGTTATTTGGAAGGCCGGCTTACGCCAAATTCATGGCTAGGCCGTGTTACGTGTATCTACAGCTAAAAATCCCGGGTCCCAAGAAGACCATTACCATACATGGAAATCGAGACATAGCAGCTGAATGCGACGAAGGAGACGCAGCGATGGCCGAGCAGGCCTGTAGAAAAGAAGAACTCAAGCATTACCGGTCTCAAGCAGACCCGAAGGATAGAACCACATCAAAAAGGCCGAGTACTGAAGGCGAAAGAGCAAAATCCAAAGTAGCACAAGATGCTAAAATGGTGGCTTTTATCAAGGATGACTCCCCCAAGCAATCCGCTATAAAGGAAGAAACTGCACGGCCGCTCACAACCAGCCGTGTCACGGAAACACCTCACCCGGGTCGGTTAGTAAACCCGGTACTCATCATGAAAAAGTCCAGCATGTGGAGAATGTGCGTCGGTCACGCCAGTCCGGGACCGGTCCCCATGGAGAACTAAACAATGTAACGGGCAGCAGGTTTCAGACGCGCTCTTTTCCTACCCAGGGTACCTAAGGGGATTGGAAGATTTTTAATGAGGCGGCCTGCTGATCCAAACTTTCTCGCATCAATAAAGAGATGGTTATCAAGTCCTATTTCGTTACAGCCTGATTACAAGTAAGTAGTATCCATGTGACATCAATATTTCAGTATCATTAAGAACGTTGAGCATATATAGGTCTCGGGGGCTGGTTGCTCAAGTAGCCCAGCCACAAACCCGAAAGACCCGGCCTTGATGCCTATAAGTTATAGGGGCCGATTATTCGCAAACGAGTACGGCTGCAATCTTATAACTGGACAAAGGAGCCAAATTTTCTTGACTTTTCTTACTTAAGCTCGATGTGACTCGCACTAAAGTGGCATGATTTGTTCGCTTACGATTACAATCAGCCATGAAGCCCAATGGGACTTGTCTGACCCTGTTTTCGTATAGATGTAACAACATGGTATCCACGCGAAAGCCGGCTTACAGTACAAGATAGTCAAAAGGGTCATCTAAACCACAAGTTTATGCAGAGTACAAGGCTAATAGCCGGAAACTCAATGACTATCAAGCATAACTTCAGTACTTCCGCGGAAAGGCCTTAGGTTTTCGACTCGGTAAAAAACGATTTGTTCTCTGAGAAAGGCCACACCCCCATGACTCGGACTTTGGGTCATGGGGACTGGGGACTTCGAAACAGAAGCAAACTTCTTGGCTATCGCAGTTCGAAAGACCCTAGCATCCGAGTCTTGGGGACTTAAGAAAAGTCCACTTATCAAAGCCCCTGGTACTCGGAAAACCGAGTCTTACGAAGGGAGCCAAAATAGAGAGTCGGGTATCGAGAAAAAGCTCAACGAATAGACAAGCAATACGGTTATCAAAAGGCCAGGAAAGCCGCAAAGTATATCACGGACTAAAAGTACGTTACAATTACGACATCAGTATCAGGAGTGCACAGGCGCACCATCAAAAGCATAATAGTTTGAATACAAAGCATCACGTAAACAAGGCATTATGATGGTACTGCCCTATTCAGCCTCCTGAGTACGGTCTTCCGGCTCTGGGTCCTGGGCTTGCTATTTAGCCTTCCCGGCACCCTTACCCGGACTCACTGCACCAGGGCGGACAGGTGGAGGGACGGCTGGTGTGGAGGCAGACGGACCTGATCCTAGCTCGGCCTCTCTCTTTGCAGTCGCCTCCCTCTTCCTGGCCGAGTTAGAAACCCACTTCTCCAAGATATCAAAGGGCGGGGGTGCTTCCTCCGTAACAACTTTGCCATCAGCGTCGTATGCACTCATAATTGTGTTTAGATCCAAACTATCGGCCAAAGTGGTAGCCGAGGGGCGCACTGCGGCTTGTATGGCTTTGAAATCCTTGGGTGTAAATTTGGAACCGTCCGCCTGGAATTCGGGAAACCCGGATATTACCTTTGCCGGGTCAAGCTTCGGAAAGAAAGCCTTGGCCAGGGTGAAAGCCCGGGTCATTCCAATCCGGCATGACGAGCGTTTCCAGATTTCAATCCAGCCAGGCACAGTGGAGCAGGCCTGAATGAGATTTTCTTCACCCGGATATACTTCCGTAGGCCACTTCATCATCCAGTATAAATTTTGTGCCGACAAAGAAAGTCCGGAGCACGGTCTTTAGGGTTTTAGCCTTGACAATGGCATCCTCCTCTGGGGCCGCAAGGTTGGCACCTACAGTTGTAACAAGAGAGAGAACGTATCAGTAATCCCGAGTCTGATATAATAAAGAAAAGACATGAAGCCAATCGGCAGCAAAAACTTACTAAGCAAGATCTGATAAGTATCGGTGACTTGGTCTGATAGTTTCTTCAGTGCGGTCTGAGCGGCATTGCACTTCTTCTTGTATTTGGAAACATCCTTCTTCAAAGTTTTCATGTCATCCTCAAGGGTTTCCCTTCGTTTTATCTCGGCAAGAAGAAGTTGTTCGGTCTTCAGTAAAGTTTCATCAGACCGGGTTATCTGTGCCTGCAAGTAGCAAGGAATGCAAGTATTAGTTGGATATTAGGGTAAGCTGAATATGGCGTAAAGTTCCAAGCATAACTTTTGCAAGTCATACTCGGAACTTGGGGACTAGGTATACAATATGAGATACCAAGTGTCCTTACCTGGTGCTCTGCAGCCATGCGCTCCAAGATCTTGCTCTCCGAAGTCTTCATAGTGAGGAGGGTGTTCATCAATTGATCAAAAGTGTCTTTACTCGTATCAGAGGACCCGGGGCCTTGGAAATTCTGAGAAGGAGCTTTCTTCTTAGTGGGAGGCGGAACCCGGGTCATTTGTGTGTCGGAATCCGACGCTCCTTCTTCTGCACCCAAGACGGTGGCTTTGTTCTTCTTGCTTGCATGGGAAGCAATCGGATACTCGGCTTCTTGTGTGTCCGGCTTTGCCGGCGATGCTTGTTTTTCGCCGCTAGACGCGGCTGTAGTCTTATCAGTCGGGCTCCCCTTACCCGGGCCCTCGGTCTCCATATCCTCTTGGTCGCTGATAACGACCGTGGCCCTGTAGATGTTGTCAGTGAGCAGCTAAATACACAGTCAGGAAAGGGTGATGAAATGTGGTGGAACATCAAGAAGAGGATTTTACCCGGTGTTCACCGCAAAGTCACAAGGAAATCCGTCGCTGGACTCGGGAGAGGCTGGAAATTATCAAGTTAGATGTCATGTGGGAATGGTTCAAGGAGAATTTTGACCGAGAAAAGATAGGGTAATTACCAGCCCGCCGAGTCGGGGTCGATGAAATACCCGGGTTAAGGGCATCATCACCCGGGTGATTTCGAGTTGACCTGCGCTTGGTCATGGGCGACTCCTTCAAGAATGGCCAGTGGAATAACATCAAGGTAGCTCATATATATCATTAAAGTAATACGAATTGAATGCAAGGAGGAGATATGAAACCTTGGAGGTGGCCTCTTGGGTTTTTCTTTTTGATCCGACTTTGATTGTCGGCTCCGGTTCCTCCTCGTCGCTGGCAGATTCTACTTTGCCATCGGAGTTTTCTTCCTCGTCATCTTCTCGTTCTGGATATCATCAGAGTTATAGTTGGAAATGAAGGAGTTATGGTGAGCTTAAAGGAACCAAACAAAATCCGGAAAATACCTTCGTCCGAGTTAGCAGCTTCTTGCTCCTCTGGACTTTTGGAGCTACGAGAGGTGTTGGTTTTCCAAAAATCATCATCAGCCTGAAAGGTGTCAGTACAAGGGTTATCAACTGTATCGAGTGGAAAGAGCAAAGATAAAGGCATTAAAGTCGGGTTTTCACCTTGGGGGCTGGGTTCTCGAGCGTGAAGGGCTCCAATCCGGATATGTTCCGGATTACCTCAAGCTTTTCTGTCAGAAAACCCTTGATGGTTTTGTGGGTATCGCCAGCTGCAAAGATGTTATCAGAGTACCGGAGCGGGTCTGTAGATTGTCCCGAATACTCGCACATCAACTTTGTGCGGATGGAATTGGGTTGAATCCGGAAGTCGACCCAAGTCTTCACCAGGTTGAGCCCGATGAGGCCTTGGGCCGTGAGAGTGTTGATTTTGGCTAGAAGAGGTTGAATTGCCTCCCTATCCGAGTCAGAGGCGAAGGCACTAAATTTCTCGGAGATGTCAAGAAGACCCTCTGAGTAACCCGACAGCTTCTTTTGGCCGGGTGGGGAGGTGTCTTGGCAGTAAAAGTAGGAGAGCTGCCAGTGCTTGACATGGGAGTTAAGGGTGAGGGGTGGCATCAAAGAATTCTTGCGGCGCTGGATGGAAACCCCGCCGCAAGCAAGGAGCGCCCCGTCGCCGCTTTCGCGGCACGGTTTGCACTGAAAAAGCTCAATGAAAAGAGCTAGACTTGGCGAAGTGCACAAGTATGATTCGGAAAGGACGATGAAGTGAGAGATGTTTAATACGGAATTAGGCCCGATGTCAAAAACACGGAGGCCGTAATGACTTAGAACATCACGGAAAAAAGGGTGACCGGGTGGGCGGAAGCCCCGGGTCACATGTTCCACGAAACAAATTACCTCGCCTTTTGTCGGGGTGGGCCGGGTCTCCTTGCCCGGCACCCTCCACTGGATATCCTCTTGAGGAGGAAGGACTCCCAGCTCCACCAGCTCCTCTAACTTGGCCTTGGTGACCGTAGACCGCGCCCAGTTGGCGGATATGGAGTTGGTGGCTTTAGCTTTGGTTGGAGTTTTCCCCTGCTTTTTGGGAGCCATGTGGTTGACCTGCAAAGTACAAGGTAAAAGGATAAGAAGACCAAGACACGGAAGTTGTGAGCCGGCCGAGTATCGGCAGGGTAATATTGAGACATGAGAAATTGCGCGTAATCCGGGTGTTAGCTCGCAGAGTAAAGTTCGAAATTATCCGGGTATCGAGCATTATGGCGAAAATTATGGGATCTAAACGTTGAAGGAGCTTTTGAGAACGATGGATGGCTACACGGGTACTTAGCGCGAATAAAAGGAACTGGAAAGGGGAAGATTAGCCGGGTGATTGAAGCCAGGGCGGAAATTTTGAGTGGTTTGGGCCTAGATTGGGAATTTTATCTTCAGATTTGTGGCGAAAATAACAATTGCAGGTAGTAGGAGAGTGGATTGGAGCATGCGCTTTATCTATTGGGCGGGCTAGAAAGACTATTAGTGGCCTAATTCGGCATGCCCGAGAAATCCTTGGCGGGCTGATTTGGATCTAATCTGAGGTAAAATCAAAAATTGCAAGGGCAAATTAATGGGTGCAAAGGGCTTACCGGAGGGGATCTGAGTGAAGCCTTGCGGAGGCAGATGGCGCAGGCCTGGTGTCCCTTCGCGGTTCCTGACGGGCCGGATGGAGATACGCCGGCGGATCTTGGCGGCGGCGCGGGGCAAGCAGTGGCGGAGCGCAGCCTCCGGCCGATGGGCTCCGGTGATGCGCGCGGGATTTCCGTGGTGGCGCTCAGCGAGAATGAGCTCAAAGGGAGAAAGGAAGCGGAGTGGGGGGAAATGAGCCGTTAGGGTTTGGGTTACCCCCAAGGAGCTTATTTATAGGGCGAATGGATAAGCCCGGTTCAGTGAGCGGGAGCCGGGAGTTGCGGAAGTAAACGGCTATTTATTTGAGTTTTGGCGAGATGCGCTTTAAATGTTGAGCATGGGATCTGAACGAAAAGGAGAAAGAGATCCATCCCGTGATATCAGGTCGATTATCAAGTGTAAAATCTTGACATTTTGGGGTTTTACCTGGGAAAGTAACTTAGGTAATTGGGGAAGAGCCGGGTTACTATATGGCCACCATGGAGTAAGGCCTAGCTATTTATTGAGGCGCTTTAACCCGGCCTCCACATACTCGTGTGTTTGGTATCTTTGCAGGGAATAGCGAGCGCTTCAAGGAAGGGTCCATGAAGCCCAGGCTATTCTGGGGACTACTGATGGGGGGATGATAACCCGGTAGGCCAAACTCCAAGGAGTAATCCGGCCCAAAGGACGCTGTACAGGATCCGGCTAAGGATAAGGAAACTAGTGAAGGCCCCAGCTTGTAGGCCCAGTAACCCGGGTTGTGGGTTATGGTAGAGGAAAGTTAGGGTTTGCGCGCCGTGTCCGGGTAGGATCCAGGATGCGCCTTGGAGAATAAGCCAGGGGGTACGGGTGCTTTATAAACCGACCCCCAGGTCTAGTTTAGGCAGAGATCTAAGAACCCTAGCAATATTGCTTGATATCGAGCATCCAGTGTAATCCCATAGTTGAGTTATTGTATCAAGATCGGAGACTCGGCGACTTTGATTGCCGGCTACCAGATCGAATTGCACCATGTTTTCCTCTGAGCTAAACCCTCTCCCAAACGCCTGTGTCGTCTTGCCCCAAGATCAGTTACCCCCGGTAACGTCTGCCGTGATTATCCCACGACAGTACTCAACAAGACTTAGTTAACCTATTATATATCTGCTGGTTTCGTAAAGGGTTTTATGAAGGCTGTTTTGCGTAAAGCAATCTTTGTTTTGCAAAACGAGGAAGAACAGCATGTCTCATACAATGTTTTCAAAACAGATGAGAAACTAAACTACTGTAATCATTATCATTTCAAACCACTAACATCAATTCCCAGCATCTCACATGCTACAAGGATCACCCCTCTCGGCATCTCCAAGGAGGCACCCTTCATCTATTGCATCCATGCATTGTCAACATCTTTTACGTCACGCTCAAGTTATCTATGGCCACGTGACATTCACCAAGTCGTCCTTAACCGTGAACACGGTTTTCCGAAAGATTTATTCCCGCGGGGTGGTACACTTTACCCACACGTACCATCCGACTCTTAACGCCACATGTACGCTCGTCCATGGAGTGCGACAGAGGTTGGTTGGCCATGACCTTTACCTTGTCGAGCCCTATCCATGAGTCAACCCAAACCGGGCCACCCCGTCAACAGGGAGTTGGCCACCTCCTGACGACACCTGTTTTGTGAGTCGGGACCAAGATCCGTGTACGTCCATCACTTGTCCCGGTCACGCCCTAAACACCTCCAAAAGGTTTTTGACTCACACGCAGATGGAAATCCCAAACTACATGACTCACAGATAGAACCAAACAAGTTAGTTAGTCGAGCACGGTCTGTTAGGCCCCGCGTGTGGTTGCACGCTCAGTTTTGGTTTCCGCGGCGAGACCTTATTCCTAGGGTTGGCAAGTACAGGACAAACAACCACTTCCCAAGTGGCCTCCCGTCCAAGCCTTAGTCATGTTAACCACACAATGCTCATCTCACCACGTCATCATATCATACTAGGTTATCGTAGCTCTGACTCATCAACCGGATGGAGCAGAGGTAAACAAACATGTATGACTAAGCGAAGCAGATATGAGGCTCTGGCGATGCGCACAAGCAAATCTATGGCGGCTAGGAGCAGTGGATCAGGATATTGAGGCAATGCAGTATATAGGTGAACTATATCTATTAGCATCAAATACTTTGGAATCGAATGCAAAGTACGAGAATCAAATGTTGTTGGAAAACATATGTGAGAAGATAAGAGGTTATGCTTGCCTTGGTTATAAGAAAACCAGATAAAGATCTTCTGGAATAAGTGCTTGACTTGTCGGTTAAGGTCAAGTATTCACCATTGGAGATGTTGGCCTTCTCTTCGGAGTCACGTTCTACCGAGGGGGAACAAACACCGAAAAGAAGAATAACAATCAACACATGGCATCGATGCAATGCGCAATATGTATGCATGAGCAAATTAATTCACTAAAATAAAGCCCTAGACAAGTTCAATGGGTTGCTAGGGTTCGTATGTTAGTTATGTAGTTTCTTTGAAATTTGCCCAAAATAGACCCCGGAGGGCAATTCGGACGATTATGAAAGTGAGTACCATTTTAAAATCTCAAATGGGCTTGAAAACACCATAACTAGATTCCATTTGTCATTTTGAGCAATTTGGCATATAACTTCTAATTTCCTAATTTTATTGAATAAAAACTTATTTTCTCTATTTTAAATGATTAAACAACATTAAATAAATGCCATTTTTCAACTTTCTCAAACATATATGAAAATGACATATTTGGGTAGATTACATTTTTATGAACATAACCATACTTTCATTTTATTTTTCTGAGTTACATATTTAAAGATATTAATTATTCACTTTTAATTCATTTTCTGTAATTTAAATAACATTTCCTCCTAAAAGAAAAACCGGTTTATGACATCAAGCTGACGTCAGCGCCCCTCGTGACGTCACGGCTACGTCAGCCCGTGGCTGTGGATGTTCTGCCTCCGTTCAATCGGCCAAATTCGCGCGCGATTGGCGAATCGGACTATACCACGACGGAGAGAAGATGAAGGCGAATGCTATGGTGGCGGCGCCGCCCGGAAATTTCCACCGGAGGCTCGCCGGCATGCGGCAACCACGGCGGCGGGACAGAGACCTCGGAGGGAACGAGCTACGGAGAGGGAGGGGAAGATTGGAGGGCACCGGGAGTCTCACCGGAACTCGTGGAGTGTGATGGGGCATGCGACGAGGCGAGGAAGCGACGGAGCTCGCCGGAATCGCCCATGGAGGCGGCGGCCGGAGCTGGGAGAAGACGGCCAGATTCACGGTCCTCCGTCCTTCCCGGCTCGCAGAACTCGGCGAGGATAAGCACGTGATCAAGGCGGAGATCCAGGAGGTCTCAAATCGTCCAGGGGCTGTCCAGAGCTCCGCATACGACACGGCGGTCGGAGACAGCTAGGGTTAGGGTTCTCTCGCGGTACTGAGAAGTAGAGAGGAAGAGAGGCGATGCAGAGGGGAGAGGACAATCAGGGCACGTCCGTGCGGCCTTATCCGAGTCGGGGAAGCAGCATGACGTGGCAAGGACGTGGTCGGCGGCTTCCATCCTTCTAGCAGTAGGAAGAAGAAAGGGAAACAAACCATTTTCTGAAAAGCCCCTAAAGTTTCTGGAAATTGCAAATTAGCCCTTTTCTATTTAAAAACTGAGAGGAAACAAGGTTTTTTAGAGCCTTTCTGCAAACAGAAAAATTTGGCAAAAAAAATATTTGGAAAGCTTATGAAATTTCCAACAAAACCATGTTTTTCTTTGGTGTAAATGAAATATTTTCCAACACAAAATTTTGGAACCCATTTTAAGTACTTTTTGTGGGATTTTCTCAAACCAATTAAATTAACAACTTAAATTATTTCAAACATGAGTTAAACTTTTGTTTTCATGCATGTATGATATGAACACAACACCACACACCCTAGTTTAGCAAAATTGGGATGTTACAAATCTACCCCCTTACAAGAATCTCGTCCCGAGATTCCCGAAGGAGAAAGAAATAAGGAACACCGGTTTTGACCGATCTTCTTGAACCTTACGGTTCTTTTCTCGAAGAGGTTGATCCGTAGCACTTGTGAAGATATCCAGCGGCTACACCTTAGGTAGGAGGGAAAACTCTTAGGGTTTGATCTTTACGAAGATCGAGTATCTCATGGATAACTCACGACAGGAATGTTCGTAAAGAACTTTTGAGTTAACATGCATGAAACACATCAAGATAATGGAGGGAATAAGAGAAGGTTTCAAGTTTGTGAACGACTGGTCTCGAAAGGATTTAGAATATGAGCTTTGCACAAGACTTTAAATCCTTTTGGAAAAGAAAGGTTGAACCACTTGTGACATAGAGGTTTCTTCAAACAGAATACCAAAATGGGAAGAATGGTCTTGAATATCACAATGTAATATCCATAGACGAGGGAGAACACGAGAAAACACTGTAATCGTGCGTCGGAGAAAATTTGATACGAGATCATTTTCACTCTTCGGAGTGGACACGGAAGATAACGGAACTTCCATTCCGTCGTATTTTGTGTAAAACCTTGTCAAGAATCGGGATGTTACTTCACTATAGAAGATGAGTAACAAAGATGAGGTGGAACACCGTAATTAAGGAAGAACTCTTGTTCACACCATAGGGATAGTTAACCAACGAGGGATTGAAACACCGAAAGGAATAAGGAATCTCTTTCCTATTGTGGTTTTGACGTAGAAACACGTTTACCACATGGTTAAGATCCCATGGATGAAGTGACTCACAAATTCACACAATGTGTGAGATGAACAGAACTTCAAGTACCAACAACTTGAAAAGGAAACTGATCGATGGGGGTTACAAAACACCACGAGATGTTCTCCTGATGCACTAGTTTCCACTGAAAGAAAGGTTTTGAGGATTGACATAGGGACATTTGACAATACAACTTCCAAGTTCTCCTGATGTTCCAGATACCGACAGCAGGCTCATGACAAGCCTTCTATAGGTCATCAAGTGAAAGTGAAACTTTGGTTTGGAAGGACGGTGAGGGAAAACTTGTTAGGATGAGCCACACAAGAATTCTCACGGAGAGTGGTTGTTCTTACAGATTCAAAGAGATATGACATTAGACCTTCCGGCTAAGTGTGTCAACCAGAACATCAACCATGCCGGATTCTGGAAAGACCTGATTCAATACCCTTGAGGAAAACACCAACCATCGTTGCTGCTTGAGATTCAACTCTGGTTAGTGGAAGGATGATTCAGACTCAGCATCTTTGATCAAGGAGGTTGCACCGGTTATCAAGGGGATACATTTACTGGATTCTCAAGATACGGACTACAATGTCGCACTCAAGAGGATGAGTGAGATTGCAGAATTCATGTATTAGCAACTTGTGAAAGATGGTTGCACTTACATGGTTTACTTGCAATGGAACACATCGGAGTCCTTGTTAGAAGGAGGTTACAGAGATAACGAAGTTTTTGGACTTCTCTTTTACGAACAATCAGTTAGTGGCTTGTTGTGGATGCAAACTTCTTCAACTAAATGGAGGTAACAACCTACCATCTCAAGAGTAGTCCACACATGCATGACTGACTTGGGATTATTCCCGAAGGAACAAGAAAACTCTACTCGAATCCACGGCGACAACTTTCACCAAAAGCACATGGACCGGGGTAAGTTACTTCGAACATCCAGAACACAACTTCATGATGACACAAAGATGGTTCTCGAAAGTTTCCAACATTAGTGCCAATTGTTCAAAATGAGCTTCTTGCAACTTGGGGAAAATTGGGATGTTATCAATGGGCTCGACAACACACTTATCAAAACACTCCAAGGGGAGGGATTCATATGATATATGAACAAGGCAGAATATTGGCCAGACTAAAGGACATGAAGGTGTACCCGGCAAAACACCACGAGTAAAACACCATCGAGATAGTCCTTGGATCTGGACTTGATCTGACGATAGCCCAAATCAAATCAAGGGTAGAATGATAGCATGTCCACAGCGGAGATACTATCCTGCTTCAACACGAGGAAAACTAGATATCCCTTATCAAAGGATCAAGTTAGGCGGAGCTCTTGTCTTTCAACTCTCCAAGTTATTGTTTTAAGCTCATCCAACTAGTCCAGGATATCCAGCGAAGTTTGTACCCCTTGTTTAGACATCACGGTCGGGTAACAACCTGGTGATACTTATAGAAAGACTACCAGAATATCACAACCTACCGGTATGTCTCAGAGTTTGGAAGGAATCTTGCCTTTCAAGACAACTGAGATGATCTTGAGAGCTTCAGCATGAACCTAACTCTTTGACCAGGAATTGTTCACCGGGATGAACGGATTCTGGTAACACAGTCAACTTTAAGTAAAGACTGGTTGACCAATAGTGCTAAGAAGGATACAGATGTTTCTTAGATTTTTCAAAGCGAAAAGAATTTCTAGGAATATCTAATACACACATCAATGCATAGACCCAACATTCTTGAGCATTCAAGCTTGTAGGAGAGGTGGGTAAAGATGTGTAAGAGCATCACTTCATCAACGAGGACATGAAACTCAGCGCGACCTCTTGATATGTAAGAGTGTGATACTCAAAGGTAGAACAGAACAGAAGCTAATGAAACTTCTTTAATCTGCGGATTACAAAACTTTGACCTGGTTCTAGAGATGAACGAGGTTCTGGAGTTTGTTTCTCCTCACATTCCAAAGTGGAACATTCTGGCAGAAAACAAGAGGAATGCATTGGAAGACTCCAACACACACATGCAACTTGTATTCCAAATAGTAGATGAGGTTTGGAAGCAAGCAAAGAATAGGAACGTGCTCTTGGAAAATCCTGAGATCACGTTGGATGCACAAGGTCATACTCATTTGTAGAACCCATGCTAAGACGAGAGGTATAGCAGAGTCAAGAACGAAGATGTGGAATTCATAATGACCACTCTTGTCGTGATCCTTTTGATTCCTAGAGAAAACCTATGGCTATTGGAGCTGAGATTACCTAGCCATCCCGAGGTAGAACAGATTTTTCAGGATCCAAAGAAACAGAACTTGGGTTAAAGGTCAGCATCTTGTACTGATAGGTGAGCATAAGACAGTTAAGAAACCACACGATCCAATCCACTGCAATTCAGCACATTCCGGGACCTTCGGTTCAAGTCCAAGGTTAAAAACCCAGAGGAGTAGATACTATCTTAGCGCCATGAAGGACACTACGAATAGCAATCACGAAGTATATTTCAAAAGAAAACATAACTCCGGAGGAACTTGAGCAGGGGATAACGGATACATTCGAGATGAAAAGGAAATCTCGAGGTTCAGGATTTTGAGACTTTAGAACAGGAGTATGTGGTACCCACACAACTTTGAGAGATTGTGATGGAAAGGAAATCTCCCAGTTATGAGATAACGGAACATGAAACACACACGACTCTAGAAACTTTAACACCAGGTCAACTTGGGTAAAAGAACGTCATTGCCAAAGAAGGCACCTAGGTTTTGAATGAATAGAAGAGATAGCAAAACCTTTTCAAAACAAAACAGATAAGGTGACCCAGAGTTAGAGCGATACTAGATAAGGAGTAAAAAGAATCCTAAGAAGGTTTTTCACAATCATTTGTGGTTTCAAAGTAGTTTTCACAAACACTAGACTCAACATCGACCAAGCAGTAAGGTTTTCCTACAGGCAGTCCTGCTCTGATACCATGACCTGTCGCGACCCCGGACCCAGAGATATACATACTGTTATGTGCTCCTAGCCATGGACTCACAAGGGCTTCAGGGTTACCAGCCTCGACCGCAACAAACAACGGCAGGCAGACCGGATTCATCGGCACGTAGTCCGGATCCCCGGTCTACTACTCCTTGTATCCATGCTAGTCATAACCAATCATGCATACCCAAGTGTCCACGAGTCGGATGAAACTGAAGGAACGGGACCAAAGCTATACAGAGCTGCTATGTGTCCAGAAAGTGCAACAACAATCGAGGGTTACTGGGGTTACCTCGCCCCAGGCCGAATCACATCGGCAGGCGGGCTCGGACATGGATCATCGGCTCCACAACCCCTCGACTGCGACAACTATGCAGGCATAGCCAAAACTGTATAACAATGAGCTCGAAACCAACAACCGATCAAAGCAACACTCTAGACATGGAAGTTGTATTAAACAGGTGTTACTAGAGTATAGCTTACAAACAGAGGTCACGTGACCCAACATTACATCAGACAACGGAAGGAAAATTATGTTGCTAATCAACAAGAACCAAAAAGGCCTAAGAGGCCGCAACATAAGGCGACGTCCCAGCCCATAGATTCTAGGCTGCTACCTGGGAACCCCAAACTACTCGTCGATATCCACGTTGAATCACCACCGATTTGAGTGAGATCTTCACCTGAACCAAATTTAAGCAAACCTGAGTACGGGAGGTACTCAACAAGACTTAGTTAACCTATTATATATCTGCTGGTTTCGTAAAGGGTTTTATGAAGGTTGTTTTGCGTAAAGCAATCTTTGTTTTGCAAAATGAGGAAGAACAACACGTCTCATAGAATGTTTTCAAAACAGATGAGAAACTAAACTACTGTAATCATTATCATTTCAAACCACCAACATCAATTCCCAGCATCTCACATGCTACAAGGATCACCCCTCTCGGCATCTCCGAGGAGGCACCCTTCATCTATTGCATCCATGCATTGTCAACATCTTTTACGTCACGTTCAAGTTATCTATGGCCAACTGACATTCACCAAGTCGTCCTTAACCGTGGACACGGCTTTCCGAAAGATATATCCCTGCGGGGTGGTACACTTTACCCACACGTACCATCCGACTCTTAACGCCACATGTACGCTCGTCCATGGAGCGCGGCAGAGGGTGGTTGGCCACGACCTTTACCTTGTCGAGCCCTATCCATGAGTCAACCCAAACAGGGCCACCCCATCAACAGGGAGTTGGCCACCTCCTGACAGCACCTGTTCTGTGAGTCGGGATCAAGATCCGTGTACGTCCATCACTTGTCCCGATCATGCCCTAAACACCTCCAAAACGTTTTTGACTCACACGCAGATGGAAATCCCAAACTACGTGACTCACGGATAGAACCAAACAAGTTAGTTAGTCGAGCGCGGTCTGTTAGGCGCCGCGTGTGGTTGCACGCCCAGTCTTGGTTTCCGCGGCGAGACCTTACTCCTAGGGTTGGCAAGTACAGGACAAACAACCACTTCCCAAGTGGCCTCCCGTCCAAGCCTTAGTCATGTTAACCACACAATGCTCATCTCACCACGTCATCATATCATACTAGGTTATCGTAGCTCTGACTCATCAACCGGATGGAGCAGAGGTAAACAAACATGTATGACTAAGTGAAGCAGATATGAGGCTCTGGCGATGCGCACAAGCAAATCTATGGCGGCTAGGAGCAGTGGATCAGAATATCGAGGCAATGCAGTATATAGGTGAACTATATCTATTAGCATCAAATACTTTGGAATCGAATGCAAAGTACGAGAATCAAATATTGTTGGAAAACATATATGAGCAGATAAGAGGTTATGCTTGCCTTGGTTATAAGAAACCAGATAAAGATCTTCTGGAATAAGTGCTTGACTTGTCGATTAAGATCAAGTATTCACCATTGGAGATGTTGGCCTTCTCTTCGGAGTCACGTTCTACCGAGGGGGAACAAACACCGAAAAGAAGAATAACAATCAACACATGGCATCGATGCAATGCGCAATATGTATGCATGAGCAAATTAATGCACTAAAATAAAGCCCTAGACAGATTCAATGGGTTGCTAGGGTTCGTATGTTAGTTATGTAGTTTCTTTGAAATTTGCCCGAAATAGACCCCGGAGGGCAATTTGGACGATTATGAAAGTGAGTACCATTTTAAAAGCTCAAATGAGTTTGAAAACACCATAACTAGATTCCATTTGTCATTTTGAGCAATTTGGTATATAACTTTTAATTTCCTAATTTTATTGAATAAAAACTTCTAAAATATGTTCCGTCTAATAGGGCATTGGCAGAGGAAATATGGTGCACGTGTCAATGCTGATATGAAGACCGAGAACCGGAGAGGAGTTCGCGTATGTCGTCGTTGGCGGGAATGATGGCATGGGCAGGTTGACGTCAACGCTAGAACAACGATGGTGGAGGCACAAGCATAGAGTCGAGTCAGTGGCACGAACCCAATGAGGCGGTGGATTATCGCATTCCTAGTTGAGTTTTCTCCTTTGGAAAAAAAAAGTTATGTCGAGAAAGTTCTGGAAATATTTTCTAACGATATACCACTGACCCAACAACCCTATAAAATATTTCACTATTTTATGTTGAACTTTAAAGCTCCAAATAAAGGAAATACATGGTAGTATATTGACTTGAACAGATAAAATATAAAAATAAAAAGAGAAAGAGATAGAGCCTTACCTGGCCCAAGTCCCTCTCTCTCCTTCATGCAGCCCAGCAGCCCGCCATCTAGCTATTTTCTCCTTTCTCCTTCCTGGAAGCAGAATATGCCTCGTCGTGAAGGGTGCTGAAATTCGAATGGGCTAGCAGGCCCATTAGGCAATTTCCATTTAATCCCTAAGGCCCATGCTGCCATAGCAAATGGTGGGACTTTAGTCCCACATTGCTAGTTGGGAGAGTTTTGCACCAGTTTATAAGGTGAACTCTCTCCCTACTAGTGTGAGTTGGTATGAAGAGAGAGGAGTAGTGGAGGTGTTCCACACGCGCGCTCCTCCTCCTCCGCCGCCTGCCTCGCCACGCCTCGCCTCGTCACGACGCGCCGCGCCGCGCCGCGGGTTGCGGGAATGAGCCGAGCCGATGCCTTTATTTTGGCAGTTGGAAACGGAGAGTCAACAGACACGCCAATAATTGCGTCACATTTATTTTGGTAACAGCCGCGCGCAGTAAAACGCCGCATTGATCACGTGGTAACCGCGCGCAGTAAAACGGCGCATTGAGTACGTGGTAACGGCTGTAGTAAACGCCAAATGAATTCGTGAGCTGACCGTTCTCCTACCCGGCCGTGCCTATATATTGAGGGCGCAGGGGCGGACACAGACACACAACTCATACCCTCTTTGCGCCCTGTCGTTCCACCTCCTGTTGCTGCCGCCGGTGATCCCATCCCGTCTACCGCGTACACGGCCGACGGGAGAGCAGGCCTCCGAAACCCCGCCTCTCCAGATCCTGTACGGGAGAGGGGCGATTAGGTTTTTGGGGAGCGTCTCCTACGCGACTGCTCGCTGCTGCTGTACGTCTACTTCGTCTACTACCGCATCGCCCTCGTCATCAACATGGCAACCGAAGCCGAACGAGCTGCTGCTGCCGCAACTGCTGCCACCGACGCTGCTGTGGCCGCTGCTGCTGCTGAGGCCGCCAACGCTGCTGCCGCCGCCGCCGCGGCTGCCGCCACTGCTACGTCTACTGCCAACTGGCCGGTGTCAGGGTATAATACGTTTATCCCTGCTCTTGTTATTTCCATGTGTGCGATACTAGTAGTTTGCGCAGATGTGTCTACTGTCAATCTAGTATGCACGAACATGGTTAAGTATCAGTATGTTTACGTCATGTTCATGATTTATACTTAGATTAATTTAATCTGTAAATTGCCTAAATTTCTAACAATCCAAAAACCTAATCTGTGTAGGCAAATTTCGATTCATGGTTTTGCTACTGCACTGAAACCGGACCCGTTTACGGGGACGTACTTTAAGCGTTGGCAGACCAAAACATTCTTATGGCGCACGGCTATGAACGTGTTCTGGGTCGTCGGTGTCACTCCCACGGAAACGATTACTCCTGATCAGGAGAAGGCGTTTAGGGATGCCACCGTCGTCTTTGTTGGATGCGTTCTAAGCGTGATCGGAGAAAAGTTTGTTGACGCATATTTACATGTGCGGGTTGCCAAGGACTTGTGGGAGGCGCTCGAATCCAAATTCGGCGCAACCGATGCTGGCAGCGAGATGTACAGTATAGAGCAGTTCCATGACTACAGAATGGTCGAAAACCGTTCTGTTTTGGAGCAGACTCATGAGATACAGTGCATCGCTAAGGAGCTTGAAATTCTCAAGTGCGTGTTACCGGGCAAGTATGTCGCGGGATGCATAATCGCCAAGCTGCCTAATTCCTGGAGGAGCTTTGCCACCACTCTCAAACATCAGAGGCGTGAATTCTCAGTAGAGGATGTCATCGGCCATCTGAGTGTTGAGCAGAATTCGAGGGCAAATGACTCGCATGGAAAAGGGAATGAAGGGACTTCTGCGGCCAATATGGTACAGAAGAACTACAACTCCCACAAGAACAAGGCGAGGACTGGTGTCCAGCAGAATACCGACTTCAAGAAGAAGGCTAAGAAGACCTTCAAGAAGGATAAGAAGAAAGATGGCTGCTTCACTTGTGGTTCACTGGAACACTGGGCTGGGAAGTGCCCAAAGAAGTATGTGAAGCCAGGACAGGATTCCAAGGCTGTCAACATGATCGTGAGCAACAATGAGAATGGGGCATCTGGGTATGGTAATTTGTTTACTGTATTCTCAGTTTGTCAGTCTACTGATTGGTGGATTGACACAGGTGCAAACATTCATGTGTGTGCTGACATCTCATTGTTTTCTTCTTATCAGGTCACAAGGAACGGGTCCGTATTGATGGGGAACGGCGCAAGTGCTTCTGTACTTGGTGTTCGCACGGTCGATCTGAAGTTTACTTCGGGAAGGATCGTGCAGCTCAAGAACGTGCAGCATGTCCACGCCATCAAGAAGAATCTCGTTAGTGGCTCCCTTCTATGTAGAGAAGGATTTAAGTTGGTTTTCGAGTCCAATAAAGTAGTTGTAACGAAATATGGACTGTTTGTTGGAAAAGGGTATGAGTGCGGAGGTCTGTTCCGCTTTTCCCTCGCTGATTTCTGTAATAAAGTCGTGAACAATATTCATTCGAGTGTTAATGAAACAGAAGTTTGGCATTCACATCTTTGTCACGTTGGTTTCAGTTGCATGACGCGGTTAGCAAAACTAAATTTAATTCCAAGTTTCACTTTAGCCAAAGGTTCTAAGTGCCATTCGTGTGTACAAGCAAAGCAACCTCGCAAGCCCCACAAGGCTGCGGAGGAGAGACATTTGGCGCCATTAGAACTCATACATTCTGATCTCTGTGAGATGAATGGTGTGTTGACTAAAGGTGGAAAGAGATACTTCATGACGTTAATAGATGATTCCACTAGGTTTTGCTATGTATATCTGTTAAACACTAAAGATGAGGCTTACACTACTTTAAAATCTATAAGGCAGAAGTTGAGAATCAACTTGAAAAGAAAATTAAACGAATCCGGTCAGATCGTGGTGGAGAGTATTTCTCTAATGAGTTTGACTCTTTCTGTGCGGAACATGGCATTATTCACGAGAGGACGCCTCCCTATTCACCTCAGTCAAATGGGGTTGCCGAAAGGAAAAACCGTACTCTAACAGATTTGGTTAACGCCATGTTAGATACATCGGGTTTATCCAAGGCATGGTGGGGGGTTGCTATATTGACATCATGTCATGTCCTGAATAAAGTTCCGACGAAAGACAATGAGGTCACTCCCTATGAGCAATGGGAGAAGAGAAAAACAACACTCTCGTACTTACGTACTTGGGGCTGTTTGGCGAAAGTCAATGTGCCGATCCCCAAAAAGCGTAAACTTGGACCAAAGACCGTGGATTGCGTTAATTTGGGATATGCTAAGAATAGCGTTGGCTATAGATTTCTAGTAGTGAAATCTGAGGTACCTGACGTAAAGGTCGGTACGATTTTGGAGTCTAAAGATGCTACATTCTTTGAGGATATTTTTCCTATGAGAGATATGCAAAGCACTTCTAGACAGGAATCAGATGAGACTCCTGAACCTGCCATTCCTATGGAATATTATGAACAAACACATGATGAGAATCCTGAGAAGGATGACGAGGAAACCCTTGGTAGGGGCAAGAGACAGAGGACTGCAAAGTCCTTTGGTGATGATTTCCTTGTGTACCTTGTGGATGATACTCCCACTTCTATTTCAGAAGCTTATGCATCTCCAGATGCTGACTACTGGAGAGAAGCGGTCCGTAGCGAGATGGATTCCATCATGGCTAATGGAACGTGGGAGATCACTGAACGTCCTTATGGCTGTAAACCATTAGGATGTAAGTGGGTGTTCAAAAAGAAGCTTAGGCCTGATGGTATGATTGAAAAGTACAAGGCTAGACTTGTGGCCAAGGGTTATTCACAGAAAGAAGATGAAGATTTCTTTGATACTTATTCACCGGTGGCCAGACTGACCACCATTCGAGTATTACTCTCGTTGGCAGCCTCGCATGGTCTTCTCGTCCATCAGATGGATGTTAAGACGGCTTTCCTAAATAGAGAGTTAGACGAGGAAATCTATATGCAACAGCCAGATGGCTTTGTGTTAGATGGTCAAGAAGGAAAGGTGTGTAAGTTACTGAAATCTTTATATGGGCTGAAACAAGCACCTAAGCAATGGCATGAGAAGTTCAATACAACTTTAACATCTGTTGGCTTTGTTGTTAATGAAGCTGACAAATGTGTATACTATCGCCATGGTGGGGGCGAAGGAGTTATTTTGTGTTTGTATGTTGATGACATACTGATATTTGGGACCAACCTCAAAGTAATCAATGAGGTTAAGTCATTTCTATCCCAGAACTTTGAGATGAAAGATCTTGGTGTGGCTGATGTTATCTTGAACATCAAGCTATTGAGAGACAATGAGGGTGGGATTACACTTCTGCAATCCCATTATGTTGAGAAGGTTTTGAGTCGTTTTGGATATTCGGACTGCAAAATTTCTCCAACACCATATGATCCTAGTGTGCGGATTCGAAAGTTCGAAGGCACAGCTAAGGATCAGCTGAGGTACTCTCAAGTAATTGGTTCACTCATGTATCTAGCGAGCGCTACGAGGCCTGACATCATGTTTGCTGTGTGCAAACTAAGCCGGTTTGTTTCCAATCCGGGTGATGTGCATTGGCGTGCTGTAGAAATAATTATGCGCTATCTGAAAGGTACCGTGAACCATGGACTTCACTACAGTGGATATCCTTCGGTACTTGAAGGGTATTGTGATGCGAATTGGATCTCTGATGCTGATGAGATGAAAGCCACAACGGGGTATGTGTTTACCCTTGGAGGTGGTGCTGTTTCCTGGAAGTCTTGCAAGCAAACGATCTTAACGAGATCGACAATGGAAGCAGAATTAACAGCATTAGACACGTCTAGTGTCGAAGCAGGATGGCTTCGAGATCTTTTGATGGACTTGCCTGTGGTTGAAAAGCCAGTACCGGCTATCCTTATGAACTGTGACAATCAAACAGTAATTGTCAAGGTGAAGAGTTCAAAGGACAATGCACAGTCCACAAAGCACATAAAAATGAGATTAAAAGCTGTCAGACATTTAAGAAACTCCGGAGTGATAGCGGTGGATTATATCCAGTCGGCTAAAAATCTGGCAGATCCCTTTACTAAAGGGCTATCACGTGTTGTGATAGAAAGTGCATCGAGGGAGATGGGTATGAGACCCACATGAGTTGCCATGGCAGTAACCCAACCTATGTGATCGGAGATCCCGTGAAGTGGGACCTGGGAAAACAAGCTAGCGGTTAACTGAGGAGAGTAATTTTTACTAACCCACTCCACTAGAGATGCAGTACTCTCAAAAACTGTATGGCAGGTTGACTTTTGTCTTAATGTGTTCCAAGGCTTATATAAGCAAGATGCTATCCTACAGAGCGATCTTTGGAGGAACACACCTATATGATCCTGACTGCTGGTCACAGTCTATGAGATTGGGTGATCTCTAATAAGTTCATGAATAGGCCAGGAGTATGACTAATATGCTCCACCCGAGGGGTCACCTTCGGCAGCCTAGTACTGGCAAGACATTTAGTGAAACTATTTTACGCCAAACTGACAATTCAAGGCATAGTCCATTGTTCAGTTGTGATATAGTGTAGCTACTTGTTCTAGGTGGATGTTCAACCTTAACGGGTCTCCACTGAAAATGCCGGTATATAAAAACAGTGAATGGAACAGAGGACAACACCATGGGTCTTCGGGATCTGGTGGGGGATTGCTGAAATTCGAATGGGCTAGCAGGCCCATTAGGCAATTTCCATTTAATCCCTAAGGCCCATGCTGCCATAGCAAATGGTGGGACTTTAGTCCCACATTGCTAGTTGGGAGAGTTTTGCACCAGTTTATAAGGTGAGCTCTCTCCCTACTAGTGTGAGTTGGTATGAAGAGAGAGGAGTAGTGGAGGTGTTCCACACGCGCGCTCCTCCTCCTCCGCCGCCCGCCTCGCCACGCCTCGCCTCGTCACGACACGTCACGTCACGTCACGACGCGCCGCGCCGCGCCGCGGGTTGCGGGAATGAGCCGAGCCGATGCCTTTATTTTGGCAGTTGGAAACGGAGAGTCAACAGACACGCCAATAATATGAGACGTCATATTGATTGCTGTCTATTGCGTCACATTTATTTTGGTAACAGCCGCGCGCAGTAAAACGCCGCATTGATCACGTGGTAACCGCGCGCAGTAAAACGGCGCATTGAGTACGTGGTAACGGCTGTAGTAAACGCCAAATGAATTCGTGAGCTGACCGTTCTCCTACCCGGCCGTGCCTATATATTGAGGGCGCAGGGGCGGACACAGACACACAACTCATACCCTCTTTGCGCCCTGTCGTTCCACCTCCTGTTGCTGCCGCCGGTGATCCCATCCCGTCTACCGCGTACACGGCCGACGGGAGAGCAGGCCTCCGAAACCCCGCCTCTCCAGATCCTGTACGGGAGAGGGGCGATTAGGATTTTGGGGAGCGTCTCCTACGCGACTGCTCGCTGCTGCTGTACGTCTACTTCGTCTACTACCGCATCGCCCTCGTCATCAGCATGGCAACCGAAGCCGAACGAGCTGCTGCTGCCGCAACTGCTGCCACCGACGCTGCTGCGGCCGCTGCTGCTGCTGAGGCCGCCAACGCTGCTGCCGCCGCCGCCGCGGCTGCCGCCACTGCTACGTCTACTGCCAACTGGCCGGTGTCAGGGTATAATACGTTTATCCCTGCTCTTGTTATTTCCATGTGTGCGATACTAGTAGTTTGCGCAGATGTGTCTACTGTCAATCTAGTATGCACGAACATGGTTAAGTATCAGTATGTTTACGTCATGTTCATGATTTATACTTGGATTAATTTAATCTGTAAATTGCCTAAATTTCTAACAAAGGGCAGCAGACCAACGCCAATGCCATGTTGGTACTGCCGTTCTGCTTGACCTCCTCTCGCAGTGATCTGTATGAAAGTTGTTCTCCAAGATATCCTTTCTCTCCTATTTTCACATCCTCGTGTTCCCCGTAGCAACATCGTTGTGCTCGTCTTCTCCGACTCCAGGTTTTCGTTACCGTCGCGTCGATATCCACCACCCGCTCATCCCCGTCCTCCTCCGGCCAACCCGAACTCGCCATATTCGTACGATATTCCTCTGGTTCTTCTTCCAAAATCCCCAGTCTCTGTCGTTCTCCCTAAGTGCTCGCGCAACCCGAACTCGCCATATTCGTCCGGTCCTTGTCCCACAAGTCATATATATATAAACATAAAATGCAAGCATATATTTACGTTTGTATAAAATCCGTATTAAATATTAATACCTCCTCTGTTCATGTTAAACATTAATACATCGGGAAAAAAAAACCAATTCTCGGAAGGATGATATAACGCTCAAACTGGCCGTTACCCCCTCTGTTCATGTTAAACATTAATACACCGGGGAAAAAAAACCAATTCTCGGAAGGATGATATAACGCTCAAACTGGCCGTGATTAAGATGCGAGACTTGGGATTTTTGTAGTGTAATGTGAAGAGGAAATAATTAAACTGCAGTTGTGCCAATTCGAAACAAATCAAAACCATGGTTAGTACTTCTGAACTACGTTGCTATCTGAACGACTCTTCTTATATGTATTTTTAGTTAGTTGGTCATGGCATTGGCACTACTAGAGATTTGCTTATAGCAGCATATCCTACCACAGGCGAACAAGGAAAACTGTGCGCCTGGGTTAATTAGCGCAGGCGAAGCGCAAGTTGGTGCGCCTGGGGTAGGCCAGTTACCCCAGGCGAACAGAAACCGGAAGCGCCTGGGGTAAAGTGTGGCAGGCCCAACCACGGCCGACCCTGGCACGCTTCCTTTACCGCAGGCGAATCGCATCTCAGTTCGCCTGCGGTATAACAGATACCACAGGCGAGTAAATACAGAAGCGCCTGGGGTAAAAAGTGGACTGGGATAGCTCCCTTTAGCGCAGGCGCACAGGTACGTTGTTCGCCTGGGACAAAGAATAGCCTGGGGTAGCACCACTTAGCGCAGGCGCTTCCCAGAACATATTCGCCTGGTAATATTATTTGTCCCCAATATAAGTGCGGCCAGCCACCCACCACCACCCCTATCCACCCCACTGCATAATTTACCGTAACGAGCACGCGGACCAGATCAAATGTCTGGTGTGCGGTCTGATCGTTACAAGAGGGGGACGAAGAAAGCTCCTACGAAAGTTGTGTGGTACTTTCCACTCATTGATCCCGGCCGTCTGCAGCGGTACTTCGTGGACCCCAAGGAAGCAAAGCTCATGCGCTGGCACGAGGACAGAAAGAAGGCGGTGCTGAGCGATCCAGAACGTGTTGAAAAACCAGTGCTAAGTACACACCCTTCGGATGCACGTCAGTGGAAAGCATTAGACGCATTCGATGAGGAATTCGGGAACGACCCAAGGAACATCAGGCTTGGTGCGAGCACCGACGGTCTCAATCCGTTTGGAAATCAGAGCAGCAAACATAGCACCTGGCCCGTGTTTGTATGGATGTACAACCTCCCCCCGTGGCTGTGTCTGAAGCTCCTCTTTCGCGACATGGTTCAAGAAGCAGATTGATGCCGATCCCCCGCCAATGACATGTGAGAAAGATAAAATTGTATTGGCCTTGTCATATGGCCCCTATCCATACGACATCAATGGGTACACATTCTACACGGAGGAAAGAGACAAAAGTAGCGACTATCAAAACTCGTCTATAACGATGGAATCTTACACGGGCGAAGAGGTTAGAAGATACTACAGAAAGATCGAGGAAATCTGGGAGCTTGACTACGTTGGGGTAAAGCTGCCGATGTTCCATGTCAGATGGGCTACAAACGTCACGAAAGAAGACGAATATTTCACCACTATGTCGATGTCTGAAGCCAACAAACCCAAGTCCAAGAACCCCACCGCGCAAAATGAGCCCTGGGTATTGGCTAAGCACGTGGAGCAATGCTTCTTCATAACCGACCCGGCAAAGCCTAGTCGTGTTGCCGTAAGGAGAGGAAAAAGGGCCCTCGTCGGAATGGATGGAATCGCCGATGAGAAGGACTTCGACGGCTTAGTCGGAGACCCGATGATGGAAGAACCCGGTGAAGACGATACACCACAAGAAGAAGCAGGACCACACTACCTAGGGCAGGTCTTCCATTCACAAGAAGAAGTCACAATATGGCGGTCACGTATTCAACATCGACCAAGAAAGGCAAGACTAATATTGTGACGAAAGGTTGAGAGAGGGAAATACTCGCGATATAACATGCTAATAGCTACTATGCATACAATGTGTTTTTAGAGAGAAACACTTGCGGTATCTCGCTAAACCAATCTATTTACGCTCGATGCGACATTAAATATTTTTGCACATGTTAACTTTCATATCTATGTATTTTTTAAGCGAAAACCAACGTGGGGGAGCCACATATTATAGCATTCGTATTGCTCGATGTGTCCCAGGCCGGGGTGGGGCTGTGTAATTTAGAAAATCTTAGCACAGGCGCATCATAGGGAAAACGCGCCTGGGGTAATATATATCACAGGCGCTTTTGACAGGACATGCGCCTGGGGTAATGCCATGTGGGACCGCGCAAACCAAAATCCTACGAAATTTAGCGCAGGCGCATTGCCTAGGTAATTCGCCTGCGGTAAGGATCTGTGGGGCCGCGCATAACAGGGCATCGAGCCAAGCACATTAGAACCGGTTTGTATCACAAACCGGTTCTAAAGGGTCTGTCCCTTGGGCCCCCTATATACAGGCAGCAAATGGCCGCAGGCCTTTAGGACCGGTTTGTTATTCGGCTGAACACGGCGTCAGGGTCGGCGCCAAGCCAAGCCATCACCGTCACCACTACACCGGTTGCGCCCGCGGCAAGCCAACAAGACAAGGTCCAACATGGCAATGTCCTCTCTCCACCTCCGGTGGATCCTCCTCCTCCCGAGCACGAGACGTCCAATGACGAGCAACAGCATGAGCATGAGACCCATGACGACTACATGGATATTGAACTTGCTCCCATTGACGATTTCATAAATCAGTTGGATGGCGAGAAGCCGGTTCCTCCTCCGGAGTTACCCGCCAGAACTCTTGATATCCAGAAGAAGGTAGATGGCGGAGAGGGCGGTTCTTCTGAGTTACCCACCAGAAAACCGGATATCCAGAAGAAGCTAACCTATTCCCAAGAAACTCCCGAGGAGCAGACGGCCTTTACGGCTCCACAGCCTACGCTGGTTACCCCGAATACACTACGTGCTACGGCCGCGGAGGCGGTAAAACAAAGCGGCACTCCCATCTGCTTGAGGCCGAAGAAGAATCGGAAGAGGCCGGGCAACAAGAAGAAAGGTGGTGCCTCCTCTAGTAGCCAGCCAGCGGTCTCCCGAGTCCTGGACCGTTTGCCGCCCGCCGTCCCGTGGAGGAAGGTGCATGAGATGGGTCAGCCGATGCTGCCGGCAGAGGTTGTCGCTGTCATGGGTGGTGACATGAGGACCATCCACGACGGGATTTTGTTCAAAGAGAATGAACTTCTACGTGAGAAACATCCCTCCTACCCGCTATACGTGGTCAAGGTGCCCCGATCCTTGGGCTTTGTGGATTCAAATCCCGCAGAGGTGTTCTTCATCAGATACGAAGACATATTCAGGGTCTTCCACTTGGGTAAGCTCGACCGAAGCATTGTCCGCCTGGTATCGCTAAGCATGGCGCATGATATGGTCATGGAGAATACCCCGCACATGGCGATTATGGACCCGTACTACATGAATGAGGACTACTTGCGGTCACATGCGGACCGAGTTCTTATCACGACTTACATAACGGGGTTTTTGATAGATAACAAGGATAAGAACGCCATTCTCATGCCATACTTTCCCAAGTAAGTAGTCCTCTCCGCTTCACGTCGTTACATTCTTTCTAGAATCTCCTTAGTATTCCGATTGATGATATTGATGGCTCTTGTTCGAAATGTTCTGCGCAGAAACGGAGGATGCGTACTCATCGTCATGGAACCGCATTGGTCACAATGCACTTATCTTGATGCGGGTAGGGCGGTGCAGAAGGACTACACCGACATAAGAGCTGTTCTTAATAGTGCCCTCAACGGCTTCGCCGCCGATTTAGGCAAGCCCCTAAAAAAGGAGAAAATAGTCCGAGGCGCCTACGTGTGCACCCACGTAACAAACTTCCCCTGCCTCAAGCAATCGGAGCAAGAATCTGAGTTGGAAGATTGGTATGTCATCTTTCAGATGAGGGAGTACTTAAAGGATGCCCAACAGGCCCATCTACCAAGTGATCTCCGAGACCTGACCACAAAAATGGCCAACACCCCCGATGAATATGTGCGGGCTGAGTTCCGTCGCATCCAGCGGAGGATCTGCACGATACTCTCGTCGGATGTCATCACTCGGGGTGACTTGTTCTTCCACGGCCACGCACCACCGAGCAACCGTGACATAGAAGCACACCTACGAGAGCAACGTGACACCCGGACATTCAACACGCTAGAAGGCGTTCGTCCGTTCCCGCCGAGAATATAGGATTGACAAAATGTTAGTATACACTTGCATCATATAACTTTTAGACCTTTATTTGTCGTGTTTTATTCGTAAACCTTGATGCTTCTATTTTTTGATAGTTATTTGCGGTCTATTATCACTTTCGATGCTAAACTCGTATTTTTGTCCTATGCACAGATGACATGGTATGTTGTGTATGTCGGTAGGGTTCCCGGAGTCTACGACGACTGGGACCAATGCCGAAGACAGGTGCACGGTTTCAGCGGCAACAGCTACAAGGGGTACAAGACCATGGTGGAGGCGGAAGCTCGATACGCCACTTCCCTAGCGAGAGAGAAGACGGAGAAGACGAGGGCCCGGATGACCACATTCGCCATCGCCGTGCTTATACTCCTTGTACTCCTAGTGTTGATGCTACTTGTTGTTTTGCTTGTCTAGATAACTAAACTATCGATTTGTTTGGACTATGTACTCCTAGTGTTTGAACTATGCTTGTAACTAAACTATTCTTTTCGAGACTATTTGGTGATGATCGAGACTATTTGGTGATGATCGAAATATTTCTGTTATTTTGCTGTCATTTTCATATTTATTACTGTCAATTTGCTGTAATTCTGTTATTTTCGTTTATTTTATTTTTTGACACAGCAAAACCATGCCCCAGGCGAATAAGGAATCATACCCCAGGCGAACATGTACCCCAGGCGCACAGCGCTTGTTCGCCTCAGGTAAGAGGCTTATCCCAGGCGCACAACGCTTGTTCGCCTGGGGTATGTCAAGATACCCCAGGCGCATTTGGTTGTTCGCCTGCGGTAAGTCATTACCGCTGGCGATGTGGTCCCAGGCGAACAAACATTCGCCTGCGGTAGGCTAAATTGGTTCGCCTGCGGTAGCCTTTTCCCTACTAGTGTGGCATTCTTGATTCGTCTGGCGTTGAATCTGATAATGAATTTGACAACTTAGCATGGCTTGAGGTCTTGCTTATCTATGGGGCTACTCTTCAAAAGGTAATAGGATTATAGGACACATGCTTACGTTCTAACCAAGTTCGTATTGGAGGACAGTTCATGTTGGAGTAGGTAGTTCTAGAAGGGAAAGCTAGGAGGGCATGGGTTGAATTACCAGGATGAGGCTGGAATCAGACTACTTAAATCGGCATGACCAGGATGAGAAGCAGCGCAAAGAGATTGACTATTAAATACAGTATGTAGGTTCACATGTTGAGCTTTTCGTCTCCGACCTGGGCACGTTGTTTCCGAGCTAAAAAGACAAATGAAAGAATGGTTGTTTCCCATATGAATACGTCTCGTACGTGGTTAAGATAGTTTCCTTCTCTCATGTACGTGGCCGGGTGGTTTTTGTTTTGACATGGTACATACGGAAACCTAACGAAGACCTTGTTTAATAATGCATGGGCATGAGCAAGATACGTGGTTTTCCATGTTGAGTTCAACTCAACATTGGGACAATCTAGATCGTTGATCGGAGACTATTGTACGCGTGAGATTAAATGTATCCCAATATGTTTGCTCTTTTATAAGTAGTGTAGATTAAACAACATTAAGTAAAGGTCATTTTTCAACTTTCTCAAACATATATGAAAATGACATATTTGGGTAGATTACATTTTTATGAACATAACCATACTTTCATTTATTTTTCTGAGTTACAGATTAAAATATATTAATTATTCACTTTTAATTCATTTTTTGTAATTTAAATAACATTTCCTCATAAATGAAAAACCGGGTTATGACATCAACCTGACGTCAACGCCCCTTGTGATGTCACGATGACGTCATGGCGACGTCAGCCCGTGGCTGGGGATGTTCTGCCTCCGTTCAATCGGCCAAATTCGTGCACGATTAGCGAATCGGACTATACCACGACGGAGAGAAGATGAAGGCGAATGCTATGGTGGCGGCGCCGCCCGGAAATTTCCACCGGAGGCTCGCCGGCGTGCGGCGACCATGGCGGCGGGACAGAGACCTCGGCGGGAACGAACTACGGAGAGGGAGGGGAAGATTGGAGGGCACCGGGAGGCTCATCGGAACTCGTGGAGTGTGATGGGGCAGGCGACGAGGCGAGGAAGCGACGGAGCTCGCCGGAATCGCCCATGGAGGCGGCGGCCGGAGCTGGGAGAAGACGGCCCGATTCACGGTCCTCCGTCCTTCCCGGCTCGCAGAACTCGGCGAGGATAAGAACGTGATCGAGGCGGAGATCCAGGAGGTCTCAAATCGTCCAGGGGCTGTCCAGAGCTCCGCATACGGCACGGCGGTCGGAGACAGCTAGGGTTAGGGTTCTCTCGCGGTACTGAGCAGTAGAGAGGAAGAGAGGCGATGCAGAGGGGAGAGGACAATCAGGGCACGTCCGTGCAGCCTTATCCGAGCCGGGGAAGCAGCAGGACGTGGCAAGGACGTGGTCGGCGGCTTCCATCCTTCTGGCAGTAGGAAGAAGAAAGGGAAACAAACCATTTTCTGAAAACCCCCTAAAGTTTCTAGAAATTACAAATTAGCCCTTTTCTATTTAAAAACTGAGAGAAAACAAGGTTTTTGAGGGCCTTTCTGCAAACAGAAAAATTTGGCAAAAAAATATATTTGGAAAGCTTATGAAATTTCCAACAAAACCATGTTTTTCTTTGGTGTAAATGAAATATTTTCCAACACAAAATTTTGGAACCCATTTTAAGTACTTTTTGTGGGATTTTCTCAAACCAATTAAATTCACAACTTAAATTATTTCAAACATGAGTTAAACTTTTGTTTTCATGCATGTATGATATGAACACAACACCACACACCCTAGTTTAGCAAAATTGGGATGTTACACCTATTCCTCATCCATAACCTGTTGACGTACACTCTCTCCAATACTTTGATAATAGAGATATTCCTTACTCTAAACCACCTGATCAATGCTTAGATGAATTTGATAATTATTTTGTTAAGCAAGACAACTTTAATAGGAGAGTGCAAAATCACCTTATGGAAAACTCTAGAGCTATTGATAATTTGCATGGTATTATTGAGAGAACCTCTAATTATGTTAAAATGCTTGTTAAACATTTTCAAATGGTTCAAGCTCAAATTGATCAACTTACTAAAGTGCAAAAAGACATGTTAGCTAATGCTTCTAGAGATAAACATATTTGTTAAATAATTACTAGAAGTGGTGTTTCTACTCAGGACCCCTTGTGTCCTGAAGGACATCCTAAACGAATTGAACAAGATTCTAAGCAACCTAAAAACAATAGTTCTCCTTCTAAGAAAAAGAAGAAGAGACATAAAAATGTTGTAGAATCTCCTGAACCTGCTAAAGATCCTAATATCATATCTATTTCTGATGCTGAAACTAAAAGTGGTAATGATAGAAGTGATGCTTCTGATAAAGAAGAACCTGTAGCTGAACCTGAAAAGCAAACTAAAACTGTAAAGTATACTAAGGAGGATTTCATTGCTAATAAACATGGTAATGAAAGAGAACCTTGGGTACAAAAAGCATGCCTTTTCCTGATAAGAAACACAAATCAAAGGAAGAAGAACATTATAACAAGTTTTGTGAGTGGATGAAACCTCTGTTTTTGCAAATCCCTTGGACTGATGCTATTAAATTGCCTCCTTATTCTAAATATATGAAAGACATTGTCTCCAACAAAAGGAAGATTCCTAATGAGGAAATTTCCACTATGCTTGCTAATTATTATTTCAATGGCAAGGTTCCAAATATGCTTGGAGATCCTGGTATTCCTACTATCCCTTGTTCTATTAAAAATAATTATGTTAGAACTGCTTTATGTGATTTGGGAGCTGGAGTTAGTGTTATGCCTTTCTCTATTTATAAGAGACTCTCTCTTGAAAAAATGATACACACTGACATATCTTTGCAAATGGCTGATAAATCTAATGCTATTCCTGTTGGTATATGTGAGAATGTTCATGTTCAAGTTGCTACTAATTGTTTGATATTAACTGACTTTGTTGTATTGGAAATGCCTGAAGATGATAATATGTCTATTATTCTTGGGAGAAATTTTCTTAACACTGAAGGGGCTGTTATTGATTGCAATCAAGGAAAAGTAACTTTTAATGTTAATGATAAAGAGCATATTGTTTATTTTCCCAAGAAGATTGATAGAAGATATGGTTTAAATTCAATTGAAAATATTGAGACCATCAAGATTGGAGAATTTTATTGTCCCATTCCAGTACCACAAAAAGAATATGAAATTATTATGATTGGGAATATGTCTATCAAGGTTGAGGTAACATAATTATTTAGTGATTAGCAAAGTTTTGCTTCATATGAAAATTGTTCTCGTAACAAGACTTGATCACCCTCGCTAACAAAATGATTTTAAATGAAGAGGAAAGTGTTTTCACTATGTTTTCACCTTCTCCACTATGTTTTCACCATGTTTCCTTATGTTACCACATTTCCACTTTAGCATACTCATGTTTTCCATCATCCATATTCTTGTTTTCATCATGTTTTCACCCTGATTACTGTGGTTATGCATGTTTTCACCACCCATACTTTTGTTTTCACCACTTACACCTTTGTTTTATTTGGATATTTTTCCATTGGAGTGTCATCGAAACTCTGTAGTTCTGTTTTTTGTTTTGTTTTGTACCTCTGCATAATTGTTTCTAGCGAACGTTGGAGTTGGTTTTGGATTTCTGCGCAGAAAACAGATTTCTGCTGTCCACCGTAAAAAAATCGTATAATTCACAGAAAGATCAAAATAACCTGAAACTTTTTTTTGCTTATTCCTCAGTTAATTCTGAAACTTTTTCATTCTTTATGTTTTTCGATCTGAGCAACTTAAGTGCCCCGAAACAAATCGTCATTACAGACTGTTCTGGTTTTGGCAGATTCTGCTATTTTTCTAGCATTTGCTCTTTTACTATGTCGAGTGGATTTCTTTGCTTCACAAAACAAAATTGGTTGTAGCTAATGTTTAAAAGTATCAATAGCACTTGTGCCCTTGCAGAAACCATGAATTTTTGATTGTGCACTAACCCTCTAATGCAAATTACTTTGAGTGTGGTGTGAAGGAAGTTTTCAAGGGTCGAGCGAAGAGCGTGATATAATGTGATCAAGCTGATGCAAAAAGCCTAAGCTTGGGGGGAGGTATACCATCATCACACTCATCTTTATATCATGTTCGGTCGGTTCATTATATATCCATGTTTTCGTTTCTTTCGTTTGTTTTCGTTTTCTTTCGCTTCTTTCATTTCTCTTTGTTTTACTGTTTTGTTCTTGTTTTCCAAAACACAAAAAGACCAAAAATATTTCTGTTTTTTATCTTTGTTTGCTTGTTTAGTTTCTTTTATTATTTTTCTTTATTTTCTCGTTTCAGTTTAGTATTCAAAAATCCAAAAATATTTTGCTTTGTTTGCTTGCTTCTTTCTTTTCTTGTTTTAAATCGAAAACCCAAAAATATTTGTTGTTCTTCTTTTGTTTTGTCAAGTTTGTTGCAGAATTCACCGGACTTCCGCGTCTCCATTGGAGCTTGATTACCACTCTATATTATTCAATCCACAAGTGAAGAGCAGTAATGATGATTTATGACAATCCAAGTTGTGGTGAGAGGCTGGTATGAACTCTACTTGTTTTATTTTTGTACATATACTCATTGTGTGAACATGCTTAGTCCATTCATGTAAGGTGTATGTTATTTAATTGATGCTTAGTAGTTCGTGCTCTCACGTGTTAGTTCCAAGTTATTAATATAAGATAGCATGTCGTATGAATGTTTGCATCCATTGTTTTATTCATAGAAGGGTATGACATTGTGGTATCTCCCTCTGATTGTTTCGCTTGAATCGACTTGGCACATGATGACGCATGCTATGACTAAAAACAAAAGTCACTTAAGCCTCGATGATTTATTTTGCCTCAGAGTATTTGTATCATTTTTATGCCCATGTTAATTTTGTTTTGTCGCAAGCATGATTATGACAGTTGTTGCTCTCTTGATTGTCGCTCCCTGTCTATTGCTAGCCTCCAATTGTACTGAGTATGAGCTCTACTCGTGCATCCAAATCCCCAAAACCAAAGTTTTCCAAATGTGTCCACCATACCTACCTATATATGTGGTATTTCACTGCCACTACAAGTAAATTTCTCGTTTGCTACCTTTAAAACCTGCTAAAAATTATTCTTGTTTTGTGCCTCTGTTTTAGCTCATGAGGACGTAAATAGAGAATATTTATCTCACTTGTTGATTGAATTTCACACCCTAGACTAGTGGCTTCATCCTCTTATCCAAATGATAGAAGAGCCGGCAACGGGGTGCCTAGCCCCAAAGTAATACAACAAATTATCTTTACTCTTTTTGCCCCTAATTTATCAGTCAAAGCATAATTGTGTAAACAAAAGAGAAAGAGGGATGACCTTCTACCTAGATGCGTCCTTCCATGGGAGTCACTCTTGTGAAGTCTAGTTGGCTTGTGACGTATTGTATTGTATGTTTACCATTCGTTGACATAAGCATACACCTGTCTCAAAAATGTTTTCAATACCTCCGTTTAATAAAATAAAAATCTCTAGCACATGAGTTAATCCCGGCTTCCCTCTGCGAAGGGCCTTTCTTTTATTTTTATGTTGAGTCTTCACCTTCTCGCTTTATGCACCTTGAGAGCATGGCTGTTATTCTTAGTGTAATGTGCTTGTCCAAAAACACGGTTGATAGTGGTATAACTTTGATGCTTGTATCTTTGATATCTATATATCTAGTCTTCAATTGAACTCAGAGGTGCGCTGGCATTTATGTTTTGCTCCACTATTAAGGGCAAGCGAGTACACTTTATCATACCCTATTATGAGCATTGCAATCTTGTAGATTGATATACTTCATGTTATCTATTATTACTTTGTTGGCATCTCTTCATGGTTTGCATAACTGCTAGGTGACTTTTATTTTTCATATGTCTTATTATAAATTGCCTCAGCACTTGATCATGTGGTGAGTATATTTACATCATATGAAACAAATGTGTTCGTAAAAGTTTTTTATCGCACTCAGTTGTCACTGAATTGCTTGAGGACAAGCAATAAGCTAAGCTTGGGGGAGTTGATACGTCCAAAACGTATCTCCTTTTCCGAACACTTTTCTTATTGTTTCCTCTAAACTTGTGAGTTTTGGATACCACTAACACGGACTAACGTTGTTTTCAGCAAAATTACCTCGGTGTCTCGTTTTTGTGCAGAAAAATCAACTTTCGGGAAAATGCCCAGAAAAGACCCCATTGGTCCTAAAACACTAGAAGACCCCGGGAGCCAGAAGGAGGCCAGGAGAGGGGCCAGGAGTGGGCCACACCACCCCCCAGCGCCCCCTTGGTCGCGACGCCTAGTGGTGTGAGCCACCCCTGGACCCTCTCGGGCTCCCCTTTCCACTACATATGCCCTATAAACCTAAAATGCGAGGGGTTCGTCATATTCCACAGAAACACAACAGAGCGCCGCCGCCACCCCGAACCTCGATTCGGGGATCAAAAGTTCCTCTTCTAGCACCCTGCCGGGACGGGGATTCGAAGGAGATCATCGCCATCGATACCGCCACCTCTTCTCCATCAACCATCCATGATTCCCCCATCCATGTGTGAGTAAACACCGCTCTAAGCTGAGAGGGATGGAAGGGATTGGATGAGATTGATCATGTAATAATGCCAGATTGTTAGGGCATAGTGCCTAGTATCCATTGTTAGTGTTTTCTACCGTTGTTGCAACTTGCTATAATTAATGCTTGTCACTAGGGCCCGAGTGCCATGATCTTAGATCTAGACATGTTATTGTGTCATGAATATAATTATGTTTCTTGATCATATCTGCAAGTTGTTTGCACATGTCATTGTCCAGAACCCGAGGCCCCAAAGTGACAGAAATTGGGACAACCGGAGGGGATGTTGTGATGTGAGGATCACGTGTGTTCACGGAGTGTTAATGTTTGCTCCGGTGCTTTATTGAAAGTAGCACCTTAATTACCAGTAGTTTCCCTAGAGGCCCCGCTGCCACGGGCTGGTAGGACAAAAGATGTTGTGCAAATTTATCATTGCGAGCACGCATGACTATATTGGAATACATGCCTATGGTTTGCCTACATGTTTGATGCTTTATATTATTATCTGCAATGCCCGTGTTTAGATTATTACATGACCTATGTTATCCATGCAACGCCCATCCATCCATTCCCTCTATGCCTACGGTACTTCCCATACTGCTGTTTTCTGTGATTGCTACTGTTGTTACTATTTTACTATTGCTATTATTTTATTTCTACTGCTGCTATAAAATTGTTACCACTGATAAATTGTTATGAGCAAGTCTACTTTCAGGTGCAGCTGAATTGACAACTCAGTTGTTAAGGCTAATAAATATTCTTTGGCTCCCCTTGTGTCGAATCAATAAATTTGGGTTTTACTTCCCTCGAAGACTGTTGCGATCCCTTATACTTGTGGGTCATCACTCTTCTACAATAGAATAACATGCAAAGGAAGCAAGTGATGCACCTAACCAAGAACAAGCTCAAGACCCTCCTCTTGTTGACCAAGTTCCTACGCAAGAACCAATCTCTCCTATCATCCAAGCTAGCCAAGGTAAGGCCAAGATCAACCTTCTTCATATTATTCTCCTCAAGTTGAAGAAATTCTTGAAGATGATGATCAAGGCCAGCTTTCCGGTCAATACAAGGACCCAAATGATCAAGTGATTTCTCCTTGCAATAATGAGGAGATCGAAGCCCGTCGTGCTAGAAGAATTAGAAAAGTCTTGAAGCGTATTGATGCATACGATGACAAGGTGTTGGAAGATGTTTGGGATAGAAGATCCACAAGAGCACAGTTGGAAAGCTTTAGTGAGCATCAAGATCACATATCCATGGTGGAAGCAAATAAAGTGTTTGAAGCTCTTGAGGACTCGGATTTTATGGAAGCTATGCATGATGAACTCAATAACTTTGAGCGCAATAAAGTTTGGGAGCTAGTTTAGAAGCCAAAGGATTGCCACAATGTTATTGGCACTAAGTGGATATTCAAGAACAAGAAAGATGAGCATGGCATTTTCATAAGGAACAAAGCAAGATTGGTGTCTCAAGGCTACACTCAAGTGGAATGCATTGACTTTGATGAAACTTATGCTCTGTTGGCTCGCCTTGAGTCCATCTGTATCCTTCTTGGATATGCATCTTTGCATAACTTTAAATTTCAACAAATGGACTCAAAAGTGCTTTTCTAAATGGACCATTGAAAGAGGAGGTATATGTTAAGCAACCTCCAAGGTTCGAAAACCCCAACTTCCCTAACCATGTCTACAAGCTCGATAAGGCGCTCTATGGACTTAAACAAGCATCATGTGTGTGGTATGAGCACCTTAGAGAGTTGTTGCATGCCCATGGATTTGAAGTTAGGAAGATCGACCCCACCCTTTTCACAAAGAGGGTAAAAGGGGAGCTTTTCATATTACAACTCTACATGGATGATATTATTTGTGGCTCAGCTAACCAAGCTTTCAATAATGAATTCTCAAAGCTTATGACTGATAGGTTTGAGATGTCTATGATGGGAGAGTTGAGATTCTTTCTCGGCTTTGAGATCAAGCAATTGGCTCGTGGGTCTTTCATCTCTCAAGCCAAGTATAGCCAAGACATGCTCAACAGATTTAACTTCCAAGGTGCTAAAGAGAAGCTCTCTCCTAAGCAAGTCAAATGACACCTCAAGCGCAATCCAAACGGTAAAGATGTGGACCAAAAGTTGTATCGTTCTATATTGGTTCTTTGCTTTAACTTTATGCATGTATGCCCTATATTGTGTTGAGTGTAGGTGTGTGTGCAAGGTATCAAGCGGCTCCTAAGGAAAGCCATTTCATGACGGTCCATAGGATCTTTCGGTATTTGGTTCATACCTCAAGATTTGGTTTGTGGTACCCAAAGGGGGCACAATTTTCTCTCCAAGGGTACACGAACTCGGATTGGGTTGGTGATCAAGATGATAGGAAATTTACTTCCGAGGCTTGCCAATTTCCTCGTAGGTCTTTTGTCGTGGGATGATCACGGCAGATGTTACCAGGGGTAACTGATCTTGGGGCAAGTCGACACAGGCGTTTGGGAGAGGGTTTAGCTCAGAGGAAAACATGATGGAATTCGATCTGGTAGCCGGCTATGAAGTCGCCGAGTCTCCGATCTCGCTTTATTAACTCGATCTCTTGTGTACAATGGATACTCGATCTTCGGCGATGTGACTACTACTTGAATCCTTTTTAAACTAAGCCTAGGAGCCGGTTTATAAAACACCCGCACCCCTACCTGGCTTGCCCTCCAAGGCACAACTTGAGTCCTACCCGAACACCGCTTACAAATCCTAGCTTTCCTTACCGCAACCCACAATCCGGATTACGAGGCCTACAAACTTTGGGCCTTCCAGAAGTATCTTTATCCTTAGCCGGATCCTGTACAGCGTCCTTTGGGCCGGGTTTTACCTTGGAATTGGCCTACCGGGTTATTATCTCCCCATCAGTAGTCCCCAGAATAGCTTGGGTTTCTCGAGATTTTCTTTGAAGCGCACGCTATTCCCTGCAAAAATATCAAACTCACCATTTCACGGAGGCCGGGTTAGATTGCTTTGATAAACAGCTAGGCCTAACTCCATGGTGGCCATATAGCAACCCGGCTTTCCTCCAAACCCATTACTCGTTTTTCCGATCCGGTAATCACGGAAAAGATTTGTCTCACATCTATCCCGGAAATCTCGTCTAACATTTAACGTATATCTCGGAAAATCCAGGCAGATACGTTTTATCCGTAATTCCCGGTTCTCGCCCATTGGCCTAGGCTTATCCTGCCGCACTCTATAAATAGGTACTTAAGGGTTAACCTAATCCCAACGGCTCATTTCTCCTTCTTCTTCTCTTCGCTTCCGTGCTCGAACTCACGGAGCACCACCACAGAAACCCCGCGCCCGTCTTTGGATCCATCCTGTTGCAGGCTGCGCTCCGCCGCAATTCGTCCCGCGCCGCCGTCGACCCTCACCGCCTCATCTGTGAGCGTCTGGCCGGCAGTCACAAAGGAGCATTCCTATCGCGTTATTCGCCGCCGCCACGCGCTACTCCGATCTCCTCTGGTAAGCTTCTCGCATCCAGCAATTTGACCTTGCAATTTCTAGATTCACTCCAGATTGGATCTAGGTCGACCCGCGAGCCGTTGTTCTTACTGCGCTGAATTAAACCGCTTAGATACTTGCTAGCTCCTTCAACAACTTGCTGGATGATCTCATACCACCCCCTACCGCTATTAATCTCCAATTTCTTCGTAAAATCACTCGCGAGTTCTCCTAACCTAGATCCATTTCGTCCAAACTTCCGCGCATATCATTAACACCCGGAAAATCCTCCTTTTCCAGTTATTGTGCTTGCAGTAGAGACATGGGCAACCATCCGTGTGCCCCAAACTCACCTCAACACGTAAGTGACCAATGATTTCCACAGCCGTACTCGATACCCGGATACCTCGTAATCTTTGCTCCGTGATGCGTTACCCAGATACTTTTTAGTCTTCATAATTTCCTAATATTTCAAACTCGGGTAATCCAATACTTCCGAGTCTTATTTCCTGCACCTCTTTTTCTCGTGTTTTGCAGGTTAACCCCATGGCTCTAAAAAGGCAAGGAAAACAGCCGGCTCCGGTAAAGACTACCCAAACCATATCGGCCAATTGGGGTCGATCTACAGTAACAAGGGCCAAGTTGGACGAGCTGGCCGAATTAGGAATTCTCCCCTCTCAGAAGGACATACACTGGAGGGCACCAGGCGACGAGACCCGTCCCACACCTGCCGACAGTGAGGTAATTTGCTTCATTGAGCACGTGACCCGGGGATTCCGTCCTCCGGGTCACCCTTTCTTCCGGGAGGTCTTAAACTACTACGGACTCCGGGTATTTGACATAGGGCCCAATTCCATGCTAAATATTACCCACTTCATCGTTCTATCGGAATCAAACTTGTGCGTTCCGCCAAGTTTGACCCTTTTTATTGAACTATTCCAGTGCAAGCCGTGCTGCGAAAGCGGTAACGGAACACTTCTTACTTGTGGTGGGGTATCCATCCAACGCCGCAAGCACTCACCAATGCCAACCCTCAACTTAAACTCCCACGTCAAAAACTGGCAATTGTCTTTCTTTTATTGCCATGATACCTCCCCGGACGGCGAGAGGAAGCTGCCGGGTTACTCAGAGAGTCTCCTCGAGCCTTCCGAATCTTTCAACGCCTTTGCCCCTGACTCGGACAGGGAAGTGATCCAGCCTTTGCTGGCTAAGTTGGCTGTTCTCTCGGCCCAAGGCCTTCTTGGGCTCAACTTGGTGAAGACCTGGGTGGATTTCCGGATCCAACCCAACTCCATCCGCTCCAAGTTGATGCACGAGTACTCAGGGCACACCACAGACGCGCTCCGATATTCCACTAAGAACTTCGCAACCAGCGACACCATCAAGACCATCAAAGGCTTCCTGACTGAGAAGTTGGAGGTGATAAAAAATATCGCCGGGTTACCCCCATTCACTCGAGAAAACCCGGCTCCAGCAGTAATGTCGTGGGATAATCACGGCAGATGTTACCTGGGGTAACTGATCTTGGGGCAAGACGACACAGGCGTTTGGGAGAGGGTTTAGCTCAGAGGGAAACATGGTGCCATTCGATCTGGTAGCCGGCAATCAAAGTCGCCGAGTCTCCGATCTTGATATAGTAACTCAACTCTGGGATTACACTCGATGCTCGATATCACACGATATTGCTAGGGTTCTTAGATCTCTATCTAAAACTAGACTTGGGGGTCGGTTTATAAAGCACCCGTACCCCCTGGCTTATTCCCCAAGGCGCACCCTGGTTCCTACCCGGATACGGCACACAAACCCTAACTTTCCTTTACAACAACCCACAACCCGGGTCGCCGGGCCTACAAACTTGGGCCTTCACAGGTTTCCTTATCCTTAGCCGGATCCTGCGCAGTGTCCTTTGGGCCGAGTTATTCCTTGGTGTATGGCCTACCGGGCTATCATCCCCCTGTCAGTAGTCCCCAGAATAGCCTGGGCTTCATGGATCCTCCTTGAAGCGCTTGCTATTCCCTGCAAAGATATCAAACATACGGGCATATAGAGGCCGGGTTAAGATGTTTTGATATTCAGCCAGGCCTCACTCCATGGTGGCCATATAAAAACCCGGGTTTTTCCTCCGAACACTTTGGCTAAAACTTCCAGGTCCAAATCATAATAAAAATGCCAGGATCCCAGGCTCGATAGTCAATCCTGATATCCCGGGGTTAACCTCCTTCTTTCTTTTATCCAGATGCCCTGCTCAATATTTGGCGCATATCTCGCAAAATCCACGTGAACAACCGTCACCCCACGATTTCCGGCTTCTGGCCATCGGGGTAAGCTCACCCTTACTCTATAAATAACACTCAGAGGGTAACCCTAAATTCGTCACCACGCCTCAACTTCCCCTTTCTCTCCTTGCTCCATGCTTCCTCGCAGCACCGCCGCCAGAGGCTCGCGCACACCATCAAAGTGAAATTGCTTCCAGCCGCGCTCGCCCTCAAGCCGTCCCGCGCCGCCGCCAAGCCCCGCCATCACACCTTCATTCCTCTCGCCAAGAATCGCGAAGGGGCATTCGAGCCACGCCGCCCAACACCGTCGCTTCCAAACCTCAATCTCTTCAGTAAGCCTCTTATATCTGCCTATTTTATCCTTGCAATTTTTCCAATTTCAACCAGGATCGGATCTAGGTCAACCCGTGAACCATTCTTCTGATTACATCAAATTAGATCGATTCGACATCCACCAACTCTTTTAACCACCTGCTATATAGTCGCAACTCATCCCCTACCAATATTAACCATCAAAACTCCTGTAGGATCGCTCGCAAACTTTCCCATCTAGATCCGTTCCTCCTCGATTTTCCGCTCTCCGCATTAACACCCGGAAAATCCTCCTTTTCCAGCTACTTTACTTGCAATAGATACATGGGCAACCACCCATCGACCCCAAATGCTTTTCCACACGTAAGTGACCTATAATTTCCACAGTTGCACTCGACACCCGGATACCTTGTGATTTCCACTTCATAGCATGATACCCGGATAATTCTTAGCTTCATACTTCCTGGATACCTTATACTCGGATAATTCAACACTCCCGGGTCTTATTTCATACACCTCTTTTTCTTGTGTTTTGCAGGTTGATCCCATGGCTCCCAAACGACAAGGAAAACAACCGACTCAAGCGAGGACTACCCAAACCATTTCCGCCAACTGGGGGCGTTCCACAGTTACAAAAGCCAAGTTGGAGGAGCTAGCCGAATTAGGAACTCTCCCTTCTCAGAAGGACATTCACTGGAGGGCGCCGGGCAACGAGACCCGGCCCACACCCGCAGAAAGCAAGGTAATCTGCTTCATAGAGCACGTGACCCGGGGATTCCGTCCTCCGGGTCACCCTTTCTTTAGGGAGGTCTTAGATCACTATGGACTCCGAATGTTCGACATAGGGCCTAACTCTATGTTGAACATCACCCACTTCATCGTTCTCTCTGAGTCGTACTTGTGCATACCGCCGAGTTTAACTCTCTTCGTTGAGTTATTCCAATGCAAGCCGTGCCGCGAAAGCGGCGACGGAGCGCTCCTAACCTGTGGCGGGGTATCCATCCAGCGCCGCAGGAATTCTCTGATGCCAACCCTCAACCTACACTCCCACGTCAAACACTGGCAACTGTCCTTCTTTTATTGCCGCGATACCTCCCCTGACAGTGAAAAGAAGCTGCCGGGTTACTCAGAGACTCCCCTCGAGCCCTCCGAGTCTTTCAGTGCCTTTGCATCAGATTCGGACAGGGAGACAATCCTTCCCTTGCTAACCAAGATGGCCATTCTCTCAGCCCAAGGCCTCCTCGGGCTCAATTTAATAAAAACATGGGTTGATTTCCGGATCCAACCCAACTCCGTTCGCACCAAACTGATGTGCGAGTACTCGGGGCACACCACAGATACGCTCCGATACTCCACCAAAAGCTTTGCAGCCGGCGATACTAACAAGACCATCAAGGGCTTCTTAACGGAGAAGCTGGAGGTGATAAAGGGCATCACCGGGTTACCCCCGTTTACTCGGGACAACCCGGCTCCAGCGGTAATACCTGACATCCATAACTTACTTCCGCATTTTGACTCGATACAGCTTCTAACCCTTAGTCTCATTCCTTTGTCTTAGGCTGATGACCCTTTCTGGAGAGTTGAACCCTTCCCCCCTTCAAGAGACCCGGAAGACGAGGACGAGCCGGCTGATGGTAGTGAAGGTATTTGCACAGGATCTGTATATCCTTACTTGTATTACTTCCCTTTCGTTTATCTTTTCTCCAACTAACACACACCCGATTCGCAGGACTAGAGGACGAAGGCGAGGCCAACGAGGATGACCCGGAGGCAACTGAATCAGACCAAGAAACAACAGTCGGAGCCAAAAGGAAAGCCAGAGGAGCCGTGTCCAAGGTTCCTTTTTCCTCGTTATCCTTTGAACCTTACTCCTTTGACGCCATGCGACGACTTAACCATCAATTATCAAATTCGTCGTGCTTGAAGGACTCCTCCCCAGCCAAACGCAGAGTAACTCGGAGTTCCCCGGGTGAAGATCCCCTTAACCCGGGCATCTCTATTTCCTCGGTTCCTCGTGGCGGCGCTCCTCCGCCTCGTCCTTCCGACTCTCCTCAACGCCACCCTTCTCCTAACCATCCACGTGCCGGGCAATTCCGGGTCCCGTTGGTAGTTCCCGTGGCGACCTCATCTGCTTCCAGCGGCGAGCTCCCGCCTGATTACACCGTGAACGCCGGGTAAGTTTACGCTACATGATTTCCTTTTACGCCTAACAAATTTCCACTCAAGCCACCATCATCACTAATAACCGCCTTTTCTCATCTTTCTTTTAGCGCTCAAGCCGTCGTCAGTGACCCGGAAAATATAGAAGCAGATAACCATCAGGCGGAGAAACCGACTGACAATGCAGACGCCACGACCGGCGATGATACAGCAAATAACCAAGAACAAGGCCCTCTGAACAATCCACTTCCCCGAGCTGCCGGATCTCCTTCCTCATCGGAACCAGTAGACGAAGAGATCGAAGTTCTAGATACAAGGATGGGTTCTCCCAACCCGGCCACCCAAACTGTCCGGGTCTCAACTCCAAGGGCGGGGAGAGCCCCCCCACCAAGCGACCAAGCTGCCGGCTCTTCCGGTGCTCGATCCGAGGAACTGACCTTTACCCAGATGCTAGAAACCCTTCGCACTTTAAGGGCTAATGAAGAGAACATCTTGGGAGCTTTGATAGCCAAACACGAGGTAAATCCGACTAATGTTCCTTATGCCTTTGTCCAGTCCCCAAGTTCCGAGTGAATTGACTCATAATTTACTTGGGACTTTATTATACAAGCGACTGATAACTTGCTCCTCTGCCCAACTGACCCTTGTTTGCATGCATGCAGGCTTTCGTAACTCAATCTGAGGAAAAACTGGCGGACGCCTCCAAGCTCATCGAAAAGGAGGTAGGTTTACGTGAAGCAGCCAAAGCCGAGTCTAGGAGGAATAGGTTGATAATGAGAAAATATAGGAAAAGGGCTCACCGAGCAGAAGATGACCTAACAAGCCATTCCGTCCAAATATCGGACACATATCGTGCTTTACTTGGTACGTTTCCTCCTCTGGTTTATCTTTTTGATAGATAGCAACAGTTTCCCGACTTACGTCTCCATTTCTTCAGGCCCGGATGAAATCATGCCGGAAGAGGATGACATGGCCAAGCTGAAAACCATGAAGAGCGTTATCCGGCAGTTATGTGCCGGAACCAGATGGATCCTTGAGGAATTGCGGTGGCCGGGTAGAGGACATATTGATCTGAAGAGGATGCTGGACAACTGCTCCACTGTTCCGAGTGGATTCGGCACTGGAAGCGCTCGTCTTGCCGGGTTGGAGTGACCCGGGGGCTTGCACTTGCCAAGGCTTATCTCCCCAAGCTCGAGCTAGTGAAGCTTATGGGCGGCTTCCCAGAGTTCAAGCTTGACGGATCCAAGTTCTCGGTGAAGGATTTTCAGGCCGTCCAGAAGGAGGTCCGTTACTCGGCCAGCGTAATTGCTGATGAACTGGACGTTAATATACTTGTTCCAGCATATGATACTGCCGGCGAAGTAATTAAGTCAGATCTTCCTGAGCCGTATGATATGCTGGCTCGATGGAAGGAGGAAGCTGCTGCGATAAGGGCGGAGGCTGCCAAGAAGCAAGCTGAAGCCGGCTCTGCTCCTGCCACCTCAACACCAGTCGTTCCGCCTCCTGCAGGGGCTGGCACTGCTGGCCCGGGCGCTGCTGCTACCACCAATGATGGCAAGGGTAAGGCCAAGATGAACGTCGAGTGATATATGGTTTCTAATGCCTCTTCTTAAGCGCCAGTCGGTCAACATACTTTTTGAAATAGTTATATTTTGAGTGGTGCGCCTGTGCACCTTTGATATTTTTTTGCCAGGATTTTGTAATGCACGCTAAAGCCTTGATATACTCGATACCTGTTCCGGCCTTTTTAAGTTTATCCATTATTAAGCTCATATGTTCTCGATATCTGGTTTTATTTATTGTTCCTTTTGTGAAAACTCAATTTCCGGGTCTCATGGGTATTGACAAGCGGATTTTGCTTCTAAGTCCCCAAGTCCCCAAGACTCGGATATTTGGGTTTTTGCAATTATACAAGTAAGCCACTTTTTCTCTTTTCAAGGTGTCAAGCCACCGGACCCGGATCACCGAGTCTAGGACACTTGATCTTGAAAGGGGAACAAACTGCCTACTGTTAATTTCGCAAAGATCCCTGAGTTATTTCACATAGGTTTTGAAGTTATGCTTAATAGTCGTTGAGTTTCCAGCTGTTCAGCCTTGTACTCTGCATAACCTGTGGTTTAGATGACCCTTTTGACTATCTTGTACTGTAAGCCGGCTTTCGCGTGGATACCATGTTGTTACATCCATACGAAGACGTAGCCAGCCAAGCCCCGTCGGGTTTCATGACTGACCGCAATCGTAAGCGAACAAATCATGCCACTTTAATGCGAGTCACATCGAGCTTAAGTAAGAATAGCCAAGGAATTTGGACTTCTTTGTCCGGTTATAAGATTGTAGCCGTACTCGTTTGCAAGTAATCGGCCCTTATAACTCATAGGCATCATGGCCGGGTCTTTGAGTTTGTAACTGTGCTATTCAAGCGACCAGCCCCCAAGACCTAGATATACGCATCGTACTGAGAGTACATAACCTGATAACAACCATCTCTTTTCTTGATAACCATCTCTTTACTTGATATGAAAAATCTAGGTCAGCAAGCCGCCTCATTAAAAACCCGTCCAGTCCCCAAAGGTACCCTGGATAGGAAAAGAGTACGTCTGAAAACCTGCTGCCTATTACATCGTGCAATTCCACTTGCCAATATAGTCTTTACTAAGTATAATATGGACGTAGCTGAGCCACGTTCCATGGTCTATCTCTTTCTTGCATAGATGAAGTGGTGTGTGCGGTGTCGTTGACTGTAGCCGACTCTTCCCTTGCATCTATCAAGTAATATGATCCGTTATGCAGATTCCGGCTTATGATAAATGGTCCTTCCCATGGTGGTGATAATTTGTGTTTTCCTTCGTTTGACTGTACCAGGCGCAGAACCAAGTCTCCTTCCTGGAATACCCGGGTTTTCACGCGCCAGCTATGATACCTCCGTAGATCTTGCTGATATATGGCTGATCTTTCCAGGGCTTGTTCTCTTTGCTCTTCTAACATATCTACGGCGTCCTGCCGGGTTTTTTCGTTCTCTACTTCGACGTAAGCTGATACTCGCGGTGAATCGTGAATAATGTCACTTGGTAACACTGCTTCCGCACCATAGACCATGAAGAAGGGTGTCATCTGAGTGGATCTGTTAGGTGTAGTGTTGATACCCCAAACCACAGAAGGAAGTTCTTCGACCCATGCACCAGCAGCCCTGACACAGGGAACTCGCAATCGTGGTTTTAATCCGCGAAGCAATTCTTGGTTTGCCCTCTCCACTTGTCCATTGGCCTGCGGATGAGCCACCGATGCAACATCGAGCCGGATTCCATTGTTGCCACAGAACTTCTCCATCTCACCAAGGGACATGTTGGTTCCATTGTCGGTAATTATGCCGTGGGGATACCCGAACCGGTAGATAATCCTTTTCAGGAACTTGACTGATGTAGCTGCTTCGCAATTAGTAACTGGCATAACCTCAACCCACTTGGTAAACTTATCAATAGCCACCAAAAGATGTGTCTTCTTGCATGGTGACGTATGAAAGGGGCCAACCATGTCCATACCCCAGACAGCAAACGGCCAAGTTAACGGGATAGTCCGCAACTCCATAGCCGGCACATGGGTTTGGCGAGCGTACCTTTGACATCCGTCACACCTTGCTACCAATCGTTCCGCATCCGCTAGGGCCGTGAGCCAGAAAAACCCGTGTCGATAAGCTTTAGCCACAAGAGACCTTGTGGACGCATGATGTCCACAGTCGCCTTCATGGATTTCCTTGAGAATCTGTCTGCCTTCTTCCGGTGCTACGCAGCGCAAAAAGACTCCTGCTGCACTTCTCTTGTACAATTCCCCATTGATGATAGAATATCCCTTTGCTCGCCTCAAAATTTGCCTTGCTAATACCTCCTGTTGTGGTAACTCGCCTCGTGATAGGTAGGCCAAAAACGGTTCTGTCCACTCGGGAATAGTACGTACAGTGGCCACGAGTCCTGAATCCGGGTCTTGATTTGCCAATTCCTCCTCTGACTCGATTTTAACTGATGGTCGCCATAACTCGTCCAGGAAAACGTTAGGCGGAACCGGCTCTCTGCGCGAGCCGAGTCTGGCGAGGGCGTCGGCTGCCTCATTCTTTCTTCTGTCTATATGCTCCACCTCATACCCGGAAAAACATCCTGCAACCCTATCAACTTCCCTGCGGTATGCTGCCATAGTTGCGTCCTTTCTATCCCACGTTCCTGACACCTGCTGTACCACAAGGTCCGAATCTCCGAAGCACCGTATCCTCTTGATGTTCATCTCTTTGGCTACCTTTAAGCCGTGCAATAGGGCCTCATACTCGGCCACGTTGTTGGAACAGTCGAAGTGAATTTGTAGTACGTAACTCAATTTGTCTCCTTTGGGTGATGTTAGCACCACCCCAGCTCCTGATCCCTCGTACTGCTTTGATCCATCGAAGTGCATGATCCATGACTCGGAATTTGGAACCGTTGTAGTCATGCCTGTATGTGTCCAGTCGTTAACGAAATCAATTAAAGCTTGAGATTTGATTGCTGACCTGGGTTCGTAGTTGATGTGATAATCCCCCATCTCTATCGCCCATTTGGCTATTCTTCCCGTCGCGTCCGAGTTTCTGATGATATCCGACATTGGTATTGAACTAACCACTGTTATGGGATGTTCTTGGAAATACGGCTTCAGCTTCCGGCTGGCCATAAAGACCCCGAACACCAACTTTTGCCAATGTGGATAGCGCTGCTTTGCTTCTGATAATACCTCGCTGACGTAATAAACCGGCCTCTGAACCGGGTATCCTTTCCCATCCTCTTTGCGTTCCACAACCACTACTGCGCTGACGGCTCGGGGGCCAGCTGCCACATATAGTAACATAGGCTCTTTGGGACCCGGCGCCGCTAGTACTGGTGCTTCAGATAACTGCTTCTTTAGTGCCTCAAACGCCTCATCCGCCTCTTGATCCCACACGAATTTATCTGACTTCCGCAAGAGCCGGTACAAGGGTATTGCTTTTTCTCCGAGTCTGGATATGAATCGGCTCAAGGCTGCTACGCAGCCCGTGAGCTTTTGGACATGTTTCAAATTTTCCGGTTTTTTCAGGCTCTGGATGGCCTTGATTTTATCCGGGTTTGCCTCGATTCCTCTCTCGGAAACTATAAAGCCGAGTAATTTCCCAGCTGGAACTCCAAACACGCACTTTGTCGGGTTAAGCTTCATCTGGTACCTCCTCGAGTTTTTGAACGTCTCCTTTAGATCATCGATAAATGTCTCCGCCTTCCTGGTCTTGATAACCACATCATCCACATAGGCATGGACGTTACGTCCGATTTGGTCCTCAAAGCACTTTTGAATACACCGTTGATAAGTTGCGCCAGCGTTCTTCAACCCAAACATCATAGTTTTATAACAAAAGGCCCCAAAAGGGGTTATGAATGATGTTTTTCCCAATCCTCCCTTTTGAGCTTAATCTGATGATACCCGGAATATGCATCCAGGAAGCATAACAGATCGCTTCCAGCTACTGCGTCTATAATCTGATCTATCCTTGGTAGCGCGAACGGATCCTTTGGGCAATGTTTGTTGAGACTCGTAAAATCAATGCACATCCTCCACTCATTGGTCTTTTTCATCACTAGAACCGGGTTAGCCAACCAATCCGGGTGAAATACTTCCATGATAAAGCCGGCTGCCAATAGCCGAGCGATCTCTTCGCCTATAGCCTTCCTTCTTTCCTCATTCATTTTCCTCAGACCTTGCTTCACGGTCCTGGACTTGGGATCCACTTGCAAACTGTGCTCAGCCAGTTCTGTAGGGATACCCGGCATGTTGCTAGGTGTCCAGGCAAACACATCTGCATTCGAACGAATAAACTCCACGAGCGCTTCCTCCTGCTCTTTTCCCAAGTTAGACCCTATGGTAAACTGCTTAGTGGAATCCCCTTCGACAAAATCTATCTTCTTGGTGTCTTGTGCTGCCTTGAATTTCGCTCTCTCATCCTCGGTATTCGGCTTTTTCAAGGCTGTTCTATCGTCCGGATTTACTTGAGACCGGTAGTATTTGAGTTCTTCCTTTCTGCATGCTTGCTCAGCCATAACCGAATCTCCTTCGTCACACTCGGCCGCTATATCCCGGTTCCCATGTATAGTGATGGTCCGTTTAGGACCCGGGATTTTCAGCTGCAAATACACGTAGCACGGCCTAGCCATGAATTGGGCGTAAGCCGGCCTCCCAAACAGCGCGTGATAAGGACTGCGCAATTTGACCACCTCGAACGTGAGCCATTCAACTCGATAATTATCCGTCGATTCTCCAAAAGCAACTTCCAAGGTGATCCTTCCCTCGGGGCTTGCCGAGTGACCTGGCACGATTCCATGGAAGATTGTCGAACTTTTTTGCAACTGAGACTCTTTGAGATTCATCCGTAAGAAGGTTTCCCAATAAAGGATGTTGATGCTACTTCCACCGTCCATCAGGACCCTCTTCAATTCGTAACCATTAACCTGTGGAGCAACCACCAATGCCAAGACTCCTGGACGCTCTACTTTCTCCGGATGGTCTTTTCTACTCCATGTTACCTCTTGTTCCGCCCATCTGAGATATCCCGGCGCGGCCAACGAAACCGAGTTTGCCGCTTGCTTTAATGTCTCCTTGTTCCTGCTGGAAGTTCATGTAGTATGCACATGATATTGTCCTTTTAAATTATTCGTTCGTACCGTGCCGATGAAGATGTTGATCCGGCCGATCGTCACCATAGATCCGGACTCGAGGTGATCCGATTCTGGCCCCCAGCCGGAATCGTCCACCATCTTTTCTCCTTCGTGGTCGATGTAGATTTCGCCAATGACCAGATTCTCCATGCCCTTCCGAGCTTCTCCCGTGATGTAAACACCTTTGGACGCAGGCCCCACGGTGGGCGCCAACTGTCGTGGGATAATCACGGCAGATGTTACCTGGGGTAACTGATCTTGGGGCAAGACGACACAGGCGTTTGGGAGAGGGTTTAGCTCAGAGGGAAACATGGTGCCATTCGATCTGGTAGCCGGCAATCAAAGTCGCCGAGTCTCCGATCTTGATATAGTAACTCAACTCTGGGATTACACTCGATGCTCGATATCACACGATATTGCTAGGGTTCTTAGATCTCTATCTAAAACTAGACTTGGGGGTCGGTTTATAAAGCACCCGTACCCCCTGGCTTATTCCCCAAGGCGCACCCTGGTTCCTACCCGGATACGGCACACAAACCCTAACTTTCCTTTACAACAACCCACAACCCGGGTCGCCGGGCCTACAAACTTGGGCCTTCACAGGTTTCCTTATCCTTAGCCGGATCCTGCGCAGTGTCCTTTGGGCCGAGTTATTCCTTGGTGTATGGCCTACCGGGCTATCATCCCCCTGTCAAGTAAGACCCGGTTCCCATAACTTATTTAAATACTTTAACTTGATACTGCCTCTGATTCTTGCTTTCATTTCCTCGATCGCAGGCTGAAGATCCCTTCTGGAGGATCGAAACCTCCCCCCCGTCCAAAGACCCGGAAGTGGAGGACGAGTCGGACGATGATCATGAAGGTGCTTTCCCAAATCTTACATTCGCCTTTTACCTATACTACTTTCCTATCACCCATCTTTCTTCTTGTCTGATACATACTCGACTTTCAGGATTGGAGGACGAGGAAGAAAAAGAAGAGGATGACCCGGAGGCCACCGAATCCGACCAGGAAGCCACAATCGGAACCAAGAGGAAGGCCAGAGGGGTGATTGCAAAGGTTCCTTTCTCCTTCATGTCTTCTGAGCCTTACTCCTTCGAAACTATGCGTAACCTTAACGAACGGTTGTCACACTCACCACTCTTGAAGGATCTCCTCTCGGCTAAGCGCAGGGTAACCCGGAGTTCCCCGGGGGACGATCCCCTTAACCCGGGTATCCCCACTTCCCCTGCTCACCGAGCCAACATTCCTCCACCTCAGCGCCATCCATCTCCTAACCACCCACGCGCTGGGCAATTCCGGGTACCGCAGCCGGTACCTTTGACAACTTCGTCCGCCTCCAGCGGCGAGCTCCCGCCGGATTATGCCATAAACACCGGGTAAGCGTCCTTCACTTGATATCCTTTTACACTTATTAACTTTTTAATACGTACTACTAACCACTCTTTCCTTTTTCCCCTTTCAGTGCCCAAGTGACCACCGATGACCCGGAAATTCCTGAAGCAGAAAAGCAAGGAGGGGAGGAGCCGCACATTAACACGGATGCTGCAGCTGATGATGAGGCTGAGGACAGGCAAGAACAAGACCCCTTCAAGGACCCAGCTAAGCCGGAGACCACATCCCCCAAATCCTCTGAAGAGGTAGATGAAGACATTATCTTAGAGACCAAGTCGGGCTCTCCTAACCCGGATACCCAGACGATCCGGGTTTCGACCCCAAAAGTCGGAAAGCTCCTTCAACCAGAAGACCAATCTGCCGGTCCTTCACGAATTCGTCCTGAAGACATGATGTTTGCCCAAATGCTTGACGCCCTCTACACCTTGAGGTCCGACGAAGAAAATATTCTAGACGCCTTGATAACAAAGCACAAGGTAAGTCCGAGTAACATCATCTGCATCCTTGTATAGTCCCCAAGTTCCGAGTGAATTACTGATTGATTTGCTTGGAACTTTGTGCAATGGCTCCAATTAACCCTTTTCCTTGTGTTATCCATCTAGGACTTTGCTGCGCAATCTGAGAAGAAACTGGCCAAAGCTGCCAAACACATCGAGAAGGAGACAGCTCTTCGCGAAGCAGCGGAAGCTGAAGCGCGTAGAAGCGGAAAAATCACAAGGAAATACAGAAAAAGGGCTCATATGGCTGAAGATAGGCTGACGACTCTTTCAATGCAGATTGCTGATATCTATCGCGTCGCAACTGGTACAATTTCTGGATTCTGGCGATTATGACCCATATTTCATTTGGTTGGATGACCGGATTTCTTACTCGTTACTTTCCTTGCTTTTCAACAGGTCCGGGTGAAGCTACCCCTGAAGAAGAAGATGATACTGCCAAACTGCAACTGATTAAAGATACTATCCGGCAACTTGGTGCCAGCGTTGGATGGATTCTTGATGAGCTACGACTGCCGTGCGCTACGCCGGGTAGCATGAAAAAGTTGCTGGAGGCCTGCTCCACCATTCCTGAATGGATTTGGCATTGGAAGCGCTCATCCTGCCGTTTTGGGGTAACCCGAGGACTCGCCCTGGCTAAAGCTCATATCCCAAAGCTAGAGCCGGCCAAGATGATAGCCGGGTTTCCGGAGTTCAATCAGGACGGGTCCAAATTTTCGCCGAAGGATTTCAAAGCCATTCAAAAGGAAGTTCGTCACCCGGCCAGTTTGATCGCCGATAGCCTGATCATTGACACTATTCTTCCTGCATATGATGCTAACGACAAAGTCATTAAAGCAGATCGCCCCAAGCCATTCGATATGCTTGCCCGATGGAAGGAAGACGCTGCCAAGATGCGAGAGGAAGCTGCACAGAAGAAGGCTGAAGCCGACTCTGCGCCCGCTACCTCGACACCTATCGTCCCTCCACCTGCGCGAGTCGGTGGTGCTGCTGATCCGAGTAGGGCTGCTACCACAAGTGACGGCAAGGGTAAAGCCAAGATGGATCCGGCGGCCTAGAGTGCCGAGTAATATCTGCCACTTCGTACTCGTTAGTCGGCCGATGTGCCGTTGAAACAATTATTATTTGAATGGTGCGCTTGTGCGCCTTTGATACTCTTTGGTGAAATTTTGTAATGCACTCTAAGTTCCTGATACACCTTGTGCCTCTTCTGGCTTAAATCTATCTACTTTTGAACTTGTTTGCTCTTGATATCCAACCTTCTTTACTCTTGATATCCAACGTTCTTTTACTTTTGATATGCAACTTTCTTTGTTTTTGATATCCGACATTCTTTATTTTTCCCTTTGTGAGACTCGGCATCCGGGTTATATGGGTGTTTGGCAAGCGGACTTGCTTCTAAGTCCCCAAGTCCCCAAGACCCGGATGTTTGGGTTTGTTGGAAATTAAACAACTAAGCAATTTTTCCCTTCCAAGATCCCGAGTCCCCCTGACCCGGACTTCCGGGTCTAGGGCACGTGACTTTTTAGAGGAGAACAAATTGCCTGCTGCTAAATTCGCAAAGGTCCCAGAGTCGTTTCACATGGGGTTTGAAGTTATGCTTAATAATCGTTGAGTTTTCGGCTATTAACCTTGTACTCTACATAACTTGTGGTTTAGATGACCCTTTTGACTATCTTGTACAGTAAGCCGGCTTTCGCGTGGATACCATGTTATTACATCTATACGAAAACAGGGTCAGGCAAGTCCCATTGGGCTTCATGGCTGCCTGTAATCGTAAGCGAACAAATCATGCCACTTCAGTGCGAGTCACATCGAGCTTAAGTAAGAATAGCCAAGAAATTTGGACTTCTTTGTCCGGTTATAAGATTGCAGCCGTACTCGTTTGCGAGTAATCGGCCCTTATAACTCATAGGCATCAAGGCCGGGTCTTTTGAGTTTGCAACTGCGCTTATCCAAGCAATCAGCCCTCAAGACCTAAATATACGCATCATGCTGAAAGTATAAGACTCAATTTATAATCACCTCTATTCTCGATAATCACCTCTTTATTTGATATGAAAAATTAGGTCAGCAAACCGCCTCATTAAAAACCCGTCCAGTCCCCAAGGGTGCCCTGGATGGGAAAAGAGTGCGTCTGAAACCTGCTGCCTGTTACATCGTTCAACTCCATGTGCCAACATAATCCTTGCTAAGTATAATACGGGCGTAGCTGGGCCACGTTCCACGGTCTGTCTCTTTCTTGCATAGACGAAGTGGTATGAGCGGTGTCATTAACCGTGGCCGATTCTTCCCTTGCGTCTACCAAGTAATATGACCCATTATGCAAATTCTTGCTTATGATAAATGGTCCTTCCCATGGTGGTGATAACTTGTGTTTTCCTTCGTTTGACTGAACCAGGCGCAGAACTAGGTCTCCTTCCTGGAAGACCCGGGTTTTCACACGCCGGCTATGATACCTTCGTAGATCCTGCTGATATATCGCTGATCTTTCCAGGGCTTGTTCCCTTTGTTCTTCTAACATATCCACGGCGTCCTGCCGGCTCTTTTCGTTCTCCACTTCAACGTAAGCTGACACTCGCGGTGAATCATGAATAATGTCACTCGGTAACACTGCCTCCGCGCCATATACCATGAAGAACGGCGTCATCTGAGTAGATCTGTTAGGTGTTGTATTGATACCCCAAACCACAGCAGGAAGTTCTTCGACCCATGCACCAGCAGCCCTGATACAGGGGACTCGTAGGCGTGGCTTTAATCCGCGAAGCAGTTCTTGATTCGCCCTTTCTACTTGTCCATTGGCCTGTGGATGAGCTACTGATGCTATGTCAAGCCGGATTCCGTTGTTACCACAGAATTTCTCCATCTCGCCAAGGGACATATTAGTTCCGTTGTCGGTAATTATGCTGTGAGGATACCCGAACCGATAGATAATTCTTTTCAGGAACTTGACTGCTGTAGCTGCTTCACAATTAGTAACTGGCATAACTTCTACCCACTTGGTAAACTTATCGATAGCTACCAACAGATGTGTCTTTTTGCAAGGTGACATATGAAAGGGGCCAACCATGTCCATACCCCAGACAGCGAACGGCCAAGTTAACGGGATGGTCCGTAATTCCATAGCCGGCACGTGGATTTGGCGGGCGTACCTTTGACATCCGTCACACCTTGCTACCAATCGTTCCGCATCTGCCAGAGCCGTGAGCCAGAAAAACCCGTGTCGGTAAGCCTTGGCCACAAGTGACCTTGTAGACGCGTGATGCCCACAATCACCTTCATGAATTTCCTTGAGGATCTGTCGGCCTTCCTCTGGTGTCACACAGCGCAGGAAGACCCCCGTGGCGCTTCTCTTATATAACTCCCCATTAATAATAGAATATCCCTTTGCTCGTCGCAAAATTTGCCTTGCTAATACCTCCTGCTGCGGCAACTCACCTCGTGATAGGTAGGCCAAAAAAGGTTCTGTCCACTCGGGAATAGCGCGTACAGTGGCCACGAGCTCCAAGCCCGGGTCTTGATTTGCTAGCTCTTCCTCAGACTTGGTTTTAACTGATGGTTGCCATAATTCGTCCAAAAATACGTTAGGTGGAACCGGTTCTCTGCGCGAGCCGAGTCTGGCTAGGGCGTCGGCTGCCTCGTTCTTTCTCCTGTCTATATGCTCCACCTCATACCCGGAAAAACAACCACTTCCCAAGTGGCCTCCCGTCCAAGCCTTAGTCATGTTAACCACACAATGCTCATCTCACCACGTCATCATATCATACTAGGTTATCGTAGCTCTGACTCATCAACCGGATGGAGCAGAGGTAAACAAACATGTATGACTAAGTGAAGCAGATATGAGGCTCTGGCGATGCGCACAAGCAAATCTATGGCGGCTAGGAGCAGTGGATCAGAATATCGAGGCAATGCAGTATATAGGTGAACTATATCTATTAGCATCAAATACTTTGGAATCGAATGCAAAGTACGAGAATCAAATATTGTTGGAAAACATATATGAGCAGATAAGAGGTTATGCTTGCCTTGGTTATAAGAAACCAGATAAAGATCTTCTGGAATAAGTGCTTGACTTGTCGATTAAGATCAAGTATTCACCATTGGAGATGTTGGCCTTCTCTTTGGAGTCACGTTCTACCGAGGGGGAACAAACACCGAAAAGAAGAATAACAATCAACACATGGCATCGATGCAATGCGCAATATGTATGCATGAGCAAATTAATGCACTAAAATAAAGCCCTAGACAGGTTCAATGGGTTGCTAGGGTTCGTATGTTAGTTATGTAGTTTCTTTGAAATTTGCCCGAAATAGACCCCGGAGGGCAATTTGGACGATTATGAAAGTGAGTACCATTTTAAAAGCTCAAATGAGTTTGAAAACACCATAACTAGATTCCATTTGTCATTTTGAGCAATTTGGTATATAACTTTTAATTTCCTAATTTTATTGAATAAAAACTTCTAAAATATGTTCCGTCTAATAGGGCATTGGCAGAGGAAATATGGTGCACGTGTCAATGCTGATATGAAGACCGAGAACCGGAGAGGAGTTCGCGTATGTCGTCGTTGGCGGGAATGATGGCATGGGCAGGTTGACGTCAACGCTAGAACAACGATGGTGGAGGCACAAGCATAGAGTCGAGTCAGTGGCACGAACCCAATGAGGCGGTGGATTATCGCATTCCTAGTTGAGTTTTCTCCTTTGGAAAAAAAAAGTTATGTCGAGAAAGTTCTGGAAATATTTTCTAACGATATACCACTGACCCAACAACCCTATAAAATATTTCACTATTTTATGTTGAACTTTAAAGCTCCAAATAAAGGAAATACATGGTAGTATATTGACTTGAACAGATAAAATATAAAAATAAAAAGAGAAAGAGATAGAGATAGAGCCTTACCTGGCCCAAGTCCCTCTCTCTCCTTCATGCAGCCCAGCAGCCCGCCATCTAGCTATTTTCTCCTTTCTCCTTCCTGGAAGCAGAATATGCCTCGTCGTGAAGGGTGCTGAAATTCGAATGGGCTAGCAGGCCCATTAGGCAATTTCCATTTAATCCCTAAGGCCCATGCTGCCATAGCAAATGGTGGGACTTTAGTCCCACATTGCTAGTTGGGAGAGTTTTGCACCAGTTTATAAGGTGAGCTCTCTCCCTACTAGTGTGAGTTGGTATGAAGAGAGAGGAGTAGTGGAGGTGTTCCACACGCGCGCTCCTCCTCCTCCGCCGCCCGCCTCGCCACGCCTCGCCACGCCTCGTCACGACGCGACGCGCCGCGCCGCGCCGCGGGTTGCGGGAATGAGCCGAGCCGATGCCTTTATTTTGGCAGTTGGAAACGGAGAGTCAACAGACACGCCAATAATATGAGACGTCATATTGATTGTTGTCTATTGCGTCACATTTATTTTGGTAACAGCCGCGCGCAGTAAAACGCCGCATTGATCACGTGGTAACCGCGCGCAGTAAAACGGCGCATTGAGTACGTGGTAACGGCTGTAGTAAACGCCAAATGAATTCGTGAGCTGACCGTTCTCCTACCCGGACGTGCCTATATATTGAGGGCGCCCTGTCGTTCCACCTCCTGTTGCTGCCGCCGGTGATCCCATCCCGTCTACCGCGTACACGGCCGACGGGAGAGCAGGCCTCCGAAACCCCGCCTCTCCAGATCCTGTACGGGAGAGGGGCGATTAGGTTTTTGGGGAGCGTCTCCTACGCGACTGCTCGCTGCTGCTGTACGTCTACTTCGTCTACTACCGCATCGCCCTCGTCATCAACATGGCAACCGAAGCCGAACGAGCTGCTGCTGCCGCAACTGCTGCCACCGACGCTGCTGTGGCCGCTGCTGCTGCTGAGGCCGCCAACGCTGCTGCCGCCGCCGCCGCGGCTGCCGCCACTGCTACGTCTACTGCCAACTGGCCGGTGTCAGGGTATAATACGTTTATCCCTGCTCTTGTTATTTCCATGTGTGCGATACTAGTAGTTTGCGCAGATGTGTCTACTGTCAATCTAGTATGCACGAACATGGTTAAGTATCAGTATGTTTACGTCATGTTCATGATTTATACTTGGATTAATTTGATCTGTAAATTGCCTAAATTTCTAACAATCCAAAAACCTAATCTGTGTAGGCAAATTTCGATTCATGGTTTTGCTACTGCACTGAAACCGGACCCGTTTACGGGGACGTACTTTAAGCGTTGGCACCAAAAACATTCTTATGGCGCACGGCTATGAACGTGTTCTGGGTCGTCGGTGTCACTCCCACGGAAACGATTACTCCTGATCAGGAGAAGGCGTTTAGGGATGCCACCGTCGTCTTTGTTGGATGCGTTCTAAGCGTGATCGGAGAAAAGTTTGTTGACGCATATTTACATGTGCGGGTTGCCAAGGACTTGTGGGAGGCGCTCGAATCCAAATTCGGCGCAACCGATGCTGGCAGCGAGATGTACAGTATAGAGCAGTTCCATGACTACAGAATGGTCGAAAACCGTTCTGTTTTGGAGCAGGCTCATGAGATACAGTGCATCGCTAAGGAGCTTGAAATTCTCAAGTGCGTGTTACCGGGCAAGTATGTCGCGGGATGCATAATCGCCAAGCTGCCTAATTCCTGGAGGAGCTTTGCCACCACTCTGAAACATCAGAGGCGTGAATTCTCAGTAGAGGATGTCATCGGCCATCTGAGTGTTGAGTAGAATTCGAGGGCAAAGGACTCGCATGGAAAAGGGAATGAAGGGACTTCTGCGGCCAATATGGTACAGAAGAACTACAACTCCCACAAGAACAAGGCGAGGACTGGTGTCCAGCAGAATACCGACTTCAAGAAGAAGGCTAAGAAGACCTTCAAGAAGGATAAGAATAAAGATGGCTGCTTCACTTGTGGTTCACTGGAACACTGGGCTGGGAAGTGCCCAAAGAATTATGTGAAGCCAGGACAGGATTCCAAGGCTGTCAACATGATCGTGAGCAACAATGAGAATGGGGCATCTGGGTATGGTAATTTGTTTACTGTATTCTCAGTTTGTCAGTCTACTGATTGGTGGATTGACACAGGTGCAAACATTCATGTGTGTGCTGACATCTCATTGTTTTCTTCTTATCAGGTCACAAGGAACGGGTCCGTATTGATGGGGAACGGCGCAAGTGCTTCTGTACTAGGTGTTGGCACGGTCGATCTGAAGTTTACTTCGGGAAGGATCGTGCAGCTCAAGAACGTGCAGCATGTCCCCGCCATCAAGAAGAATCTCGTTAGTGGCTCCCTTCTATGTAGAGAAGGATTTAAGTTGGTTTTCGAGTCCAATAAAGTAGTTGTAACGAAATATGGACTGTTTGTTAGAAAAGGGTATGAGTGCGGAGGTCTGTTCCGCTTTTCCCTCGCTGATTTCTGTAATAAAGTCGTGAACAATATTCATTCGAGTGTTAATGAAACAGAAGTTTGGCATTCACATCTTTGTCACGTTGGTTTCAGTTGCATGACGCGGTTAGCAAAACTAAATTTAATTCCAAGTTTCACTTTAGCCAAAGGTTCTAAGTGCCATTCGTGTGTACAAGCAAAGCAACCTCGCAAGCCCCACAAGGCTGCGGAGGAGAGACATTTGGCGCCATTAGAACTCATACATTCTGATCTCTGTGAGATGAATGGTGTGTTGACTAGAGGTGGAAAGAGATACTTCATGACGTTAATAGATGATTCCACTAGGTTTTGCTATGTATATTTGTTAAACACTAAAGATGAGGCTCTACACTACTTTAAAATCTATAAGGCAGAAGTTGAGAATCAACTTGAAAAGAAAATTAAACGAATCCGGTCAGATCGTGGTGGAGAGTATTTCTCTAATGAGTTTGACTCTTTCTGTGCGGAACATGGCATTATTCACGAGAGGACGCCTCCCTATTCACCTCAGTCAAATGGGGTTGCCGAAAGGAAAAACCGTACTCTAACAGATTTGGTTAACGCCATGTTAGATACATCGGGTTTATCCAAGGCATGGTGGGGGGAGGCTATATTGACATCATGTCATGTCCTGAATAAAGTTCCGACGAAAGACAATGAGGTCACTCCCTATGAGCAATGGGAGAAGAGAAAAACAACACTCTCGTACTTACGTACTTGGGGCTGTTTGGCGAAAGTCAATGTGCCGATCCCCAAAAAGCGTAAACTTGGACCAAAGACCGTGGATTGCGTTAATTTGGGATATGCTAAGAATAGCGTTGGCTATAGATTTCTAGTAGTGAAATCTGAGGTACCTGACGTAAAGGTCGGTACGATTTTGGAGTCTAAAGATGCTACATTCTTTGAGGATATTTTTCCTATGAGAGATATGCAAAGCACTTCTAGACAGGAATCAGATGAGACTCCTGAACCTGCCATTCCTATGGAATATTATGAACAAACACATGATGAGAATCCTGAGAAGGATGACGAGGAAACCCTTGGTAGGGGCAAGAGACAGAGGACTGCAAAGTCCTTTGGTGATGATTTCCTTGTGTACCTTGTGGATGATACTCCCACTTCTATTTCAGAAGCTTATGCATCTCCAGATGCTGACTACTGGAGAGAAGCGGTCCGTAGCGAGATGGATTCCATCATGGCTAATGGAACGTGGGAGATCACTGAACGTCCTTATGGCTGTAAACCATTAGGATGTAAGTGGGTGTTCAAAAAGAAGCTTAGGCCTGATGGTACGATTGAAAAGTACAAGGCTAGACTTGTGGCCAAGGGTTATTCACAGAAAGAAGATGAAGATTTCTTTGATACTTATTCACCGGTGGCCAGACTGACCACCATTCGAGTATTACTCTCGTTGGCAGCCTCGCATGGTCTTCTCGTCCATCAGATGGATGTTAAGACGGCTTTCCTAAATGGAGAGTTAGACGAGGAAATCTATATGCAACAGCCAGATGGCTTTGTGTTAGATGGTCAAGAAGGAAAGGTGTGTAAGTTACTGAAATCTTTATATGGGCTGAAACAAGCACCTAAGCAATGGCATGAGAAGTTCAATACAACTTTAACATCTGTTGGCTTTGTTGTTAATGAAGCTGACAAATGTGTATACTATCGCCATGGTAGGGGCGAAGGAGTTATTTTGTGTTTGTATGTTGATGACATACTGATATTTGGGACCAACCTCAAAGTAATCAATGAGGTTAAGTCATTTCTATCCCAGAACTTTGAGATGAAAGATCTTGGTGTGGCTGATGTTATCTTGAACATCAAGCTATTGAGAGACAATGAGGGTGGGATTACACTTCTGCAATCCCATTATGTTGAGAAGGTTTTGAGTCGTTTTGGATATTCGGACTGCAAAATTTCTCCAACACCATATGATCCTAGTGTGCGGATTCGAAAGTTCAAAGGCACAGCTAAGGATCAGCTGAGGTACTCTCAAGTAATTGGTTCACTCATGTATCTAGCAAGCGCTACGAGGCCTGACATCATGTTTGCTGTGTGCAAACTAAGCCGGTTTGTTTCCAATCCGGGTGATGTGCATTGGCGTGCTGTAGAAAGAATTATGCGCTATCTGAAAGGTACCGTGAACCATGGACTTCACTACAGTGGATATCCTTCGGTACTTGAAGGGTATTGTGATGCGAATTGGATCTCTGATGCTGATGAGATGAAAGCCACAACGGGGTATGTGTTTACCCTTGGAGGTGGTGCTGTTTCCTGGAAGTCTTGCAAGCAAACGATCTTAACGAGATCGACAATGGAAGCAGAATTAACAGCATTAGACACGTCTAGTGTCGAAGCAGGATGGCTTCGAGATCTTTTGATGGACTTGCCTGTGGTTGAAAAGCCAGTACCGGCTATCCTTATGAACTGTGACAATCAAACAGTAATTGTCAAGGTGAAGAGTTCAAAGGACAATGCACAGTCCACAAAGCACATAAAAATGAGATTAAAAGCTGTCAGACATTTAAGAAACTCCGGAGTGATAGCGGTGGATTATATCCAGTCGGCTAAAAATCTGGCAGATCCCTTTACTAAAGGGCTATCACGTGTTGTGATAGAAAGTGCATCGAGGGAGATGGGTATGAGACCCACATGAGTTGCCATGGCAGTAACCCAACCTATGTGATCGGAGATCCCGTGAAGTGGGACCTAGGAAAACAAGCTAGCGGTTAACTGAGGAGAGTAATTTTTACTAACCCACTCCACTAGAGATGCAGTACTCTCAAAAACTGTATGGCAGGTTGAATTTTGTCTTAATGTGTTCCAAGGCTTATATAAGCAAGATGCTATCCTACAGAGCGATCTTTGGAGGAACACACCTATATGATCCTGACTGCTGGTCACAGTCTATGAGATTGGGTGATCTCTAATAAGCTCATGAATAGGCCAGGAGTATGACTAATATGCTCCACCCGAGGGGTCAGCCTTCGGCAGCCTAGTACTGGCAAGACATTTAGTGAAACTATTTTACGCCAAACTGACAATTCAAGGCATAGTCCATTGTTCAGTTGTGATATAGTGTAGCTACTTGTTCTAGGTGGATGTTCAACCTTAACGGGTCTCCACTGAAAATGCCGGTATATAAAAACAGTGAATGGAACAGAGGACAACACCATGGGTCTTCGGGATCTGGTGGGGGATTGCTGAAATTCGAATGGGCTAGCAGGCCCATTAGGCAATTTCCATTTAATCCCTAAGGCCCATGCTGCCATAGCAAATGGTGGGACTTTAGTCCCACATTGCTAGTTGGGAGAGTTCTGCACCAGTTTATAAGGTGAGCTCTCTCCCTACTAGTGTGAGTTGGTATGAAGAGAGAGGAGTAGTGGAGGTGTTCCACACGCGCGCTCCTCCTCCTCCGCCGCCCGCCTCGCCACGCCTCGCCTCGCCTCGTCACGACGCGCCGCGGGTTGCGGGAATGAGCCGAGCCGATGCCTTTATTTTGGCAGTTGGAAACGGAGAGTCAACAGACACGCCAATAATATGAGACGTCATATTGATTGCTGTCTATTGCGTCACATTTATTTTGGTAACAGCCGCGCGCAGTAAAACGCCGCATTGATCACGTGGTAACCGCGCGCAGTAAAACGGCGCATTGAGTACGTGGTAACGGCTGTAGTAAACGCCAAATGAATTCGTGAGCTGACCGTTCTCCTACCCGGCCGTGCCTATATATTGAGGGCGCAGGGGCGGACACAGACACACAACTCATACCCTCTTTGCGCCCTGTCGTTCCACCTCCTGTTGCTGCCGCCGGTGATCCCATCCCGTTTACCGCGTACACGGCCGACGGGAGAGCAGGCCTCCGAAACCCCGCCTCTCCAGATCCTGTACGGGAGAGGGGCGATTAGGTTTTTGGGGAGCGTCTCCTACGCGACTGCTCGCTGCTGCTGTACGTCTACTTCGTCTACTACCGCATCGCCCTCGTCATCAACATGGCAACCGAAACCGAACGAGCTGCTGCTGCCGCAACTGCTGCCACCGACGCTGCTGCGGCCGCTGCTGCTGCTGAGGCCGCCAACGCTGCCGCCGCCGCCGCCGCGGCTGCCGCCACTGCTACGTCTACTGCCAACTGGCCGGTGTCAGGGTATAATACGTTTATCCCTGCTCTTGTTATTTCCATGTGTGCGATACTAGTAGTTTGCGCAGATGTGTCTACTGTCAATCTAGTATGCACGAACATGGTTAAGTATCAGTATGTTTACGTCATGTTCATGATTTATACTTGGATTAATTTAATCTGTAAATTGCCTAAATTTCTAACAAAGGGCAGCAGACCAACGCCAATGCCATGTTGGTACTGCCGTTCTGCTTGACCTCCTCTCGCAGTGATCTGTATGAAAGTTGTTCTCCAAGATATCCTTTCTCTCCTATTTTCACATCCTCGTGTTCCCCGTAGCAACATCGTTGTGCTCGTCTTCTCCGACTCCAGGTTTTCGTTACCGTCGCGTCGATATCCACCACCCGCTCATCCCCGTCCTCCTCCGGCCAACCCGAACTCGCCATATTCGTACGATATTCCTCTGGTTCTTCTTCCAAAATCCCCAGTCTCTGTCGTTCTCCCTAAGTGCTCGCGCAACCCGAACTCGCCATATTCGTCCGGTCCTTGTCCCACAAGTCATATATATATAAACATAAAATGCAAGCATATATTTACGTTTGTATAAAATCCGTATTAAATATTAATACCTCCTCTGTTCATGTTAAACATTAATACATCGGGAAAAAAACCAATTCTCGGAAGGATGATATAACGCTCAAACTGGCCGTTACCCCCTCTGTTCATGTTAAACATTAATACACCGGGGAAAAAAAACCAATTCTCGGAAGGATGATATAACGCTCAAACTGGCCGTGATTAAGATGCGAGACTTGGGATTTTTGTAGTGTAATGTGAAGAGGAAATAATTAAACTGCAGTTGTGCCAATTCGAAACAAATCAAAACCATGGTTAGTACTTCTGAACTACGTTGCTATCTGAACGACTCTTCTTATATGTATTTTTAGTTAGTTGGTCATGGCATTGGCACTACTAGAGATTTGCTTATAGCAGCATATCCTACCACAGGCGAACAAGGAAAACTGTGCGCCTGGGTTAATTAGCGCAGGCGAAGCGCAAGTTGGTGCGCCTGGGGTAGGCCAGTTACCCCAGGCGAACAGAAACCGGAAGCGCCTGGGGTAAAGTGTGGCAGGCCCAACCACGGCCGACCCTGGCACGCTTCCTTTACCGCAGGCGAATCGCATCTCAGTTCGCCTGCGGTATAACAGATACCACAGGCGAGTAAGTACAGAAGCGCCTGGGGTAAAAAGTGGACTGGGATAGCTCCCTTTAGCGCAGGCGCACAGGTACGTTGTTCGCCTGGGACAAAGAATAGCCTGGGGTAGCACCACTTAGCGCAGGCGCTTCCCAGAACATATTCGCCTGGTAATATTATTTGTCCCCAATATAAGTGCGGCCAGCCACCCACCACCACCCCTATCCACCCCACTGCATAATTTACCGTAACGAGCACGCGGACCAGATCAAATGTCTGGTGTGCGGTCTGATCGTTACAAGAGGGGGACGAAGAAAGCTCCTACGAAAGTTGTGTGGTACTTTCCACTCATTGATCCCGGCCGTCTGCAGCGGTACTTCGTGGACCCCAAGGAAGCAAAGCTCATGCGCTGGCACGAGGACAGAAAGAAGGCGGTGCTGAGCGATTCAGAACGTGTTGAAAAACCAGTGCTAAGTACACACCCTTCGGATGCACGTCAGTGGAAAGCATTAGACGCATTCGATGAGGAATTCGGGAACGACCCAAGGAACATCAGGCTTGGTGCGAGCACCGACGGTCTCAATCCGTTTGGAAATCAGAGCAGCAAACATAGCACCTGGCCCGTGTTTGTATGGATGTACAACCTCCCCCCGTGGCTGTGTCTGAAGCTCCTCTTTCGCGACATGGTTCAAGAAGCAGATTGATGCCGATCCCCCGCCAATGACATGTGAGAAAGATAAAATTGTATTGGCCTTGTCATATGGCCCCTATCCATACGACATCAATGGGTACACATTCTACACGGAGGAAAGAGACAAAAGTAGCGACTATCAAAACTCGTCTATAACGATGGAATCTTACACGGGCGAAGAGGTTAGAAGATACTACAGAAAGATCGAGGAAATCTGGGAGCTTGACTACGTTGGGGTAAAGCTGCCGATGTTCCATGTCAGATGGGCTACAAACGTCACGAAAGAAGACGAATATTTCACCACTATGTCGATGTCTGAAGCCAACAAACCCAAGTCCAAGAACCCCACCGCGCAAAATGAGCCCTGGGTATTGGCTAAGCACGTGGAGCAATGCTTCTTCATAACCGACCCGGCAAAGCCTAGTCGTGTTGTCGTAAGGAGAGGAAAAAGGGCCCTCGTCGGAATGGATGGAGTCGCCGATGAGAAGGAATTCGACGGCTTAGTTGGAGACCCGATGATGGAAGAACCCGGTGAAGACGATACACCACAAGAAGAAGCAGGACCACACTACCTAGGGCAGGTCTTCCATTCACAAGAAGAAGTCACAATATGGCGGTGACGTATTCAACATCGACCAAGAAAGGCAAGACTAATATTGTGACGAAAGGTTGAGAGAGGGAAATACTCGCGATATAACATGCTAATAGCTACTATGCATACAATGTGTTTTTAGAGAGAAACACTTGCGGTATCTCGCTAAACCAATCTATTTACGCTCGATGCGACATTAAATATTTTTGCACATGTTAACTTTCATATGTATGTATTTTTTAAGTGAAAACCAACGTGGGGGAGCCACATATTATAGCATTCGTATTGCTCGATGTGTCCCAGGCCGGGGTGGGGCTGTGTAATTTAGAAAATCTTAGCACATGCGCATCATAGGGAAAACGCGCCTGGGGTAATATATATCACAGGCGCTTTTGACAGGACATGCGCCTGGGGTAATGCCATGTGGGACCGCGCAAACCAAAATCCTACGAAATTTAGCGCAGGCGCATTGCCTAGGTAATTCGCCTGCGGTAAGGATCTGTGGGGCCGCGCATAACAGGGCATCGAGCCAAGCACATTAGAACCGGTTTGTATCACAAACCGGTTCTAAAGGGTCTGTCCCTTGGGCCCCCTATATACAGGCAGCAAATGGCCGCAGGCCTTTAGGACCGGTTTGTTATTCGGCTGAACACGGCGTCAGGGTCGGCGCCAAGCCAAGCCATCACCGTCACCACTACACCGGTTGCGCCCGCGGCAAGCCAACAAGACAAGGTCCAACATGGCAATGTCCTCTCTCCACCTCCGGTGGATCCTCCTCCTCCCGAGCACGAGACGTCCAATGATGAGCAACAGCACGAGCATGAGACCCATGACGACTACATGGATATTGAACTTGCTCCCATTGACGATTTCATAAATCAGTTGGATGGCGAGAAGCCGGTTCCTCCTCCGGAGTTACCCGCCAGAACTCTTGATATCCAGAAGAAGGTAGATGGTGGAGAGGGCGGTTCTTCTGAGTTACCCACCAGAAAACCGGATATCCAGAAGAAGCTAACCTATTCCCAAGAAACTCCCGAGGAGCAGACGGCCTTTACGGCTCCACAGCCTACGCTGGTTACCCCGAATACACTACGTGCTACGGCCGCGGAGGCGGTAAAACAAAGCGGCACTCCCATCTGCTTGAGGCCGAAGAAGAATCGGAAGAGGCCGGGCAACAAGAAGAAAGGTGGTGCCTCCTCTAGTAGCCAGCCAGCGGTCTCCCGAGTCCTGGACCGTTTGCCGCCCGCCGTCCCGTGGAGGAAGGTGCATGAGATGGGTCAGCCGATGCTGCCGGCAGAGGTTGTCGCTGTCATGGGTGGTGACATGAGGACCATCCACGACGGGATTTTGTTCAAAGAGAATGAACTTCTACGTGAGAAACATCCCTCCTACCCGCTATACGTGGTCAAGGTGCCCCGATCCTTGGGCTTTGTGGATTCAAATCCCGCAGAGGTGTTCTTCATCAGATACGAAGACATATTCAGGGTCTTCCACTTGGGTAAGCTCGACCGAAGCATTGTCCGCCTGGTATCGCTAAGCATGGCGCATGATATGGTCATGGAGAATACCCCGCACATGGCGATTATGGACCCGTACTACATGAATGAGGACTACTTGTGGTCACATGCGGACCGAGTTCTTATCACGACTTACATAACGGGGTTTTTGATAGATAACAAGGATAAGAACGCCATTCTCATGCCATACTTTCCCAAGTAAGTAGTCCTCTCCGCTTCACGTCGTTACATTCTTTCTAGAATCTCCTTAGTATTCCGATTGATGATATTGATGGCTCTTGTTCGAAATGTTCTGCGCAGAAACGGAGGATGCGTACTCATCGTCATGGAACCGCATTGGTCACAATGCACTTATCTTGATGCGGGTAGGGCGGTGCAGAAGGACTACACCGACATAAGAGTTGTTCTTAATAGTGCCCTCAACGGCTTCGCCGCCGATTTAGGCAAGCCCCTAAAAAAGGAGAAAATAGTCCGAGGCGCCTACGTGTGCACCCACGTAACAAACTTCCCATGCCTCAAGCAATCGGAGCAAGAATCTGAGTTGGAAGCTTGGTATGTCATCTTTCAGATGAGGGAGTACTTAAAGGATGCCCAACAGGCCCATCTACCAAGTGATCTCCGAGACCTGACCACAAAAATGGCCAACACCCCCGATGAATATGTGCGGGCTGAGTTCCGTCGCATCCAGCGGAGGATCTGCACGATACTCTCGTCGGATGTCATCACTCGGGGTGACTTGTTCTTCCACGGCCACGCACCACCGAGCAACCGTGACATAGAAGCACACCTACGAGAGCAACGTGACACCCGGACATTCAACACGCTAGAAGGCGTTCGTCCGTTCCCGCCGAGAATATAGGATTGACAAAATGTTAGTATACACTTGCATCATATAACTTTTAGACCTTTATTTGTCGTGTTTTATTCGTAAACCTTGATGCTTCTATTTTTTGATAGTTATTTGCGGTCTATTATCACTTTCGATGCTAAACTCGTATTTTTGTCCTATGCACAGATGACATGGTATGTTGTGTATGTCGGTAGGGTTCCCGGAGTCTACGACGACTGGGACCAATGCCGAAGACAGGTGCACGGTTTCAGCGGCAACAGCTACAAGGGGTACAAGACCATGGTGGAGGCGGAAGCTCGATACGCCACTTACCTAGCGAGAGAGAAGACGGAGAAGACGAGGGCCCGGATGACCACATTCGCCATCGCCGTGCTTATACTCCTTGTACTCCTAGTGTTGATGCTACTTGTTGTTTTGCTTGTCTAGATAACTAAACTATCGATTTGTTTGGACTATGTACTCCTAGTGTTTGAACTATGCTTGTAACTAAACTATTCTTTTCGAGACTATTTGGTGATGATCGAGACTATTTGGTGATGATCGAAATATTTCTGTTATTTTGCTGTCATTTTCATATTTATTACTGTCAATTTGCTGTAATTCTGTTATTTTCGTTTCTTTTATTTTTTGACACAGCAAAACCATGCCCCAGGCGAATAAGGAATCATACCCCAGGCGAACATGTACACCAGGCGCACAGCGCTTGTTCGCCTCAGGTAAGAGGCTTATCCCAGGCGCACAACGCTTGTTCGCCTGGGGTATGTCAAGATACCCCAGGCGCATTTGGTTGTTCGCCTGCGGTAAGTCATTACCGCTGGCGATGTGGTCCCAGGCGAACAAACATTCGCCTGCGGTAGGCTAAATTGGTTCGCCTGCGGTAGCCTTTTCCCTACTAGTGTGGCATTCTTGATTCGTCTGGCGTTGAATCTGATAATGAATTTGACAACTTAGCATGGCTTGAGGTCTTGCTTATCTATGGGGCTACTCTTCAAAAGGTAATAGGATTATAGGACACATGCTTACGTTCTAACCAAGTTCGTATTGGAGGACAGTTCATGTTGGAGTAGGTAGTTCTAGAAGGGAAAGCTAGGAGGGCATGGGTTGAATTACCAGGATGAGGCTGGAATCAGACTACTTAAATCGGCATGACCAGGATGAGAAGCAGCGCAAAGAGATTGACTATTAAATACAGTATGTAGGTTCACATGTTGAGCTTTTCGTCTCCGACCTGGGCACGTTGTTTCCGAGCTAAAAAGACAAATGAAAGAATGGTTGTTTCCCATATGAATACGTCTCGTACGTGGTTAAGATAGTTTCCTTCTCTCATGTACGTGGCCGGGTGGTTTTTGTTTTGACATGGTACATACGGAAACCTAACGAAGACCTTGTTTAATAATGCATGGGCATGAGCAAGATACGTGGTTTTCCATGTTGAGTTCAACTCAACATTGGGACAATCTAGATCGTTGATCGGAGACTATTGTACGCGTGAGATTAAATGTATCCCAATATGTTTGCTCTTTTATAAGTAGTGTAGATTAAACAACATTAAGTAAAGGTCATTTTTCAACTTTCTCAAACATATATGAAAATGACATATTTGGGTAGATTACATTTTTATGAACATAACCATACTTTCATTTATTTTTCTGAGTTATAGATTAAAATATATTAATTATTCACTTTTAATTCATTTTTTGTAATTTAAATAACATTTCCTCATAAATGAAAAACCGGGTTATGACATCAAGCTGACGTCAACGCCCCTTGTGATGTCACGATGACGTCATGGCGACGTCAGCCCGTGGCTGGGGATGTTCTGCCTCCGTTCAATCGGCCAAATTCGTGCACGATTAGCGAATCGGACTATACCACGACGGAGAGAAGATGAAGGCGAATGCTATGGTGGCGACGCCGCCCGGAAATTTCCACCGGAGGCTCGCCGGCGTGCGGCGACCATGGCGGCGGGACAGAGACCTCGGCGGGAACGAACTACGGAGAGGGAGGGGAAGATTGGAGGGCACCGGGAGGCTCATCGGAACTCGTGGAGTGTGATGGGGCAGGCGACGAGGCGAGGAAGCGAATGAGCTCGCCGGAATCGCCCATGGAGGCGGCGGCCGGAGCTGGGAGAAGACGGCCCGATTCACGGTCCTCCGTCCTTCCCGGCTCGCAGAACTCGGCGAGGATAAGAACGTGATCGAGGCGGAGATCCAGGAGGTCTCAAATCGTCCAGGGGATGTCCAGAGCTCCGCATACGGCACGGCGGTCAGAGACAGCTAGGGTTAGGGTTCTCTCGCGGTACTGAGCAGTACAGAGGAAGAGAGGCGATGCAGAGGGGAGAGGACAATCAGGGCACGTCCGTGCAGCCTTATCCGAGCCGGGGAAGCAGCAGGACGTGGTCGGCGGCTTCCATCCTTCTGGCAGTAGGAAGAAGAAAGGGAAACAAACCATTTTCTGAAAACCCCCTAAAGTTTCTAGAAATTACAAATTAGCCCTTTTCTATTTAAAAACTGAGAGAAAACAAGGTTTTTGAGGGCCTTTCTGCAAACAGAAAAATTTGGCAAAAAAATATATTTGGAAAGCTTATGAAATTTCCAACAAAACCATGTTTTTCTTTGGTGTAAATGAAATATTTTCCAACACAAAATTTTGGAACCCATTTTAAGTACTTTTTGTGGGATTTTCTCAAACCAATTAAATTCACAACTTAAATTATTTCAAACATGAGTTAAACTTTTGTTTTCATGCATGTATGATATGAACACAACACCACACACCCTAGTTTAGCAAAATTGGGATGTTACACCTATTCCTCATCCATCAACTGTTGAGGTACACTCTCTCCAATACTTTGATAATAGAGATATTCCTTACTCTAAACCACCTGATCAATGCTTAGATGAATTTGATAATTATTTTGTTAAGCAAGACAACTTTAATAGGAGAGTGCAAAATCACCTTATGGAAAACTCTAGAGCTATTGATAATTTGCATGGTATTATTGAGAGAACCTCTAATTATGTTAAAATGCTTGTTAAACATTTTCAAATGGTTCAAGCTCAAATTGATCAACTTACTAAAGTGCAAAAAGACATGTTAGCTAATGCTTCTAGAGATAAACATATTTGTTAAATAATTACTAGAAGTGGTGTTTCTACTCAGGACCCCTTGTGTCCTGAAGGACATCCTAAACGAATTGAACAAGATTCTAAGCAACCTAAAAACAATAGTTCTCCTTCTAAGAAAAAGAAGAAGAGACATAAAAATGTTGTAGAATCTCCTGAACCTGCTAAAGATCCTAATATCATATCTATTTCTGATGCTGAAACTAAAAGTGGTAATGATAGAAGTGATGCTTCTGATAAAGAAGAACCTGTAGCTGAACCTGAAAAGCAAACTAAAACTGTAAAGTATACTAAGGAGGATTTCATTGCTAATAAACATGGTAATGAAAGAGAACCTTGGGTACAAAAAGCATGCCTTTTCCTGATAAGAAACACAAATCAAAGGAAGAAGAACATTATAACAAGTTTTGTGAGTGGATGAAACCTCTGTTTTTGCAAATCCCTTGGACTGATGCTATTAAATTGCCTCCTTATTCTAAATATATGAAAGACATTGTCTCCAACAAAAGGAAGATTCCTAATGAGGAAATTTCCACTATGCTTGCTAATTATTATTTCAATGGCAAGGTTCCAAAGATGCTTGGAGATCCTGGTATTCCTACTATCCCTTGTTCTATTAAAAATAATTATGTTAGAACTGCTTTATGTGATTTGGGAGCTGGAGTTAGTGTTATGCCTTTCTCTATTTATAAGAGACTCTCTCTTGAAAAAATGATACACACTGACATATCTTTGCAAATGGCTGATAAATCTAATGCTATTCCTGTTGGTATATGTGAGAATGTTCATGTTCAAGTTGCTACTAATTGTTTGATATTAACTGACTTTGTTGTATTGGAAATGCCTGAAGATGATAATATGTCTATTATTCTTGGGAGAAATTTTCTTAACACTGAAGGGGCTGTTATTGATTGCAATCAAGGAAAAGTAACTTTTAATGTTAATGATAAAGAGCATATTGTTTATTTTCCCAAGAAGATTGATAGAAGATATGGTTTAAATTCAATTGAAAATATTGAGACCATCAAGATTGGAGAATTTTATTGTCCCATTCCAGTACCACAAAAAGAATATGAAATTATTATGATTGGGAATATGTCTATCAAGGTTGAGGTAACATAATTATTTAGTGATTAGCAAAGTTTTGCTTCATATGAAAATTGTTCTCGTAACAAGACTTGATCACCCTCGCTAACAAAATGATTTTAAATGAAGAGGAAAGTGTTTTCACTATGTTTTCACCTTCTCCACTATGTTTTCACCATGTTTCCTTATGTTACCACATTTCCACTTTAGCATACTCATGTTTTCCATCATCCATATTCTTGTTTTCATCATGTTTTCACCCTGATTACTGTGGTTATGCATGTTTTCACCACCCATACTTTTGTTTTCACCACTTACACCTTTGTTTTATTTGGATATTTTTCCATTGGAGTGTCATCGAAACTCTGTAGTTCTGTTTTTTGTTTTGTTTTGTACCTCTGCATAATTGTTTCTAGCGAACGTTGGAGTTGGTTTTGGATTTCTGCGCAGAAAACAGATTTCTGCTGTCCACCGTAAAAAAATCGTATAATTCACAGAAAGATCAAAATAACCTGAAACTTTTTTTTGCTTATTCCTCAGTTAATTCTGAAACTTTTTCATTCTTTATGTTTTTCGATCTGAGCAACTTAAGTGCCCCGAAACAAATCGTCATTACAGACTGTTCTGGTTTTGGCAGATTCTGCTATTTTTCTAGCATTTGCTCTTTTACTATGTCGAGTGGATTTCTTTGCTTCACAAAACAAAATTGGTTGTAGCTAATGTTTAAAAGTATCAATAGCACTTGTGCCCTTGCAGAAACCATGAATTTTTGATTGTGCACTAACCCTCTAATGCAAATTACTTTGAGTGTGGTGTGAAGGAAGTTTTCAAGGGTCGAGCGAAGAGCGTGATATAATGTGATCAAGCTGATGCAAAAAGCCTAAGCTTGGGGGGAGGTATACCATCATCACACTCATCTTTATATCATGTTCGGTCGGTTCATTATATATCCATGTTTTCGTTTCTTTCGTTTGTTTTCGTTTTCTTTCGCTTCTTTCATTTCTCTTTGTTTTACTGTTTTGTTCTTGTTTTCCAAAACACAAAAAGACCAAAAATATTTCTGTTTTTTATCTTTGTTTGCTTGTTTAGTTTCTTTTATTATTTTTCTTTATTTTCTCGTTTCAGTTTAGTATTCAAAAATCCAAAAATATTTTTCTTTGTTTGCTTGCTTCTTTCTTTTCTTGTTTTAAATCGAAAACCCAAAAATATTTGTTGTTCTTCTTTTGTTTTGTCAAGTTTGTTGCAGAATTCACCGGACTTCCGCGTCTCCATTGGAGCTTGATTACCACTCTATATTATTCAATCCACAAGTGAAGAGCAGTAATGATGATTTATGACAATCCAAGTTGTGGTGAGAGGCTGGTATGAACTCTACTTGTTTTATTTTTGTACATATACTCATTGTGTGAACATGCTTAGTCCATTCATGTAAGGTGTATGTTATTTAATTGATGCTTAGTAGTTCGTGCTCTCACGTGTTAGTTCCAACTTATTAATATAAGATAGCATGTCGTATGAATGTTTGCTTCCATTGTTTTATTCATAGAAGGGTATGACATTGTGGTATCTCCCTCTGATTGTTTCGCTTGAATCGACTTGGCACATGATGACGCATGCTATGACTAAAAACAAAAGTCACTTAAGCCTCGATGATTTATTTTGCCTCAGAGTATTTGTATCATTTTTATGCCCATGTTAATTTTGTTTTGTCGCAAGCATGATTATGATAGTTGTTGCTCTCTTGATTGTCGCTCCCTGTCTATTGCTAGCCTCCAATTGTACTGAGTATGAGCTCTACTCGTGCATCCAAATCCCCAAAACCAAAGTTTTCCAAATGTGTCCACCATACCTACCTATATATGTGGTATTTCACTGCCACTACAAGTAAATTTCTCGTTTGCTACCTTTAAAACCTGCTAAAAATTATTCTTGTTTTGTGCCTCTGTTTTAGCTCATGAGGACGTAAATAGAGAATATTTATCTCACTTGTTGATTGAATTTCACACCCTAGACTAGTGGCTTCATCCTCTTATCCAAATGATAGAAGAGCCGGCAACGGGGTGCCTAGCCCCAAAGTAATACAACAAATTATCTTTACTCTTTTTGCCCCTAATTTATCAGTCAAAGCATAATTGTGTAAACAAAAGAGAAAGAGGGATGACCTTCTACCTAGATGCGTCCTTCCATGGGAGTCACTCTTGTGAAGTCTAGTTGGCTTGTGACGTATTGTATTGTATGTTTACCATTCGTTGACATAAGCATACACCTGTCTCAAAAATGTTTTCAATACCTCCGTTTAATAAAATAAAAATCTCTAGCACATGAGTTAATCCCGGCTTCCCTCTGCGAAGGGCCTTTCTTTTATTTTTATGTTGAGTCTTCACCTTCTCGCTTTATGCACCTTGAGAGCATGGCTGTTATTCTTAGTGTAATGTGCTTGTCCAAAAACACGGTTGATAGTGGTATAACTTTGATGCTTGTATCTTTGATATCTATATATCTAGTCTTCAATTGAACTCAGAGGTGCGCTGGCATTTATGTTTTGCTCCACTATTAAGGGCAAGCGAGTACACTTTATCATACCCTATTATGAGCATTGCAATCTTGTAGATTGATATACTTCATGTTATCTATTATTACTTTGTTGGCATCTCTTCATGGTTTGCATAACTGCTGGGTGACTTTTATTTTTCATATGTCTTATTATAAATTGCCTCAGCACTTGATCATGTGGTGAGTATATTTACATCATATGAAACAAATGTGTTCGTAAAAGTTTTTTATCGCACTCAGTTGTCACTGAATTGCTTGAGGACAAGCAATAAGCTAAGCTTGGGGGAGTTGATACGTCCAAAACGTATCTCCTTTTCCGAACACTTTTCTTATTGTTTTCCTCTAAACTTGTGAGTTTTGGATACCACTAACACGGACTAACGTTGTTTTCAGCAAAATTACCTCGGTGTCTCGTTTTTGTGCAGAAAAATCAACTTTCGGGAAAATGCCCAGAAAAGACCCCATTGGTCCTAAAAAACTAGAAGACCCCGGGAGCCAGAAGGAGGCCAGGAGAGGGGCCAGGAGTGGGCCACACCACCCCCCGGCGCCCCCTTGGTCGCGACGCCTAGTGGTGTGAGCCACCCCTGGACCCTCTCGGGCTCCCCTTTCCACTACATATGCCCTGTAAACCTAAAATGCGAGGGGTTCGTCATATTCCACAGAAACACAACAGAGCGCCGCCGCCACCCCGAACCTCGATTCGGGGATCAAAAGTTCCTCTTCTAGCACCCTGCCGGGACGGGGATTCGAAGGAGATCATCGCCATCGATACCGCCACCTCTTCTCCATCAACCATCCATGATTCCCCCATCCATGTGTGAGTAAACACCGCTCTAGGCTGAGAGGGATGGAAGGGATTGGATGAGATTGATCATGTAATAATGCCAGATTGTTAGGGCATAGTGCCTAGTATCCATTGTTAGTGTTTTCTACCGTTGTTGCAACTTGCTATAATTAATGCTTGTCACTAGGGCCCGAGTGCCATGATCTTAGATCTAGACATGTTATTGTGTCATGAGTATAATTATGTTTCTTGATCATATCTGCAAGTTGTTTGCACATGTCATTGTCCAGAACCCGAGGCCCCAAAGTGACAGAAATTGGGACAACCGGAGGGGATGTTGTGATGTGAGGATCACGTGTTTTCACGGAGTGTTAATGTTTGCTCCGGTGCTTTATTGAAAGTAGCACCTTAATTACCAGTAGTTTCCCTAGAGGCCCCGCTGCCACGGGCTGGTAGGACAGAAGATGTTGTGCAAATTTATCATTGCGAGCACGCATGACTATATTGGAATACATGCCTATGGTTTGCCTACATGTTTGATGCTTTATATTATTATCTGCAATGCCCGTGTTTAGATTATTACATGACCTATGTTATCCATGCAACGCCCATCCATCCATTCCCTCTATGCCTACGGTACTTCCCATACTGCTGTTTTCTGTGATTGCTACTGTTGTTACTATTTTACTATTGCTATTATTTTATTTCTACTGCTGCTATAAAATTGTTACCACTGATAAATTGTTATGAGCAAGTCTACTTTCAGGTGCAGCTGAATTGACAACTCAGTTGTTAAGGCTAATAAATATTCTTTGGCTCCCCTTGTGTCGAATCAATAAATTTGGGTTTTACTTCCCTCGAAGACTGTTGCGATCCCTTATACTTGTGGGTCATCACTCTTCTACAATAGAATAACATGCAAAGGAAGCAAGTGATGCACCTAACCAAGAACAAGCTCAAGACCCTCCTCTTGTTGACCAAGTTCCTACGCAAGAACCAATCTCTCCTATCATCCAAGCTAGCCAAGGTAAGGCCAAGATCAACCTTCTTCATATTATTCTCCTCAAGTTGAAGAAATTCTTGAAGATGATGATCAAGGCCAGCTTTCCGGTCAATACAAGGACCCAAATGATCAAGTGATTTCTCCTTGCAATAATGAGGAGATCGAAGCCCGTCGTGCTAGAAGAATTAGAAAAGTCTTGAAGCGTATTGATGCATACGATGACAAGGTGTTGGAAGATGTTTGGGATAGAAGATCCACAAGAGCACAATTGGAAAGCTTTAGTGAGCATCAAGATCACATATCCATGGTGGAAGCAAATAAAGTGTTTGAAGCTCTTGAGGACTCGGATTTTATGGAAGCTATGCATGATGAACTCAATAACTTTGAGCGCAATAAAGTTTGGGAGCTAGTTTAGAAGCCAAAGGATTGCCACAATGTTATTGGCACTAAGTGGATATTCAAGAACAAGAAAGATGAGCATGGCATTTTCATAAGGAACAAAGCAAGATTGGTGTCTCAAGGCTACACTCAAGTGGAATGCATTGACTTTGATGAAACTTATGCTCTGTTGGCTCGCCTTGAGTCCATCTGTATCCTTCTTGGATATGCATCTTTGCATAACTTTAAATTTCAACAAATGGACTCAAAAGTGCTTTTCTAAATGGACCATTGAAAGAGGAGGTATATGTTAAGCAACCTCCAAGGTTCGAAAACCCCAACTTCCCTAACCATGTCTACAAGCTCGATAAGGCGCTCTATGGACTTAAACAAGCATCATGTGTGTGGTATGAGCACCTTAGAGAGTTGTTGCATGCCCATGGATTTGAAGTTAGGAAGATCGACCCCACCCTTTTCACAAAGAGGGTAAAAGGGGAGCTTTTCATATTACAACTCTACATGGATGATATTATTTGTGGCTCAGCTAACCAAGCTTTCAATAATGAATTCTCAAAGCTTATGACTGATAGGTTTGAGATGTCTATGATGGGAGAGTTGAGATTCTTTCTCGGCTTTGAGATCAAGCAATTGGCTCGTGGGTCTTTCATCTCTCAAGCCAAGTATAGCCAAGACATGCTCAACAGATTTAACTTCCAAGGTGCTAAAGAGAAGCTCTCTCCTAAGCAAGTCAAATGACACCTCAAGCGCAATCCAAACGGTAAAGATGTGGACCAAAAGTTGTATCGTTCTATATTGGTTCTTTGCTTTAACTTTATGCATGTATGCCCTATATTGTGTTGAGTGTAGGTGTGTGTGCAAGGTATCAAGCGGCTCCTAAGGAAAGCCATTTCGTGACGGTCCATAGGATCTTTCGGTATTTGGTTCATACCTCAAGATTTGGTTTGTGGTACCCAAAGGGGGCACAATTTTCTCTCCAAGGGTACACGAACTCGGATTGGGTTGGTGATCAAGATGATAGGAAATTTACTTCCGAGGCTTGCCAATTTCCTCGTAGGTCTTTTGTCGTGGGATGATCACGGCAGATGTTACCAGGGGTAACTGATCTTGGGGCAAGTCGACACAGGCGTTTGGGAGAGGGTTTAGCTCAGAGGAAAACATGATGGAATTCGATCTGGTAGCCGGCTATGAAGTCGCCGAGTCTCCGATCTCGCTTTATTAACTCGATCTCTTGTGTACAATGGATACTCGATCTTCGGCGATGTGACTACTACTTGAATCCTTTTTAAACTAAGCCTAGGAGCCGGTTTATAAAACACCGGCACCCCTACCTGGCTTGCCCTCCAAGGCACAACTTGAGTCCTACCCGAACACCGCTTACAAATCCTAGCTTTCCTTACCGCAACCCACAATCCGGATTACGAGGCCTACAAACTTTGGGCCTTCCAGAAGTATCTTTATCCTTAGCCGGATCCTGTACAGCGTCCTTTGGGCCGGGTTATACCTTGGAATTGGCCTACCGGGTTATTATATCCCCATCAGTAGTCCCCAGAATAGCTTGGGCTTCTCGAGATTTTCTTTGAAGCGCACGCTATTCCCTGCAAAAATATCAAACTCACCATTTCACGGAGGCCGGGTTAGATTGCTTTGATAAACAGCTAGGCCTAACTCCATGGTGGCCATATAGCAACCCGGCTTTCCTCCAAACCCATTACTCGTTTTTCCGATCCGGTAATCACGGAAAAGATTTGTCTCACATCTATCCCGGAAATCTCGTCTAACATTTAACGTATATCTCGGAAAATCCGGGCAGATATGTTTTATCCGTAATTCCCGGTTCTCGCCCATTGGCCTAGGCTTATCCTGCCGCACTCTATAAATAGGTACTTAAGGGTTAACCTAATCCCAACGGCTCATTTCTCCTTCTTCTTCTCTTCGCTTCCGTGCTCGAACTCACGGAGCACCACCACAGAAACCCCGCGCCCGTCTTTGGATCCATCCTGTTGCAGGCTGCGCTCCGCCGCAATTCGTCCCGCGCCGCCGTCGACCCTCACCGCCTCATCTGTGAGCGTCTGGCCGGCAGTCACAAAGGAGCATTCCTATCGCGTTATTCGCCGCCGCCACGCGCTACTCCGATCTCCTCTGGTAAGCTTCTCGCATCCAGCAATTTGACCTTGCAATTTCTAGATTCACTCCAGATTGGATCTAGGTCGACCCGCGAGCCGTTGTTCTTACTGCGCTGAATTAAACCGCTTAGATACTTGCTAGCTCCTTCAACAACTTGCTGGATGATCTCATACCACCCCCCTACCGCTATTAATCTCCAATTTCTTCGTAAAATCACTCGCGAGTTCTCCTAACCTAGATCCATTTCGTCCAAACTTCCGCGCATATCATTAACACCCGGAAAATCCTCCTTTTCCAGTTATTGTGCTTGCAGTAGAGACATGGGCAACCATCCGTGTGCCCCAAACTCACCTCAACACGTAAGTGACCAATGATTTCCACAGCCGTACTCGATACCCGGATACCTCGTAATCTTTGCTCCGTGATGCGTTACCCAGATACTTTTTAGTCTTCATAATTTCCTAATATTTCAAACTCGGGTAATCCAATACTTCCGAGTCTTATTTCCTGCACCTCTTTTTCTCGTGTTTTGCAGGTTAACCCCATGGCTCTAAAAAGGCAAGGGAAACAGCCGGCTCCGGTAAAGACTACCCAAACCATATTGGCCAATTGGGGTCGATCTACAGTAACAAGGGCCAAGTTGGACGAGCTGGCCGAATTAGGAATTCTCCCCTCTCAGAAGGACATACACTCGAGGGTACCAGGCGACGAGACCCGTCCCACACCTGCCGACAGTGAGGTAATTTGCTTCATTGAGCACGTGACCCGGGGATTCCGTCCTCCGGGTCACCCTTTCTTCCGGGAGGTCTTAAACTACTATGGACTCCGGGTATTTGACATAGGGCCCAATTCCATGCTAAATATTACCCACTTCATCGTTCTATCGGAATCATACTTGTGCGTTCCGCCAAGTTTGACCCTTTTTATTGAACTATTCCAGTGCAAGCCGTGCTGCGAAAGCGGTAACGGAACACTTCTTACTTGTGGTGGGGTATCCATCCAACGCCGCAAGCACTCACCAATGCCAACCCTCAACTTAAACTCCCACGTCAAAAACTGGCAATTGTCTTTCTTTTATTGCCATGATACCTCCCCGGACGGCGAGAGGAAGCTGCCGGGTTACTCGGAGAGTCTCCTCGAGCCTTCCGAATCTTTCAACGCCTTTGCCCCTGACTCGGACAGGGAAGTGATCCAGCCTTTGCTGGCTAAGTTGGCTGTTCTCTCGGCCCAAGGCCTTCTTGGGCTCAACTTGGTGAAGACCTGGGTGGATTTCCGGATCCAACCCAACTCCATCCGCTCCAAGTTGATGCACGAGTACTCAGGGCACACCACAGACGCGCTCCGATATTCCACTAAGAACTTCGCAACCAGCGACACCATCAAGACCATCAAAGGCTTCCTGACTGAGAAGTTGGAGGTGATAAGAAATATCGCCGGGTTACCCCCATTCACTCGAGAAAACCCGGCTCCAGCAGTAATACCCGGTTCCCATAACTTATTTCAATACATTAACTTGATACTGCCTCTGATTCTTGCTTTCATTTCCTCGATCGCAGGCTGAAGATCCCTTCTGGAGGATCGAAACCTCCCCCCCGTCCAAAGACCCGGAAGTGGAGGACGAGCCGGCCGATGATCATGAAGGTGCTTTCCCAAATCTTACATTCGCCTTTTACCTATACTACTTTCCTATCACCCATCTTTCTTCTTGTCTGATACATACTCGACTTTCAGGATTGGAGGACGAGGAAGAAAAAGAAGAGGATGACCCGGAGGCCACCGAATCCGACCAGGAAGCCACAATCGGAACCAAGAGGAAGGCCATAGGGGTGATTGCAAAGGTTCCTTTCTCCTTCATGTCTTCTGAGCCTTACTCCTTCGAAACTATGCGTAACCTTAATGAACGGTTGTCACACTCACCACTCTTGAAGGATCTCCTCTCGGCTAAGCGCAGGGTAACCCGGAGTTCCCCGGGGGACGATCCCCTTAACCCGGGTATCCCCACTTCCCCTGCTCACCGAGCCAACATTCCTCCACCTCAGCGCCATCCATCTCCTAACCACCCACGCGCTGGGCAATTCCGGGTACCGCAGCCGGTACCTTTGACAACTTCGTCCGCCTCCAGCGGCGAGCTCCCGCCGGATTATGCCATAAACACCGGGTAAGCGTCCTTCACTTGATATCCTTTTACACTTATTAACTTTTTAATACGTACTACTAACCACTCTTTCCTTTTTCCCCTTTCAGTGCCCAAGTGACCACCGATGACCCGGAAATTCCTGAAGCAGAAAAGCAAGGAGGGGAGGAGCCGCACATTAACACGGATGCTGCAGCTGATGATGAGGCTGGGCAAGAACAAGACCCCTTCAAGGACCCAGCTAAGCCGGAGACCACATCCCCCAAATCCTCTGAAGAGGTAGATGAAGACATTATCTTAGAGACCAAGTCGGGCTCTCCTAACCCGGATACCCAGACGATCCGGGTTTCGACCCCAAAAGTCGGAAAGCTCCTTCAACCAGAAGACCAATCTGCCGGTCCTTCACGAATTCGTCCTGAAGACATGATGTTTGCCCAAATGCTTGACGCCCTCTACACCTTGAGGTCCAACGAAGAAAATATTCTAGACGCCTTGATAACAAAGCACAAGGTAAGTCCGAGTAACATCATCTGCATCCTTGTATAGTCCCCAAGTTCCGAGTGAATTACTGATTGATTTGCTTGGAACTTTGTGCAATGGCTCCAATTAACCCTTTTCCTTGTGTTATCCATCTAGGACTTTGCTGCGCAATCTGAGAAGAAACTGGCCAAAGCTGCCAAACGCATCGAGAAGGAGACAGCTCTTCGCGAAGCAGCGGAAGCTGAAGCGCGTAGAAGCGGAAAAATCACAAGGAAATACAGAAAAAGGGCTCATATGGCTGAAGATAGGCTGACGACTCTTTCAGTGCAGATTGCTGATATCTATCGCGTCGCAACTGGTACAATTTCTGGATTCTGGCGATTATGACCCATATTTCATTTGGTTGGATGACCGGATTTCTTACTCGTTACTTTCCTTGCTTTTCAACAGGTCCGGGTGAAGCTACCCCTGAAGAAGAAGATGATACTGCCAAACTGCAACTGATTAAAGATACTATCCGGCAACTTGGTGCCGGCGTTGGATGGATTCTTGATGAGCTACGACTGCCGTGCGCTGCGCCGGGTAGCATGAAAAAGTTGCTGGAGGCCTGCTCCACCATTCCTGAATGGATTTGGCATTGGAAGCGCTCATCCTGACGTTTTGGGGTAACCCGAGGACTCGCCCTGGCTAAAGCTTATATCCCAAAGCTAGAGCCGGCCAAGATGATAGCCGGGTTTCCGGAGTTCAATCAGGACGGGTCCAAATTTTCGCCGAAGGATTTCAAAGCCATTCAAAAGGAAGTTTGTCACCCGGCCAGTTTGATCGCCGATAGCCTGATCATTGACACTATTCTTCCTGCATATGATGCTAACGACAAAGTCATTAAAGCAGATCGCCCCAAGCCATTCGATATGCTTGCCCGATGGAAGGAAGACGCTGCCAAGATGCGAGAGGAAGCTGCACAGAAGAAGGCTGAAGCCGACTCTGCGCCCGCTACCTCGACACCTATCGTCCCTCCACCTGCGCGAGTCGGTGGTGCTGCTGATCCGAGTAGGGCTGCTACCACAAGTGACGGCAAGGGTAAAGCCAAGATGGATCCGGCGGCCTAGAGTGCCGAGTAATATCTGCCACTTCGTACTCGTTAGTCGGCCGATGTGCCGTTGAAACAATTATTATTTGAATGGTGCGCTTGTGCGCCTTTGATACTCTTTGGTGAAATTTTGTAATGCACTCTAAGTTCCTGATACACCTTGTGCCTCTTCTGGCTTAAATCTATCTACTTTTGAACTTGTTTGCTCTTGATATCCAACCTTCTTTACTCTTGATATCCAACGTTCTTTTACTTTTGATATGCAACTTTCTTTGTTTTTGATATCCGACATTCTTTATTTTTCCCTTTGTGAGACTCGGCATCCGGGTTATATGGGTGTTTGGCAAGCGGACTTGCTTCTAAGTCCCCAAGTCCCCAAGACCCGGATGTTTGGGTTTGTTGGAAATTAAACAACTAAGCAATTTTTCCCTTCCAAGATCCCGAGTCCCCCTGACCCGGACTTCCGGGTCTAGGGCACGTGACTTTTTAGAGGAGAACAAATTGCCTGCTGCTAAATTCGCAAAGGTCCCAGAGTCGTTTCACATGGGGTTTGAAGTTATGCTTAATAATCGTTGAGTTTTCGGCTATTAACCTTGTACTCTACATAACTTGTGGTTTAGATGACCCTTTTGACTATCTTGTACAGTAAGCCGGCTTTCGCGTGGATACCATGTTATTACATCTATACGAAAACAGGGTCAGGCAAGTCCCATTGGGCTTCATGGCTGCCTGTAATCGTAAGCGAACAAATCATGCCACTTCAGTGCGAGTCACATCGAGCTTAAGTAAGAATAGCCAAGAAATTTGGACTTCTTTGTCCGGTTATAAGATTGCAGCCGTACTCGTTTGCGAGTAATCGGCCCTTATAACTCATAGACATCAAGGCCGGGTCTTTTGAGTTTGCAACTGCGCTTATCCAAGCAATCAGCCCTCAAGACCTAAATATACGCATCATGCTGAAAGTATAAGACTCAATTTATAATCACCTCTATTCTCGATAATCACCTCTTTATTTGATATGAAAAATTAGGTCAGCAAGCCGCCTCATTAAAAACCCGTCCAGTCCCCAAGGGTGCCCTGGATGGGAAAAGAGTGCGTCTGAAACCTGCTGCCTGTTACATCGTTCAACTCCATGTGCCAACATAATCCTTGCTAAGTATAATACGGGCGTAGCTGGGCCACGTTCCACGGTCTGTCTCTTTCTTGCATAGACGAAGTGGTATGAGCGGTGTCATTAACCGTGGCCGATTCTTCCCTTGCGTCTACCAAGTAATATGACCCATTATGCAAATTCTTGCTTATGATAAATGGTCCTTCCCATGGTGGTGATAACTTGTGTTTTCCTTCGTTTGACTGAACCAGGCGCAGAACTAGGTCTCCTTCCTGGAAGACCCGGGTTTTCACACGCCGGCTATGATACCTTCGTAGATCCTGCTGATATATCGCTGATCTTTCCAGGGCTTGTTCCCTTTGTTCTTCTAACATATCCACGGCGTCCTGCCGGCTCTTTTCGTTCTCCACTTCAACGTAAGCTGACACTCGCGGTGAATCATGAATAATGTCACTCGGTAACACTGCCTCCGCGCCATATACCATGAAGAACGGCGTCATCTGAGTAGATCTGTTAGGTGTTGTATTGATACCCCAAACCACAGCAGGAAGTTCTTCGACCCATGCACCAGCAGCCCTGATACAGGGGACTCGTAGGCGTGGCTTTAATCCGCGAAGCAGTTCTTGATTCGCCCTTTCTACTTGTCCATTGGCCTGTGGATGAGCTACTGATGCTATGTCAAGCCGGATTCCGTTGTTACCACAGAATTTCTCCATCTCGCCAAGGGACATGTTGGTTCCGTTGTCGGTAATTATGCTGTGAGGATACCCGAACCGATAGATAATTCTTTTCAGGAACTTGACTGCTGTAGCTGCTTCACAATTAGTAACTGGCATAACTTCTACCCACTTGGTAAACTTATCGATAGCTACCAACAGATGTGTCTTTTTGCAAGGTGACATATGAAAGGGGCCAACCATGTCCATACCCCAGACAGCGAACGGCCAAGTTAACGGGATGGTCCGTAATTCCATAGCCGGCACGTGGATTTGGCGGGCGTACCTTTGACATCCGTCACACCTTGCTACCAATCGTTCCGCATCTGCCGGAGCCGTGAGCCAGAAAAACCCGTGTCGGTAAGCCTTGGCCACAAGTGACCTTGTAGACGTGTGATGCCCACAATCACCTTCATGAATTTCCTTGAGGATCTGTCGGCCTTCCTCTGGTGTCACACAGCGCAGGAAGACCCCCGTGGCGCTTCTCTTATATAACTCCCCATTAATAATAGAATATCCCTTTGCTCGTCGCAAAATTTGCCTTGCTAATACCTCCTGCTGCGGCCACTCACCTCGTGATAGGTAGGCCAAAAAAGGTTCTGTCCACTCGGGAATAGCGCGTACAGTGGCCACGAGCTCCAAGCCCGGGTCTTGATTTGCTAGCTCTTCCTCAGACTTGGTTTTAACTGATGGTTGCCATAATTCGTCCAAAAATACGTTAGGTGGAACCGGTTCTCTGCGCGAGCCGAGTCTGGCTAGGGCGTCGGCTGCCTCGTTCTTTCTCCTGTCTATATGCTCCACCTCATACCCGGAAAAACATCCAGCTACCCTATCGACCTCTCTGCGGTATGCCGCCATAGTCGCGTCCTTTCTATCCCAGGTTCCTGATACCTGTTGTACCACAAGATCTGAATCTCCAAAGCATCGTATCCTCCTAATGTTCATCTCCTTAGCTATTTTTAAGCCATGCAATAGGGCCTCGTACTCGGCTACATTGTTGGAACAATCAAAGTGAATCTGTAATACATAACTCAACTTGTCTCCTTTGGGTGACGTTAGCACCACTCCAGCTCCTGAACCCTCGTACTGTTTTGACCCATCGAAATGCATGATCCACGACTCGGAGTTTGGAACTATGGTAGCCATGCCTGTGTGTGTCCAATCATTAACAAAGTCCACCAAGGCCTGTGATTTGATTGCCGACCTAGGCTCGTAGCTGATGTGATAATCCCCCATCTCTATCGCCCATTTGGCTATTCTTCCGGTTGCATCCGAGTTTCTGATGATATCCGACATTGGTATTGAGCTGACTACTGTTATAGGGTGCCCCTGGAAGTACGGTTTTAGTTTCCGGCTGGCCATGAAGACCCCGAAAACCAGCTTCTGCCAATGCGGGTAACGCTGTTTCGCTTCAGACAATACCTCGCTGACATAATAAACCGGCCTCTGAACCGGGTAACCCTTCCCGTCCTCTTTGCGTTCCACGACCACTACTGCACTGACGGCTTTGGGGCCAGCTCCAACATACAACAACATAGGTTCTTTAGGGCCCGGGGCCGCTAATACTGGTGCTTCAGATAACTGCTTTTTTAGTGCCTCGAATGCCTCGTCCGCCTCTTGATCCCATATGAATTTGTCGGATTTCCTCAAGAGCCGGTACAGGGGTATTGCCTTTTCTCCCAACCTGGATATAAACCGGCTCAAGGCTGCTACGCAGCCTGTAAGCTTTTGGACCTGCTTCAGATTTTCCGGCTTTCTCAGATTTTGGATAGCTTTGATTTTGTCCGGGTTTGCCTCAATTCCTCTCTCGGAAACGATAAAGCCGAGTAACTTCCCAGCTGGAACCCCAAATACGCATTTTGTCGGGTTGAGCTTCATCTGATATCTCCTTAGATTTTTGAACGTCTCCTTTAGATCGTCTATAAATGTCTCTGCCTTCCTGGTCTTGACAACCACGTCATCCACATAAGCATGGACATTGCGTCCAATTTGGTCTTCGAAGCACTTCTGAATGCACCGTTGGTAGGTTGCGCCTGCGTTCTTTAGTCCAAACGTCATTGTTTTGTAGCAGAAGGCTCCAAAAGGGGTTATGAACGATGTTTTCTCCCAATCCTCCCTTTTGAGCTTAATCTGATGATATCCCGAATATGCGTCCAGGAAGCATAACAGGTCGCTCCCAGCTACTGCGTCTATTATTTGCTCTATCCTTGGTAGTGCGAACGGATCCTTTGGGCAATGCTTGTTGAGACTTGTGAAATCGATGCACATCCTCCACTCGTTGGTCTTTTTCATTACTAGAACCGGATTTGCCAGCCAATCCGGGTGGAATACTTCCATGATGAAGCCGGCTGTTAATACCCGCGCAATTTCTTCGCCTATTGCTTTCCTTCTTTCCTCATTCATCTTTCTCAAGCCCAGCTTCACGGGCCTGGCCTTGGGATCCACATGCAAACTATGCTCTGCCAACTCCGTGGGGATACCCGGCATGTCGCTGGGTGTCCAAGCGAATACGTCCGCATTTGAACGAATAAACTCCACCAGCGCCTTTTCCTGCCCGCTTTTCAAATTAGACCCTATAGTAAACTGCTTGGTGGGATCACCTTCAACAAAATCTACTTTCTTGGTGTCCTGTGCTGCCTTGAATTTCACTCTTTCATCCTCAGAATCCGGCCTTCTCAATGATGTTCCATCATCCGGATCCACCTGGGACCGGTAATACTTGAGTTCTTCTTTTCTGCAAGCTTGCTCGGCCATCACTGAATCTCCTTCATCACACTCAGCCGCTATATCCCTACTTCCTTGTATGGTGATGGTCTGCTTAGGACCCGGAATTTTTAGCTGTAAATATACGTAACACGGTCTGGCCATGAACTTAGCGTAAGCCGGCCTTCCGAACAACGCATGATAAGGACTACGCAACTTGACCACCTCAAACGTGAGCCACTCAACTCGATAATTATCCACTGATTCTCCAAAAGCAACCTCCAATGTGATCTTTCCCTCAGGGCGCGCTGAGTGACCCGGCACAATTCCGTGAAAAACTGTTGAACTTTTCTGCAGCTGGGATTCTTTGAGGTTCATGCGTAAGAAGGTTTCCCAATACAAGATGTTAATGCTGCTTCCCCCATCCATCAAGACTTTTTTCAACTCGTAACCATTGACCTGCGGTGCGACCACCAACGCCAAGATTCCTGGGCGTTCTATTCCTTCCGGGTGATCCCTTCTGCTCCACGTTACTTCTTGTTCCGCCCATCTCAGGTATCTCGGAACGGCCGAGGAAACCGAATTTACCGTTTGCTTTGGTGTTTCTTTATCCCTGCTAGAAGTTCCTGTAACATGCACATGATATTGTCCTTGTAAGTCAAACGTATGTACCATACCGATGAAGATGTTGACCTTGCCGATTGTCACGACAGATCCGGATTCGAGGTGATCCGATTCTGGCCCCCAGCCGGAGTCGTCCACCACCTTCTCTCCTTTGTGGTCGTCGTAGATCTCTCCGACGACGAGGTTCCTCATGCTTTTCCGAGCTTCTCCCGTGATGTAAACACCTTTGGACGCAGGCCCCACGGTGGGCGCCAACTGTCGTGGGATGATCACGGCAGATGTTACCAGGGGTAACTGATCTTGGGGCAAGTCGACACAGGCGTTTGGGAGAGGGTTTAGCTCAGAGGAAAACATGATGGAATTCGATCTGGTAGCCGGCTATGAAGTCGCCGAGTCTCCGATCTCGCTTTATTAACTCGATCTCTTGTGTACAATGGATACTCGATCTTCGGCGATGTGACTACTACTTGAATCCTTTTTAAACTAAGCCTAGGAGCCGGTTTATAAAACACCCGCACCCCTACCTGGCTTGCCCTCCAAGGCACAACTTGAGTCCTACCCGAACACCGCTTACAAATCCTAGCTTTCCTTACCGCAACCCACAATCCGGATTACGAGGCCTACAAACTTTGGGCCTTCCAGAAGTATCTTTATCCTTAGCCGGATCCTGTACAGCGTCCTTTGGGCCGGGTTATACCTTGGAATTGGCCTACCGGGTTATTATCTCCCCATCATCTTTGGTGAGTTGGTCTTCTAAGAAGAAAAAATGCATATCTCTCTCCATCGCTAAAGCCGAGTATGTGGCGGCCGCTAGTGCTTGCACCCAATTTCGATGGATGAGGGAAACCCTCAAATAGTATAATATTCATTTGGATAAGGTGCCGCTCTTTTGTGACAATGAGAGTGCCATCAAGATCGCCTACAACCCCGTTCAACATATAAGGGCGAAGCATATTGAGATTCGTCATCATTTCATCTGAGATCATGTGGAAAGAGGTGATATTGAGCTAGCTTATGTCCCAACCAAGGCTAATCTCGCGGACATCTTCATGAAGCCTCTAGATGATTCAAGATTCATGTTTTTGAGGAATGAGCTAAACATCATTGATTCAAGGAGTTTGACTTGAGGATCTTGTACGCACCCTTTTAGTTGACTATGTGTTTGGGTTTAGGTGTAGGCATGGAAATAGGGGGAGTGTTATCCTAACACATTGGGTTCTCCCTCCCCCCATTAGGCCCAAAGCAAAAAATCATTGTTATCTCTCTATTCCTAATGTTGAATTGTGAGCTAAAATGTTGATAATTGGCAATGCACCCAAGATATATCTTCACGGTGACATACCATAATCTCTTACATGATGGCCTCGGCCACCAACCTCTTCTTTATGAAGAATTGGTTCTTAGTTGTTTCTCTTTATCTCTATGAAGTTTTGGTTATTCCGAACTCTACTCCTTGTTGCTATTTGCCTCTTTAATGTTGTTCTCTCCAAGGAGTATGACTAGGAAACTCTATCCCATCTTGTGTCTTAGCTGCCTATCTTTCTTGTCTCTTCATCTAAATGCATTTGCCTTACTCCACACAAGTCATGTTCTTCCTAAGTTGTTCCATTCTGTTATTTCTGGCATGTTCCGGATCAAATCCGGAAATATCGGAATCATTCCGAGTAGGACAAAATTGATCCGAAAAATCCCAGGTTTTTCCAACTCAGTCGGAATACATCTGGAATCTATGGAATAATTCTAGGCCAGCCGGATTTTCTCCGAAGCATTCCAGAAATGACAGGTTTCGCCTACAAGAGGTAGTTGCACGGCAAGGAGGGTTTCTTTTTCTTCTCAATTTCCTCTCCTCTCCAGCCCTAGCCACCAAAAATCGCCCGAAGTCGCCTCTTTGCCCTAGGAAGGGATTTTCGATCCTCTCCTTGTCAAGGAGTCTCTCCATGGAAGGTATTTCGGTTTGTCCTCCCTCTATTTCGTTTTTGTTGGATGGATTTCTATCTAGATGCATCTTGACCTAGGGTTCATCTAGATTTCGAGCTCTATTCATCTTTTTCACCTAGGCTAATCCATCTACCGTTTAACTCCGTGTTTCTAGACATCTAGCCATCCCACTTACAATTTAGGCCTAGATCTAATTTCTCCTTGATACAATCCATGGTTTCCTGCATTGTAGTGTCCATCAATCACCACTTAGGATCTATCCCTCGTAATCTCTAGGTTTGGTGAAGTTTTTGAAACAAGAAGTCAAGATTGTGTGGCAGTCTAGATTCATATCGAAGTTTCCGGAATCATTACGGATATGTCGGAACCATTCCGGGCAGCCGGAATAATCCAACATTCCGGAATAAATCCGGAAATTCTGGATTGAATCCGACTGGTCCCAAAAATCCTAAAAACTAGCACTTCATCCAACTTAGGGATTTGTTTTCTCCTTTTGGCATATGGACTTATCCCATGCTATCTATCTACGTCATCTGTTCACATGTCAAGGCTCTCGTGGTGGTACCATTCGCAAGAGGAAGTCCACCGTCACGCGTAGAGACTATGCTGGTGTTTCTTGTCCTGAGAGGGGCCGCGGTACAGGTGGTCGCCCTACCGCTGGTCATGATGATGGAATGGTTGAGCATCTACCTGAGAGAGATATGAAGAAGTACTCTGTGAGTCAGTGGAATCATGTCAAGAAGAATAATCCTTACCGCTTTCCTGAGTCCACTTGTGAGGACCCCCGTTTCTTGACCAACCTTCAGCTCAAGGCGTGGGAGGATTTCTATTCCACTCTTGCTCCTCCTGTCTGTGAGCAATCTCCAGTTGATATGGCCTTCTATAATCCGCACAAGACTGGAGGGCTTCGTCACGTTCATGAGTGTTTGATCAAGATGAATGTTGCACCGCTTCTGGAGATTGAGCATGAGTACTGTCTTGATCTTGTTTCCCAGTTCTACTACACTATGCACTGCAAGGGTGATGCAGCGTGCTCCATGACTTGCATGAGTGGTGGTTAGAAGATTAGCAGCAATCAAACTGAGTTTGCTGACGCTCTGGGTTATTCGTGGAAGGCCACTTGGGGAGGTCATGGTTACCGTGTTCATGATGCTTCTGAGTATGATAACTCCATCTTGGATTTTTGCTATCCTTCTGAGCTCCCGAACAAGAACATGCCCTTCAACTCTCTCATGTATCCATAGTATAATGTGTTGTACAAGATCTTCCGCTCCACTCTCATGGTCAAAGCTGGAGATCACTCAGCTATTAGGGCTTTTATGGTCAACCTGATGGTCATCACCAAGCCCAAGAACCAACAGAAGATTGGTGCGACGGACTTTCTCTATCATAAGATTTTCTTGGGAATTATGGAAAAGAGGAAGCCGGATTATGGGCCTTATATTCATAGGTTCATCAACTCAAAGGTTGGTGAAGAAATCATGGAGCACTACCCGTTTGTTAGGCATAAGAAGTTTACTCCCTCCCTTATCCGCGGTCAGGAGATTCCCGAGTTTGTAGAAGCCAAGGCCAAGATGTCTCATACTCCTTCTGGTACCTCTAGTGGTGGTTCTTAGTGTCAGTCTTCTAGTGGCATTACAAAGTTCTTCAAGGCTATGTTCAACATGTGCAGTGATACTAGAGCTATTGCTCATGAGGCTAGGGAGCAAGCTAAGGAGACTAGGCATATTCACAACGCTGGCAGGAGGAATGGTGGGATTGATGTTCCTGCTGATCCTCCTTCTCTTGATGCTGCTGATCTTGTTCCCATAGAGATTCCTGAGATCTATGATGATGACTTCTACTTTGGGGTGCCTTCGGCTGATGGGGATGATGATGAAGAGTCTGATGATGAGGATGACTTTGATTCGTCTGTCAATCGCGATGGAAATGAGCAAGAAGAAGAACATGATGATGAGGAGCAAGGTGATGATGAAGAGGAAGTCGAGTGATCCCTTGGGACACTAGTTGAGCTCTTTTTCTCCTTTTTGGCGTCTTGATGTCAAAGGGGGAGAAAGAGTTATCTTTTTAGGTTCTCACGGGATTTGCAAGGTTGGGGGCACAAGTTTCTTATAGGCTTGTGCTCCAGTTTATGTTCTTCATTGAAAACATTTTCTTTATGTGTGTGGAACCTTGGTGACTCGTCTGTGTCACTCTTGCTCGTGTTAAGTGATTATCCTTGGAACTATATGCTTGCATGATTATATTTTTCTATCCTTTATGCAAACTTTGTGAACTTGCTTAATTACTTGGTTTTCTAAAACATAGGGGGAGCAAAGCCTAGTTGGTGTGTGCCTCTAGCGGTGCACATATCTAGGGGGAGACCGTCTATTTTTTGGAGACCACTTTATGTTGTTCACTTTGAAATCCCCGTGAATATTTATGTTGTCATCAAACACCAAAAAGGGGGATATTGAAAGAGCATTTCTTAACCCCTTGAGTTTTATGTGTTTGTTAACAAAATAAATTATCTCATAGTGTGCTGCATGTTTAAAGGTACATAGTGAAGGAGATATAGTGAAGGAGAAAGGACTTAGGCCTGTTTTCCCTGCACATAGAGGTTTCTATTACAATCCGGATTCATTCCGGAATTTCCGGAATGATTCCGGATTTGCCGCAAAAATCTCCCTTGGGATCCGGACTCATTACGGGTGATTCCGCGCGTCGGATTCTTTCCGGATTCATTCTAGATTACCGCGAAAACCGTTGTTACAATCTGGAATATTCCGGGTGGCCAGATTCATTACGTTTTTTTCGGATTGATTCCGGATTGCACGCAGGCTGCAGGAAAATGGCTAGTTTTTTAGTGGACCTATAAGTAGAAGACCCCATATTCTCCAAAGGGTTAGCTCGCCCAGAATTCATTGCTCCATTGATTAAGCTCACCCACCAAGCTAAATCTCCCATTTCCTCCACCCAAACTTGTTGAAACTTGGAGGATTGAAGGAGAAGGTCCGGATATACATCTTCACCAACCCGTTCTTCATTTCCCCTTCATTCACTTGAGGGAACCAAGTCTAGGGTTTTCACGTGGAGAACCTATACCTCATTGCTACTACTTGGTGATTGTTCGTGATTCTTGCGAGCCCCCAATTTGGTTGTGGGTGTGTACCCCAAGCTCGTTGTAAAGGACTCGATTCCCGCCTCAAAGTGGATCAATAGTGGAAGGTGGACTAGGCCTATGTGGCGGGGTTCATCGGAGAATAGGGTGAGTCCTTTGTGGCGTTGAGTAGGCCTTTTTGGCAAAACTCAGACCCCTCCAACGAGACGTACTCCCCTCAAAAGGAGGAACTCGGGATTACATCTTTGTCTCCGCGTGCTTCCGTTATCGGTTATCTCGTTCCCTCTCCTTTACTTTGAGTTTGTATATTGTTTATTATTGTTGTTGTCATATAGGTAAATTCACCTTAGTTGTATATCTAGAGAATTTACCTTTGTGTCAAGCCTTAATTTGAAGAAAAATTAAAATTAGTTGTAGCACCTATTGACCCCCTCTAGGTGTTTATATTATCCGTTCAAATCTTCATCTCTCAACCCAAGTATACCCAAGACATGCTCAAGAGGTTCAATTTCCAAGGTGCTAAAGAGAAGATCACTCCAATGTAAACCAAGTGTCATCTCAAGCGCAATCCGGATGGTAAAGATGTGGATGAAAAGTTATACCATTATATGATTGGTTCTTTGTTGTATCTTTGTGCATCTAGACCCGATATTGTGTTGAGTGTACGAGAGTGTGCAAGGTATCAAGAGGATCCTAAGGAAAGCCACTTAGTGGTGGTCCATATAATCTTTCGGTATTTGGTTCATACCTCAAGGTTTAGTTTGTGGTACCCAAAGGGGAACAATTTTCTCTCAACGAGTACACGGACTCGGATTGGGCTGGTGATCAAGATTATAAGAAATTGACTTCCGGGGCTTGCTAATTCCTTGATAGGTCCTTAGTGAGTTGATCTTCTAAGAAGCAAAATTGTATATCTCTCTCTACCGCTGAAACCGGGTATGTGGAAGTTGCTAATGCTTGCACTCAATTGTTATGAATGAAGCAAACTCTTAAGGAATATGATGTCCATTGTAACAAAGTGCCTCTTTTGTGTGACAATGAAAGTGTTGTCAAAAGTGATTACAACCCGGTGCTACATACATTATCGAAGAATATTGAGATTCGTCATCACTTCATTAGAGATCATGTTGCCCATGGAGATATTGAGATAGCATATGTTCCCACCAAGGATCAACTTGCTGACATATTCACGAATCCCCATGATGATACAAGATTCATGTTCTTGAGGAATGAGCTAAATATCATAGATTCAAGGATCTTGACTTGAGTATCTTGCATACACACCTATAGTTGACTATGTGTTTGGGTTTAGGTGTAGGCATGGACATAGGGGGAGTGTTGTACTAACTTATTGGACTCTCCCTCCCCCATTATTCCCAAAGTAAAATTTCATTTATATCTCTATTTTCAGTTGACAAATTGTGGGCTAAAATGTTGAGAATTGGCCATGCACCCAAGATACATCTTCGCGGTAACATACAGTACTCTCTTACATGGTTGCTTAGGCCACCGACCTCTTCTCCTTGAAGAGATGGTTCTTGTTTGGATCTTATTGGATTTCATTGCATATCCTTTTGTTGTTTTTGAGTTTATTGGCTTTCTTTTTCTTTGTGGAAAACACTTGACAATTGGCCTTATCATTTGCATCTTGCAATTGCCAAGTGGATAACATCTATCAGTGACCATCTCTAAACCTAATCCTTTCTCTATCTCTCAAACATGCTCATCTAGCCACACATATATCCACATACTCAAAGATGTGTTTCCTCGAGGAAGTGGGCCAGAGACTCCAGCCTACAAGGGTGGAGACTCCGGTCGGGCCAAGTTTCTGGAGTAAAAGGGGAAAATACTCCAGCCACTTTACCCTAGAGACTCTGGCGTGTGGAGGTTCCAAAAATTCACAAAAGGGGGTCGGGGTGAGGGGCAACTTTTAGTTGCCACTTCTCCACCCCAATCCCTACTCCTCTCCCAGCCATCGCCTCCTCCAAGAACGCCGCCGAAGACGCCTTGCCGCCTCCTGATTTGTCGGGCCAGCATCTCCTCTTCTTCTCCATAGTCGAGGACCCTTCTCCCCATCTTGTGGAGCTCCTCCAATGGATTGGAAAGGTTCAACTATCCCCATCTCTTCTTTAGATAAATGTGTACTAGAAACCTTGGTTCCTTTTGGATGAATCGTTGCTGATGGTTTTGGCTAGTCATAGGCCCTTGTTGTAACATGTTATGGTCAAATTTTGTGCCCAGATTCGGATTCATCGTGGTCAGGTCTTAGTGGACCGGAGACTCCGGCCCCTGACCCCGAAGACTCCGGTATAGATGCAGATTTTGATCAAAAGATTGCTCCAAGTGCCTATTATTTACCTTTTTGGAGATATGTGTGTATCCCCATGCTGCTTCTACTGATCTTTATTCACAACGAGCAAGAGGTTCAAGTCCGTGGTATCCAACCCTGGAAAGAGATCCCGCAAGTCCAAGAGAAAGGGAGATCCGCTCCACTATGACGAAGAGGAAGATTGCCATATTCGAGAGTCTGTTCAGAGGCAGCATGAGAAGGATGCAAGGTGTGAAGCAGCTGAGCAAGCCAAGTTTGTGCAAGCTCAGAATGAGAGGGTTGTTAGGTTTAATGGCCTAGATAATCTCAGTGGGTTGTCAAAGGAGGAGTTTCATGAGATGAGGAAGAGGAGGATGTTTGATCTGCATTGAAACTCCGAGGATACCAACTATCACATGCATGAGATGAAGCTAATCCAGGTTGAGATCTATGACAAGCTTAGCAAGAGCAAGCTAGTCTGTCCATAGCAGCCATTGATCATGGAGCATCTGGAGCACAAGGAGTACTTTTCCGAGGCACTCTGGGTTGCCAAGAAGATGGGTCTTGGGCCACTGATGATCTTGCAGCAGAACTATGATGTTACCATGATTCATCAGTTCTTTGCCATAGTGGTTTTCGATGAGGATGGTTTTTTGTCCTTTCAGTGGATGACTGGTCCTTCCAAGCTCTCCTCCAATTTCCGAGAATTTGGTGCTTTGCTTGGTATGAGTTTAGTGGTGTCGATGTTCCTTCAGGGAAGAGGATGCATCAGGTTGGGGTTGATCCCAACAAGGGAAAGTTGGCTCCTCTGTATTACATTAATGGTTTACCTGGTTAGGCTAGTGGGATCAAGAGAGTCTACAACATTCTTCTTCGCATGTTCAGGGAGACCATTAATCCTCAGGCAGGAAATCTGGATTAGATTCATGGAGGCTTGGTGAATCTTATGTATCATGCTCATTAGACTTTCTTGGCTATCCCCAAGTGTGAAGGGAAGCAGATTGATGTGCTGGACTATATCCACACGGAGATGCACTTTTCTATGATCAAGAAGAATACCCCAGTATATGCTCCTTATGTCATGAAGCTCATTCTGACCAAGGTCCAAGGCTTGAACCCTCGGGGCTTTACTCCACATAAGCCCAAGAAGCTTCAGATTCTATCTCATGATGATGCTCCTACTCGCTCTCGAGTGCCATTTGCTTATGATGAGGATGTGGATCCCGCTCCTCGGTCTAGGAGGAAGAATTCTACCCCATCTACTTCCGGTGGTGTCCGTCCGTATCCTCCTACCAAGGCTAAGGTGAAGCGGCTTAACTGGTTCCAGAGGACTATGCTTTGTATATAGACCGCTATCCACAAGGAGAATTGTGACCTCTATGTTCAGAACAAGAACATCCACAACCAAGGAATTCTCATGAGGGATATAGAAGAAATTCAGGGCAAGAAGAAACTTGCTAGGTCTGATGGTGAGAGCTCATATGATAGTTAGAAGTTGACAATACCACCTCCTACAACAAGTGGAATTGTGATGTGGTCAACTGGTTTGCCTTCAGTGACGTTTCCTCTTACCTTCCACCTCCAATGTGGCCAAAGGGAAGCAAGCTGCTAAAGATGACGAGGAATACTCCGAGTATGCTGGAGATGATGAGATCCAGGAGGATGAGGACTCCGAGTGTCCTACGGGGTACTTAGAATCTCTATTCTTTCCTTTTTGGTGTTTCGATGCCAAAGGGGGATAGGTTGCTGTAGTAGGTTACGGGGATTTGCAGGGTCAGGCACAAACATATGCTTTTACCATTTATTAAAAGCTTGTGTCCCTTTAAATTTGTGTATGTGTTGTTGAAATATTGCTATTTGCTTTGTGGTTTGCTTTGTGGTTGTTGAACTATGTTACTTTGGTTGTGACACATATGGTATTATCATTTGATGGATGAGATCTCTATTTAGAATGCAATGATATCTTCGGTATATTCTCATTCATTGCGCAAAACGTATGATCTCCACCATCTCTTGTAATTACGTATCTTGTTTCCTTTTGTATATCATGTTGTTGTTTCTCTCTAGTTTGGCTTAGTACCTAGAAGTGGTGTTTCCTAAATATTTAGGGCACACATTTAGGGGGATCCAGTCTATCCCTTGAAACATGATAGTCATTGTGTCAATGCTTTATTTTTTAAATCCTATTGTTGTCATCTAACACCAAAAAGTGGGAGATTGAAAGAACATTTTAAGTTCTCCTTAAGTTTGGTTTTGAGTGTTAGATAACAACATTGATGATCACCTAACTGTGTGCCAAGTGTTAGGTAATTTTATCCATGAAAGCATTGTATGCAAAGAGAAAATAAGAGCAACTCTCTCTTGGCCTAAAGAAATCAGGCCGGAGACTCCGATCTCCCTTGGGAAAGCAATTATGCTCGTTGGCAATATCTCACAGATGGCCACTCCGGAGTAAGGCCTGAGTTACCCCGAAGACTCTGTCCCCTTCGTCTGTTGTTTTGGTGAAAACTCATAGAGACCTCCTCTGGAGTGTCCCCGGAGACTCTGTTCCTCTGCCTTGCTCATTGGTGGAAAGTCACAGATGCCCGATCCGGAGTCAGACCGGAGTCACCCCGGAAAGTTGCAAGTCTCCGCCCCCAGGACGGAGACTCTGGAGTAAGTGACTCTGCAACGGCTAGAAATGGGAGAGGGGGTATAAATACCCCCTCCATCTTCTCCAAAGAGCTAGCTCGTCTAGCATTCAACTCCGCCATTAATAAGGTCACCTAAAAGATAGATTTCTTCCAATCTCTCCACCCAAACTCGTTGATCTTCGGAGGATTGAAGGAGAAGGCTACAATCTACAACTTCACCAAGAAGTTTTTCATTCCCCTCTCCTTCACTTGAGGGATTTGTGCCTAGAATTTCCTTGTGGAAAACCTATACCTCATTGTTACTCACTTGTTTCTTATAGCGGATTCTTGTGTTCTTGAGAGCCTCCAATTTAGTTGTGGGTGTGTGACTCAAGCTCATTGTAAAGGATCTGGATTCTGCCTTGAAGGATTCAAATAGTGGAAGGTGAACTAGGCTTCTGTGGCGAGGTTCAACAGAGAATAGGGTGAGACCTTTGTGACGTTGAGTAGACCTTCGTGGTGGAACTCGCACCCCTCTAACGAGACATACTCCCCTCAAAAGGAAGAACTCTGGAACAAATCCTTGTCTCCGCGTGCTTCCACCATCGGTTCCTTCTATCATTTAGCTTTATTTTGTGTTTGGATCTTTCTTAGTGTAGTCCTTGCCATATAGATAAATTCATCATAGTTGCATATCTAGAGAATTTATTTTGCATTAAGCCTAAATAAAAAATTATTAAAATTTGGAGGTAGCACCTATTCACCCCCCCCCCTCTAGGGGGGCATACGATCCGTTCAGAAGGGTACATCTCTCGTCCTCGACTGGTCCCTCCCGCACTCTTTGGAGCAACATGAAGGTTTGATTTCTAGGCGTGCTCGTCTGGAGAGGGTCGCTCGGGCGATCTACAACCTGACTGGCTCTCAGTTGCCTAATAGATTACATCATGCATAAGTGTGCCATTTTGTTTCTCTTTCTTGGCTAGTGTTTGTCGTCACGCTTGCTGATTCTTGAGTTGTAAAACTTTGAGCTGGGTACTTCTGCAAACTTCTAAAAACTATGAAATAAAACGGCCGTGTGCCTCATTTTGTTGCAGATGCTAGGATCTTTTGATCCCCATTTCGAAATACAAGCAATGTCCCAAAGAAGTGTTTGATGCCATGTTGTGTGCGCGTAATAGGTTCTAATTTTTGTTGTCTGCACAGTTCTCAAGTGCTCCATAAACACACAAACAGTACTCCATATCAAATTAGTGATAGACAAAATTTGGTTGGTTTAATGCCTACTCCCTCCTTCCTCAAATAAGTGTATTTCTAGATTTATTTTAAGCCAATTATTTTTATGTTTGGCCAACTTTATAGAAAAACATAGCAATATTTACAACATCAACTAATATCACTAGATGAATTTTGAAATACGGTTTCATAATATACAAATTTAATATCATCAATATTGCTATACTTTTTTAAAAAAAAGCTAGTCAAACTTAAAAAAGTTTGACCTAGGACAAAACTAGAAGTACACTTATTTGAAGTTAGAGGGAGTAATTATAAACCAGATTAGGTAAATGGTCCATATCAGATTTGATCTATAAATCACGGTCGTCATCAACTCATCATTTTTTTCTTTTACTACTGCTCGCTCCATCCCACAATATACTCCCTCCGTCTCATATTAATAGTCTCAAAATTGGACAAAAGTAGATGTATCTAACACTAAAATATATCTAGATACATCCACTTTTGTCCAACTTTGAGACAATTAATATTAGACGGAGGGAGTAAAAAAATTAGCAAGCTAGAAAAAAAAAACTTATCAAGATATTGTATATTGTAAAACATAGGAAGTACTAGTAAATAGGTAGTCATCATGAATTCGTGTTAAGAGATAATAAAAAGGTGGACCGAAACAGGTTTTCGTCCCGCTTTATAGATAAAACCCAAACGGCCGTCATAAAAAGGTAGATAAACATAGGAAGTTATATCGAAACTCACGGTCAAACGGATAACAGATCATCGACATGTGCTTGAGTATGAACAAATTCCTACACACGCGCTGAACATAAATGGCCGTCAACATTGAACGATCGTAGCATCAAATGTTTACCAACCAAAGAGGACCGTTCTTTCTCTTCTTTGCGAGATTAAACAATGTTGCCAATTCCGCACGAGAGCGTCTGACATCACCAAATATGTAAAATTCGTAGGAACCGAAGACTCAAAGCTAATATAAGATATCAAACCAAAAGGAAAGGGAGTGACTAGATCTCGTTAATTCTTGGTCGGGCGATCACACCCATAATTTTCTACTATTGAATAGCCCAAAAGTCCAAACTGATGGAAAAGGTTAGTCAATATATTATATTCTTAACACTCCTAATTTTGACTTCACGCGTGTAGCGCGTGGATTTTGGGGTGTCCGCACGTATTTAATTAAATACTGTGTTGGCCATGATTTGAACTCGAGACCTACCATATTGAATAGATGCATTAACCAATTATCCCAAAAGTCCGAACTGATGAAAAAGGCTAGGCAATACATTATATTCTTAACATCTACTACGTGAACAACTTTCTAGCCTCATGCACAATTACTCCATTTCTTTTTAGTACCGCGTGAAAAAAAATATATATCACGTCAACAACTCATTAGCCTCAAGGACAATTATTTAGTACTCCCTCCGGTCCTAAATAAGTGACGTGAGTAGTACTACTATTTGTACTTAATCAGGTCATTTGCAGCGACATTCTTTTAGGATCGGAGGTAGTACTACCTTTGAACAGAAAAAAATACTAACTGAACAAAAAAAAATTCAGTTGCACAGTTGCAACCAGGGATGAAAACGCAGTGGAGAGTTTCCGACGTAAAATGGAAATGTAGAGCAAATACGAAAACATATTTGACATTAGCGTCGGTTGTATGTATCCAAAAGTTGAGAGATAAATTCATGTCAATGTCGGCACGGATGGCAGGGACGGATTGACGGTCCCTGTCCAACTCGACGAGCAAGTGGGGCCCGCTGACAGAGTTACGATACCAAGATCATCATGTAAGCCATGTGATGTTTCAATAGCCCTGTTGGCTGTTAATTACACACCGTCATGTGGCCGCCTTGCCTCTGCCACGCGCAATCATGGATTTATGATCAATCCTCTTCTTCTGGTCCGAGCACGCTCCTCACAATCCCCCACCGTTTCTTCCTGTTTGGGCACTGAACAGAGGTTCAGCCAGCTGAAATGGCAAGACTAGGATCAATGTCTTGTGCTAGACAGCGCATGTTCCGGTCAGCGCCACTCGCCGGACCAACCCTAAGACCTACTCTTCCTTTGCAAGCTTACTTAGAATAGTTTGCATTAGTCAAAAAAATTTGACAATCTATGAACAGGAAATTACTAGCGTTCAAAATATCAAGCCCATGTGCTTAGAAATTTATCATAACATGTACTCTACTTTCGTAGTATAAAATCAGTTCTAGGCAAGCCCATGTGCTTGCACATACCCTGATACCAGTCAAAGTAGCATTTGGACCACGCCACTGCTCAGAAACACACGTCAGTTTAGTTCTTACCAGTAACGAAATTCCCCCAAATACAATTGTGTATACTACGCCAAGTTAGGAGTAGAAACTCCGCAGCAATCATGTGCATCGCCCACAGCAGAGACAAGGGGGCAGTTCGATCCTCATACTCACATGCCCTCGCGCATAACCATATGTTTCCCTAATCACACCGCCCAATTGTTTATGGTTGCAACTCCCAGGCAGACATACTCCAACACCTCACACTCACATGCAAAGCAAAGCAATCAAGAGATAGATATATATCACCGACCGATCCATGACCCAGCAGCTGCTCCAGGGGGAAAGAGGAAAAAGGATTGCACCAGATCGAGAACGTACCAGATCTCAGCAGCTGCTGCCCCATGGATCTGACTGAATCGATGAACTCACAAACTAAACTAACCTGACATGTATAGCCGGCTACGCAGAGCCAGAGTACAAACCCATCGATCCCATAGCAGTAACTATATCTCACTCCAGTCCAGTATAAACACGCTCACGTCCACCCACGGACCGCCGCAGGATCGCATCACCGTTGCTTCCTCTTCGCCTTCGCCTTGGCGCGTCCTCCTCGGCGCGCGGCCGAGCCGGAGCCCGAGCCGGAGAAGATGGAGCAGAGGATGCAGCCGGACACCCGGGGCGAAGGCGGGTCGACGTCCGGGGCCACGTCCTTGGTCCGGAACACCTGCGGATCCCGCTCCTCCTCCTTCTGGCCCTGCTGCTGCTTCTTCTTCTGCTCCTGCTGCTTCTTGTCCTCTCCACCACCACCGGCACGGCGTGACAGCATGCCGAGGCCACCGGTGCTCCGGGAGCGCCGCAGGTCCGGCTGGGGCTCATCTTTGCCGCCCTCGCCGGCCTTCGCCTCCGCCTCCTCGGTCAGGAACCGCTCGTCCCAGACCAGGCCCGACGAGCCGGACCTTCTGAAAGTCGACGACGATCTCTGTAACCCTTCCATCTTCACCTATCTGATCCACCCCTCCTCTCCGCCAAAGAACGAGCTTATCTGCAGGATATGATGAACACAAGAGGCAAGGGTGAGCTGAGGTATATGGCTGTGTCTCTTGAGGTGGTTGCGCTGCCCTGGTGGGCGTCCTGTGCGTATATATGTGAACGGAAAGAGACGGCCATTAACGTACCGACAGAAGAGCAGTCAACCGCCGGTGCTACCAGGGCCTGTCCTGCAATAACTACATGCGCTAACCAACTTGTGCAGGGATTAGGATTAGTCTACGTGAAGGTAAAAGTAAAACTGTGGTACAGGAACCGTCAGAACAAATTATGGAATTTTCTATTTCGGTCCACATGCCCCCGGTTTTACTTTTTCCATCACACAAGCATGTGGAAGCAAGAGGATGCAGCTGTCCAACTAAACACCACCCAACCCACTACGGAACCGAGACAATTCACAGAGAGCGACCAGCACAAAACCACGATGTGAAGTGCCACTGAAATGTGTCAATGTAACAGGATCCAGGAAACGATTTTAACCTTTTGAAGATGCGTGCATGATACGTACGCATTGGCGTAAAATCGATAAACATGAGTGACCAAATTGGGTAGTACCAATCTTTACTTTTTTCATACGAAGAATCGCTGCCAGAGTTCGGTTAATGAAGAAACAGTAGGTCTGAATAAGATGTCCCGAGGGTCCAGGAGAAAGCAAGCAAAGGAAAATGGCAATTGTATTCGGTTCTAGTCACCATCAGGAAACAACCAATCATCATTACTCATTAGGCAGGGTAGTGTGGAAGGGGCCTGAAGATTGCCAAGAAAGAGATGTGTGCAATCGCTAGGTAGGACATATGTACAATCACTGCCTGTATCATCCAAAAGAAGCGATAGAAACTGCCAACAGTTTTCTCCAAATTTCTTTCTCCCCTGTGCGGCCGTGCCTCTCTACCCCCTCATGTCTTTCTCCCTGGCAGTATTTCCCTTTCTCTATCACACTAACTCCGGATTCTTCCATCCTCGTTATAACTCACCATCCCCAGTTGTTACCTCCCCAGAATTTCTCTTTCCACATGATTCCATTCTGATGGGTGATAAGCTTCCTGATTTCTCCAGCTGCCCCCAACTCCACAAAATATGTGGTGTGTGCTCGTTGGTAACAAGCACACCTGCTATGAATGGTGAAAACTCCAGAATAAAACTCATCTGAGTTGCAAGGATTAAAACATCGAAAAACAGTTCTAAAGAAGTGTCAAGAGTTCTACTAGTCATCTGTACCATCTGTAATTACTGCCTACCTGATCTCATGACCAGTGAAGAGTGAGAAGAGCTGAGCTAACTCATCAGTCCAATACTCTTATATTGGAACACATTTTAATTACACTAAGTGAAAAGATGCATGGATTCGATCTAGCTGATACATTATTACAAGTGACATACCGAGAGTGCAGAGATTCAGGTCAAAATGGAAAAAAAAAATTACTTCACAGTGTTGATGCACAGGTCTTAGCTATGCAGTCAAGACTTCTCCAAACATGTGAAATTAAATGTCACACAACTTAATCTTAAAGCACTACTCTAAAATACCTAATACTGTTGGAATTCTAGCATCAAGTGCATCAAATAACGAAAAACATAAACTGGCCACATGCCCCACGTAAACCTGACTAGGACAAGGATCATGTGGAACACCATGCTTCCACACCAGAAAATTCCTCCAACAAGAAAGTGATAGGACCCATGATCTTTACCATGGGAAAAAATCAAGATCTGGTCAACCGACCATAAAATAACTGCTACTGAAATCAATAGTCAAAACGGTGGTCCATAGTGCAGCCAATAAAAATGTCAAGGTGGCAGTTAGGAGTTGTACCTGTCACACTGGCCGGTGTCAGAAGATAAGTATAATATAAATGATATGCTATGTTGGGCTTGTGACACTGGTTGCACTTCACAATTCGAATTTACATTCTACGTAGTTCAGACTTCAAAGAGAACACGGTAACACAAGCATAGCTACCGTCTCAGATAGGGATCTCTTGTATGCAACATGTCGATCTGGTACTCCATCTTGTTCCCTTCTATCCTCAAACCACTTAATAATGGTTTTTCGTGGAAGGCTTGTAACTTGAACTATGCTGCTAATCATGGTATTCTGTTATAAATGCAGCACCAAAGTAAGTGATGATAAATTACAAAAAATAAGCTAAAATTTTAAGCAATAGAAAAAAAATCAGTGAATGTACTTCAGTGAATGAAACTAATGGTCTCCATATAGAAATGACTTACAGTTGGGCGTTTGGATTTGACGTAAACTTTTTCTAGTGTCATCAGTTGCACCTTTTTCAATCTTTTCTGGGCAGACCATTCGTTGCTCATGACATGAATCGGAAGGTCCATCTGTGGCTCAGTTTCAGTGACATCAATCTCATCAACTGCGACCTCCTCATCAGCTACTGGAGAAGGCTTTATTTCTTTGACTTCAGGTTTAGAAGGCGCTTCATCAGGCAAAGAATCAGACATGAGCAGAAGTTTTGGGGGTGGATTACGGAGCAATTCAATTACCAAACCCCTATCAAGGCCAAGCTCCCCTGCAAGATTCTTTATCTGCAAGAAAATCAATTCATGAAAGGCAAAGGAAAAAAAAAATAGTTTTGAATTAAGTATTTACGTCAAAAAAAAAACAATTCATGCGATTCAAGAGGTGAAATTTTAAACAGAACTCAAGTGGATTTTTATCTGCTTACGCTAGTTTTACGGCGACCTATTTTCAGTGCGCGAGCCAATCTCTTGAGTTGCCAGTTTTTCAGCTCTGGCTGTCCGACTGCTTCTGTTACCACATCAGTACCATCAACTTTGGAGCTTGACACCAAATCCACTGCAGGTTCATCAGCACCTTCGACATCTGCAATGGCTTCTGCCAATACCTGTTCAAACCTTGCCATATCCTCCTCTGATATTTCATCATCATCATCATCCTCAAGAGATAAATCGTCGTTCTTCAAATCTTCTTCCAGATGCTTGAAAAGTGCTTCCAACCCACCCTCGTCGTCATCGTCATCACTACCATCAGTGCCATCCTCTTCTAGCACTACCTCGTCCTGAATTTTAGTCTGGAAATACAGAAGCTTTTGTCAACAAGCATTTCAGGCACGGTTTATGGCCACATAACTGGTTCAGCCTGTACATCAAGATGCCACACCAATTACGCAGAGCAACATCACATGATTTTTTTTTAAATAAATCCACATATTGTTCAATCCCTGAAGGTTGGGGGTACATACACTTCACCAATCAGCACAAATCTTCCTTTCAATGAACACGAACAAGGTCACCAGACGGCTCCAGGTTTTACAGGAACAGGGTGTCAGCTACTCCTAACCTAATCCTTCCTACCATATACTAAGCACACGCATACATGACGCACTAAAACAGAGGGGAGAGGGAGCTGCTTGTAGGGTAAGTACCTTGTACTTGGAAGGCCGGCGAAGGGCGCAGGCGACGCCCCGCGAAGGGAGGCAGAGGCGCGGGCGGTTCCCAAGAAATGGGACGGAGTCTGGAGCGCCCAGGGCGCGAGCCCTTGGAGCGGCGGCCATGGCCGCGGCGAGCGGCACCACCGTCGTCACCATTTCCACGAGCTGGTTTCGGATATTTCGCCCGTCTTCTCTCTCTTCTAACCCTGTCTCCGTGGGTTTATCGCTGAAGCTAAATGGGCCCTTCAGAGTAGGCTGAGTAATTCATCTTATTCACAGTGAGCCTTGGGCCATAAATAGGCCCGGTCGGGAGGTCTTATCTCAAGCTCTTTCCGGGAGGTTGGTCCACAGTCCAGTCCCATTTAGCACATCTAGCTTGTGATTTGTCAAAAAAAAAAACATCTACACCCTCCGATTCATAAAAAGTGTAGCTCATTTTGTTCTAACTTAGTATAAACTTTATGAGCGACATTTTTTATGGATTGGAGGGAGTAGTAGCTTGTGGCTTTTGTATTTTGTTTGTGTATGTTATACAAAATAAGGAAACATAGTTTGTGAATTATGTGTAATAATACTTCATCCGTCCTAAAATAAGTGTCATTGAAATGGATATATCTAGCACTAAAATACATCTAAATAGGACACTTATTTTAAGACGGAGCGAGTACTTTAATAAAATAGTTATATTACAACGCTCATAGAACGTAATTATATTTTGAATTTTGTTCCTCCTCCATAATTTTTCTTCGCGTATGGTCAATACAATCTTCTTGTATGTCAGATGTTTACTCAAATTTTGAATTTTGTTCCAATGAAGAAAATGTTTCATGTGTAAAACTTTTCTTGAGATATGTTATATCTATATAAAAAATATCATCGTTTTCAAATGAATTACTAAAACACTAGTCCACTTCTAAAATTATTTTTTTATATAAAATTATTCTGCTTGGAAAAACCTTTTCATGGTACATATTTCACACTACAATTTTTACAAATATATAAATTTTCCAATAAAAAGGAAATTAAATATATTTTTTTCCATCCATGTATCAAGAAATTTGGAGTGAAAAAAGAATATTGAGTTAAATAGAAGACTCATCGTGGAGACTCTGGTTATAGGTTTGTCACTTTTTTCTCTACTATGCTTGCCACTTTGGGGCCGAGTGTCATGATCTCATATCTGAACATGTTATTGAATCACGATGATAATTATTGTTTCTTGATCATACATGCAAGTTGTTTACACATATCGTTGTCCGGAACCCGAGGCCCCGAAGTGACAGAAATTGGGACAACCGGAGGGGATGGCTGTGATGTGAGGATCACATGTGTTCACGGAGTGTTAATGCTTTGCTCCAATGTTCTATTAAAAGGAACACCTTAATTACCAGTAGTTCCCTTAAGGCCCCACTGAAAACGGGCTGGTAGGACAAAAGATGTTGTGCAAGTTCTCAATGCGAGCACGTACGACTATTTACGGAACACATGCCTATGGTTACTTAGTGCTTGGATGCTTTATCTTATTTATCTGTAATGCCCATGTCTTGATTATTATATGAACTATCTTATCCATGCAACGCCCGTTCATCTATCCCTATGCCTACAGTATTTAATCTCGTTGTTTACCTCAAACACTACTGCTGCTGTTTTCATTCCACTTCTGCTATTATTTCATTACTGCTGATACTATAAAACTGTTACTACTGATAAACCACTACGAACAAAAGTATTTTCAGGTGCAGGTGAATTGACAACTCACTTGTTAAGTCTCACAAATATTTTTTGACTCCCCTTGTGTCGAATCAATAGATTTGGGTTTTACTTCCATCGAAGACTGTTGCGATCCACTATACTTGTGGGTCATCACGCGCCATGACTTGAACTCAGAGACTATCATGGTGGCTAGATTGAGAGCCGTCTTGACATGTCCCATGGCTGCGCGACGAGCAGCCCTATCGGCATTGCGCTGATTCTCATACTCCTGCTGGTCATCACGCTGACGCTGACGAGTCACGACCTCATCAACAAACACTCCCTCTTCATTCTCCCTAAAGTGGCGTGATGACCCACAAGTATAGGGGGTGTATCGTAGTACTTTCGATAAATAAGAGTATCGAACCCAACGAGGAGCAGAAGGTGTTGATAAGCAGTTTCGATGAAGGAATAATTGTAAAATACTGAAAAATAGATTTGTAGGGGTTTTTGATATTGCAGACAAATAAAGTGCGAGTAAATAAAATGCAGTAGTAATAATTGCAGCGAGTGGCCCAATCCTTTCTTCAGTAAAAGACAAGACGGTGGGTTTACTTATGATTAACAAACTTTCTCGAGGACACGCGGGAGATTTCTGTCAAGTGCTTTTGTTCCATGCAGCTGAATAATGTTAGGTGTTTTGATAAGTGTTGTGTGGGTGAACCTATGCTAATGTACCGTCTCATCCAAGACTAATACGTACTTGTGATTATACCCCTTGCAAGCATCCGCAACTACAAGAAACTAATTAAGAAATAAATCTAACCATAGCTTTAAACTCCGGGATCCTACGCTCCCTCGTGTAATGGTTTCCTAACGGGGGTTTAGGTTTTTGTCACTCCGGAAACCCCACAATTAGTAGCCAAATACACGATGCATTACCTTAGGCCCATAAATGGTGAAGTATCATGTAGTCGACGTTCACATGACACCACTAGGAGAATAACACCACAACTTAAATATCAAACATTAAATATTATTCAACATTACTTCACTACTAACAACTTGAGTTCTCCCATGTCCTCACGAACAACACGAACTAATCACAAGACATCATATGGATCCTAATCAGAGGTAATATAATGGATGATAACAATCTGGTTATAAAGTGCAAACACCGATAAATCTCACAAGCATCAACTACTAACAAGTAATTCACACCGGGAGAGAGATCTAATGTAAAACAACGATAGAGGCCCCTAATTGTTACAGCGGGATGACGGTGGATGATGACGATGATGGTGATGGTGATGATGATGACGATCTTGATGATGCCCGGAGTGATGACGGTGACGATGGCGGTGATTTCCCCTCTCCGGGGAGGAATTTCCCCGGCAGATTTCTCCCTGCCAGAGAGTTTTTATCTCTCGGGTGTTTTCCGCCCCGAGGCGGCGGCGGAATAATTCTTCGACAATGGTATGAGGCTTAGGATTCCCTCAGGGCCAAGTACGCCAAAAATATCCACCAGGGGTGGGCCAGGGTGGCCACACCACGTGGTGGCGTGGCCAGGGGGCGCGCCATCTCATGGTGTGGGCCCCTGGTGGCCCCCTATGGCTCTCCTTCTGGCTGGACTCCTCCTCTGGACTTCTAAGACACCCTGGATGTCCCCCTTCTTCTTCTGATCTTCTGAAATATGGTATCTCGACGGTGCTTTTTCCATCAGATTTCTAGTTCCGGTGTTTATTCTCCAAAAATTATGAAACATGCAAAATAAGATAAAATAACATAAGGGATGCATCATAACATGAAATATATCGCTGAATAACGGAAAATTATGATATAAAATAGTGATGCAAAATGGACGTATCAACTCTCCCCAAGCTTAGACCTCGCTTGTCGCTAAGCGAAACTGAACTCAGTAAACATGACCACAGGTTTATGGAGTGAAGAGTCGATAAATAAAATACGGACAAGAAGCATCACATTTATCTATGCACCAATAATTATAGACAGCAACTTTCTCTCATATAACTTAACTTGGAACGAGTAATGGGAGTCACAAACAAAGATGCAAAAGAGAGAATCAAAATTGGTGATGGCAAACTTTGTTCTTGGTCAGAGAACATTTAATGATATCATACTTATCTTAGGTGAAGTCTTTATAACAAGGTTTATATTGTAGAGCTTAAAATGTTTAATTATAACAACTCTTTTATAGTGATTCATAGCTTTCAAAGTAATATTCATTCAGATAATAAAGCATGTGCTAAACAAAGAAGGATAGAAAACATGATTGAATAACTCAACATATAGATGGTGTGATCACAAGAACTCAAATGCTTGCCGGAGACAGAAGGAAATAGGTTTACTGACTCAACATAAAAGTAAAAGATAGGTCCTTCGCAAAGGGAAGCATTGTCCACTCATGTGCTAGAGATTTTATTTTAATAAACAGAGGTATAAAATGCATGACACTCCTCCCATCCATCTTACGCAAACCATGGCTAACCGAATCCTCGGGTGCCTGCCAACAATCACAAACCGTCGAGGAGTGTCTAAATTTTGAGAGAGTTGTATGCTTATGTCTACAAATGGCAAATAAAAAATACAGTACGTCACAAGCCAACTAGACTCACAAGAGCGGCTCCCACAGAAGGACGCAACTGGTATAGAAGGTCACCCCTCTTTCTCTTTTGTTTACACAATTATGCTTTGACTGATAAATCAGGGGCAAAAAGAGTGAAGAGAATTTGTATGGGGTTGGGAACCCCGCTACCAGTTCTTCTAGCATTCGGATAAGCGGATGAAGCCACTAGTCCAGGTGTGTGAGTCCAATCAACAAGTGAGATAAAGATTCTCTATTTGCGTCCTCATGAGCTAAAACGGTGTCGAGACATCGTAGTAGTTTTCATAGACGGGGGTGCCATGAGACTACGGTAGAGACGTGGGGTAACGGGATAGCGTAGTAACACAGAACACAGGATTTTACCCAGGTTCGGTACGTCGCGACAGTACGACGTGCCTACTCCTGCACTTCTCACTAATTGGGACTAAATCCCGTAAACAGGGTTACAATGTGAGGGTTTTAGATCTAAGCTACTCGACGAGGATGAGCGTCTCGGCGAGTTGGCGTAGAGCTTCTCTGTTGTTCTCTCCTTTGTTGGTTGTTTTGTTTATCTCCCATCCGGCTTTATATAATAGCCGGATTAGGGCTTACAGAATAGGAAACCTAGAAAACTACGGTAACTTGTAACTTGGAAAACAAGGAATCCGTCTTCTCCTCCAAGCCAGATCACATGGGCCGTGATCCGGGTTCTTCTAGAATCCGGCTTCTGTGCGTCGGATTACTGGGCCGCCTAATGGACCTAAGCCCACTACCACTTAGGCCACCCTGGTAATCCGGCACTTTGTCTACCATCTTCTATACCCCTATTTGGTATATATCCGACAGTAGCCCCCAAGAAGGATCGAAACTCTGATTCTCCGCCGTTCGCCAAATATTCTTTGTCCGAGAAATATCGATTCAGCAGTCTTGATTCTTCTTATTCCTCTTTTTAAAAAAGATGGTGACATGAAACTCGGAATCCTGAAAATCCGGCTTTTCTCTCACGATCCTTCGCGGAGAAGAAACTTCTTACGTCAGCGCACTCAACCATGCTGACGTAAGCGACGTTTGAGATTTTACTCGGAAAAAACCAGAAACATATCTCTGACAGATTCTCGCGAGAAACGAGGAGATAACCATCATTACCCTGTCGTTTCATTTCCCGGATTTTCCGGCGAGTGACACGCGGCAAACATCCAACGGTCAAAATAGCCGTTGGCGCGTATCTTGACGGATTTCTAGCTATAAATAGCCATCCTCGTCCTCAACGAAAACCTTCCGCACTCTCACCGCTCTCGCCATTGACGCGCACAAGCTCCCAAGCGACGCACTGTCCCGAGCACTCCTCACCTCCAAGCACCGGAAACGAACCGCGCCGCCCGAAAATGGCAGGCTCACCGTCTTCGCCCACTCGCGCCGCCATCAACGACCTCATCAGCGACCTAGATCCCCAAGTTGGGTCACCCAAGCACGCCGGCGACGAGCCGGAGAAATCCGCGGCCTCCGCGGCGGGCGGAGAAAACCTATCCGCCGCCGCGGACGTTGCGGGCGCGAGCTCCGCCGCTTCCCCGCCGTTTGCTCCTGAAACGGCGGAGGAGAAGATCCTGTTTCAAGTCAACGAACACACTGCGACTGAAGAAGTAGAATTTGTCGGCGACTGGAATCCGAGTAACTCTTCCCTCGTCCTCCTTCGACAAATGTCAAAAGAGGGATTAATAGTTAAAGGCAAATGGCGAAAATCAGATGGTGAGCTCGAGCCCAGACCAAAAGACGGAGAATGTGTCCTCCTTACATCTCACATTACGCGAGGTATGGGTTTACCTCCTTCTGCCTTCTTCATATACATCCTTAACTATTACGGCGTCCAACCGCATAACCTCTCTCCAAACTCCATCCTCTATCTAGCTAGCTTCCAAGCTCTTTTTGAGGGATATCTCGGAATAACTCCTAGTCTAGATTTTTGGCAATACTGTTTTGAAGTAAAGCATAACATCACAGAAGGTATTTCCCCTATCTGTGGAACTATATCTTTCATTCTTCGAAAAAATAGAGAGGATTGGTTCCCGAGAATACAAATGCCAGAACCCACCAAATCCTGGCTGGGTTCTTTCTTTTATCATCAGGACATCCCATTCCCTGGCAAGGAAATCGGGGTTCCTTCATTCGTTAATTCCGCCGCCATTCCTCGAGAGAGTTGGACAGTTGAAGCAGTTGAGACATTGCCGGAAAATTTAATGAAGATAAAGCGCCGTATTGCCAAGCTTACTTCTTCCAAACCTTCCTTAACTGGGAAAGACACTGTTTTATGCTGGTTCGGACGTCGCATTCAGCCCCTTTCATTTCGTTCTCGGCTTCTTTGCGAATACCAAGGGCCAGAAGATAGCATGAGGGGAACAGATAAAGCCTATACCAAGAAAGATTTTATAAAGCGGCTTCATCAGCTGGTTGCCTCCAGCGCCCAAATCGAAGAAAACCTAGCCATTTATCACGTGGAAAATCGAGTTCCTAAGGTATTTATACTTTCCTTGTTTCCGAGTTTTCCTCAGATTAACTTGTATCTCCGCCTTTTAATATGTTGTTAATTCTTTCCCAGTTCAACGAACTCGGAGGAAATGATCTTGCTTCCGATGCCGAACTCAGCGAACTACATGCTAGGTTTTACAACGACCGGAAGCGCAAAAGGCAGGTGACTTTCGAGAAAATGGTAACTGTTGACGGAATTCCTATCGCCACATCCAGGTATTTTACCGGGGTTTTCCTAGTTACCATCCTCCTTCAGTTCTTCGAGATTTTTAACTCTCGGATATTCTTCTTTCAGTCTTGCCCCAACTCCTTTGAAAACAAAGAAGCTGAAGAAACATAAGACTGCTATCAAAGAAGAATCTTCTTCCGCAGCCATGGGCCCGAGGGGTAGAACGGAAGCACAGACAGGTGGAAATCTCCGGACCTCTGCTGGAAACGAACCCGACTCCAATTTGGACAGTAACATCCGGATAAAAGAAGAACCGTTCGACGATCTTGGATATATTCGTCCGGAGGCTAAAAAATTCTTCGCTCATGCCCCTCTAATTCGTCCTTGGCCACAGGGCGGATTAGTTGTTCGCAATGATATTATATTTTCCCCTCACCAGGGCTTACAAGATGGCCTTCATCACGTTGGGATTCTTTTCGCTGAATATGCCAAAGAATTCAACGAGAACTTGGCCGACTTGCGAGAAATGAGCCAGGTGACACCTCTAGCCCCCAAGCATTAAGTTGAAAACCTGAATTCTTCTTAATGTTTCTTCATATGCTTGTTCATACTTAAGCATTTGGCTTTCATTTCCGTATTCAGCATTCCGTAGATGCCATAAACTTGGAAGTTTTTAAGAAGCTTAATCTCAAAAGTAGAGAAGTAAAAACCCTTCGATCTATGATTGAGTTGAAAAGCAACGAGCTGGCGTCATCTCAGCTAAAATTATCTAAAACAACAGGTATGTATTCTCTGCAGTTTTTATCCGGATAACATTTTTCCCGAATTTTCATAAGCTCGAAATGTTTTTGTGTCCCCTAGCTGCTTTAGCAAAAGCCAACAAAGTAGCCAAGGACGCTAGCAATGCATCTCAGCTCCGTGCAGAAAACTCGAGCCTTCGCAAGGAACTTATGAAAGTTCAAAAAGACCTGGAAGCCAGTAATCTGGCCCTTGGGATTGCTCAATCCCAGACTTCTTTTCAAGCGGCGGAAAATAAATCTATTATCCATGATTTCGAAAGTATGCTATTCCCGCGCATGAAAGAAGGCACCGAAATTGATAAGGTTCTTGGTAAGTTAGTTCCTTTTACCAATTTCTCCATGTCTTACTTTCCTTTATTTTGTGGCCTAAACTCGTTTCTGCCATCAAAACAGGGAATATTCCAGGCATTTCTCGGATTGAGAAAATCCGAGCTTTTGGAGAGGTATGGAACGCAATCAGAAATGCAGGAATGCAATTGATTAACAAATTCCTTCCCGCAAGTACTATAGAATTCTCAGAAGTTTACAAACTCCCGGGTGCCATCATGGAAGTTGCAGGATCAAAGGAATTCATCCTACGCTCCGCTGCACGAGGTGGTGCGCGCATGGCACTAGGCCTTATGCGCCTGCATTATCCTGATGCGAAATCTTGGCGCGTGGCCTCTGGTGTCCCTCAAGGGTATACAGAGAATCAGCGAACCGCCATCTTTGATGAAGTCAAAGGCCACGCCACCAAGATTGCTTCCATGGTTAACATTTCTATCACTTATCCAGAAGAAGAGGTTCCCGCAGTCCCCGAAGATGAAAGCAGCGAGGAAGACTCGGATGCTTGAAGGACTGCCTTTAACCTGGATGATGGATTTGTATAATAGGAGCGCTATTTTTACACTGTAATTCATATTGTAACGCTTCTATTTCATTTGTCGAAACAAGAACTCCGCCTTTTGCAGATTTGAATTATGAAATTCCTTGCAAGTTTGTCGGGTTGAATTATTCCTTTATCTACTAAGTTCTCTGGCAAATGTGTTTTGACTGTCTTTAGTGTTTGAAATGACTCGATAGCATTATGATCGTCATGACGAGTAACTGGGTATAACCAATCAGTTAAAACTCGGAAACATGGACCATACTAAAGGCATTTTTACTAACCAGATCCAGTGACCCAACATACATTCGATCAGGTAATGCTTAAAGATTTGTAAGGAACTTTCTTGAAACTTGGGCACGCAGGCACAATCCGAGTTTCCTTTAGCCATTAACAGGCTGAAATCATTCAGTTTTTTAACGCCGAGCACGCAGGCACAATTCGGGTTAACATTGAGTATTTTGTAAGATCATTGGGAAATAGAAAAGTTGGAAACATGCTTTTACTATAGCAAAACTTGTAAAAAACATGGATATCAGAATTCCAATGACTTTATTTCATGATCTCAAAAGATGTTTACATAGATATTGAACTAAGTATAGAAGGGACGTAACTGCTGGATGCTCCAAGGCCTCTTTGTCTCTCCTAGCTCATCATCTATCTTTCTCTTTCTTTTGTGATTCGGTTTCTCGGGATCGTCTTCCGTATCTCGAATGTCAACAAGATAGTATGATCCATTTTTCATGGCTTTACTTATGACAAATGGCCCTTCCCATACTGGGGCTAATTTGTGCTTCCTTTGCTGCACCAACCTCAGCACTAGGTCACCTTCTTTAAAAGAGCGATGCCTGATTTTCCGACTATGGTAACGTCTCAAACCCTGCTGGTAAATGGCGGATCTTTGAAGCACAAGCTCCCGTTCCTCTTCTAGGAGATCAACGGCATTCTGTCGTGCCTCTTCGGCGTCTAATTCGTCAAAATCTTGCACTCTTGGGCTATCATGGATCATATCTGTTGGGAGGATAGCTTCCGCGCCATAAACTAGGAAAAACGGGGTTTGCCCAGTTGACCTATTTGGCGTCGTTCTTATACTCCAAATCACGGAAGGTAGCTCTTCTACCCATGCTCCGGCCGCTCTGTGAAGAGGAGTTTCGAGTCTTGGGCGTATTCCTTGCAGGATTGAGCTATTCATTCGCTCAACCTGTCCATTGGATTGCGGGTGTGCCACAGATGCTAGATCTAGGCGAATTTCCGTTTGTCGGCAATATCTTGCCAACTCTCCGATGGAGAAATTTGTCCCGTTGTCGGTTATTATGCTGTGTGGCACACCGTATCTCATCACCAAGTCAATGATGAAATTTCTAGCAGTTGCACCATCCAGCTTTTTGATGGGTTTGGCCTCCACCCATTTGGTGTACTTATCCACTGCTACTAGCAAATGAGTAAGTCCACCTCTTGCAGTTTTGAACGGTCCCATCATATCTAGCCCCCAGACCGCAAACGGCCACGTAATAGGGATAGTTTTAAGTGCTTGGGCCGGCAAATTGGTCTGCTTAGCGTAATATTGACATCCTGCACATGTGTTAACTATATGCTCGGCATCTGTCTTGGCTGTTAGCCAGAAAAAACCCGCGCGGAATGCTTTTTTGACTATGCTTTTTGATTGAGCATGATGTCCGCAATCGCCGGCATGGATTTCTTCCAGTATTTCTCTTCCTTCTTCTGGTGAGATGCACCGCTGAAAAATTCCATAAGTACTGCGTTTATATAAGCAGCCGTCAATTACTGTGTATCCTTTGCATCGACGCTGTATTTGTCTTTGCAAGACTTCGTCTGCTCCTTCCGGGTACTTCTGATTGACTAAGAAGTTTAAGTACGGAATTGTCCAGTCCGGTTTAACGATCATGACTTCAATCGATTCAGACGCCAGAGGGTAATCAACGTCTCCACCTTTTATGGATGGCTCATGTAAGTGCTGAACGAATACTCCTGGCGGTAAGGTTTTTACCCTTTCTGATCCCATGCGGGCTAGCGCATCCGCGTTCCAGTTTTCCTCCCTTTTGATGTGAAGGACCTCGAATCCAAAGAAACAGATGGCGAACTCGTCTACCGTTCTCCGATATTCGGCCATTATAGGGCTTTTTGCGTCCCAGGTTTGGTTGAGCTGATGCTGCACCAAATCCGAGTCGCCATAGCACAGGATGCGCTTTACTCCTATTTCTTTTGCAATATGCAAGCCGTGAAGCAGAGCTTCGTATTCTGCCACGTTATTACTGGCGTTGAAGTGTATTTGCAACACGTACTCCATTGTGTCTCCCTTAGGAGATTTTAAGACTACGCCAGCCCCAGCTCCTTCTTTCATCTTGGATCCGTCAAAGTGCATGATCCAGTACTCGGACTCCGGCATTGGTGTTTTTTCCATTGCTTCTGTCCAGTCGGCAACGAAATCTGCCAAAACCTGCGATTTTATGGCCGTCCTTGGCTGGTACTTAATGTCGAAGGCTGTCAGCTCAATGCCCCATTTGGCTACTCGGCCGGTTGCCTCTGCATTGTTTATAATGTCTCCTAGTGGTGCTTTACTAACCACTGTTATGGAATGCCCTTGGAAGTAATGGCGTAGTTTTCTAGATGCGAAAAATACACCATACGCCAGTTTCTGGTAATGTGGGTACCTTTGTTTTGACTCGGGAAAAACTTCGCTTATGTAGTATACCGGATGTTGGTCTGGTATGCTTTGTTCTTCCTTTAACCGTTCCACAACGATTACCGCACTAATAACCCGATTTGTAGCCGTAAGGTACAATAACATGGGCTCTTCGTCTTTTGGGGATGCCAAAATCGGAGCTTTCATCAAGGTTTCCTTCAACTGAGTCAGCGCCGCATCGGCCTCTTCTGTCCATTCGAACTTGTCGGATTTTTTCAGCAGCTTGTAGAGTGGTAATGCTTTATCCCCCAGCCGACTAATAAATCTACTAACGGCAGCTGCGGAACCCGTCAATCTTTGGACATCTTTGACGCAGGTAGGTTTTTTGATGTTCAAGATTGCCTTGATCTTTTCCGGGTTAACTTCTATTCCTCTGTGAGAAACGATGAAACCCAGAAGTTTTCCTGAAGGAACCCCGAATACGCACTTAGATGGATTCAACTTCATCTTGTAGGTGCGTAAGTTTTCGAAAGTTTCTCGCAAATCCTCAAGGAGTGTGTCTTTTTCCTTGGTTACGACAGCAATATCGTCCACATAAACATGGACATTTTTTCCAATCTGACTATGCAAACAACGTTGCATGCAACGCTGGTAGGTTGCACCTGCGTTCTTCAGGCCAAACGGCATGGTTACGTAATAGTACATCCCGTATGGGGTTATGAAAGAAGTCTTAATTTTATCTTCCTTTTTCATGCGTATTTGGTGGTACCCGAAGTATGCATCCAAAAAGCACAAAAGCTCAGAGCCTGCGGTGGCATCTATTATTTGATCGATTCGCGGTAATGCAAACCTATCTTTCGGACACAATTTGTTCAAGCCTGTGTAATCTATACACATTCTAAGAGCAGTAGTGTCTTTCTTCGGTACTAATACCGGATTTGCGGACCAGTCAGTATGGATTACTTCCTTGATGAAATCCGCTGCTAAAAGCCGGATAATTTCCTTGCCAATAGCCTTCCGTCTTCTTCCGTCAAATCGACGGAGACCTTGTTTGACGAGTTTTGATCCAGGAATAACCTTAAGTTGGTGCTCAGCAAGTTCCCTGGGTACACCTGGCATGTCAGCTGGACACCAGGCAAAAATATCCCAGTTCTCACGGAGGAACTTGATGAGCTCGCCTTCCTATTTGTCAGTCATCCCAGTCCCTACGACGACAAATTTTGTCGGATCTTGGGGATCTAGGATTACCTGTCTTGTATTCTCGGATGCCTTGAAGCTGTCTGTTGGCTTCCGAGTTTCTTTTCCTGCCGGCATTTCTGACGGCGATACCTCCTTGGCTAATTCCTTCAGTTCTTCCTTTGCTATGACTCTCTGAGCGCAAAGGGCGTTTTCTTTCTCCAACTCGTTTGCCAGCTTGAAATCACCTGCTATAGTGATTACTCCTCCCTTGGGTCCTGGCATCTTCAGCTTGTTATAAATATAACAGAATCTTGCCATGAATTTGGCGAAAGCTGGACGTCCGAGTATTGCGTGATACACGCTTTCGAACGGCACTACTTCGAAGGATACTTTTTCCTGCCGGAAGTGGTCTTTATCTCCGAAGGTGACATCTAGGGAAATTTCTCCTAGGGATCGTGCTTGCCTGCCAGGGACAATACCATGGAAGCGTATGTTGCTGTAGTTGAGCTGAGACTCGGAAATCTTCAGATGCTTCAGTGTATCCAGGTACATTATGTTAATGCTGGATCCTCCATCCATCAGCACTCTTCTTAGCCTAGTATTTTGAACAATAGGGCTTACAACAAGAGCTTGTGTGCCGGGTTCAGGGATATTTCCGGGATGATCAGACTGATCCCAGATTATCGGTGTGTTGGAGTACTTCAAGAATTTCGGGGTTGCTGGAACAACCGCGTTTATTTCTCGAAGTGTTCTTTTGGCCACCTTTGCTGACGGGGTTGCTAAGAAAGTTAGCATTGCTTCTCCATCAACTCTCGGAAACTTGGGTTCGCCTTTGCGCTGTTGTTCCTGGATTTTTTCGTCAGTGTCCGATTCACTGTCTTCTTTGTCAGCTTCTGGCTTTTGTTTGGCGGGTTTCCTTTTGGAACCCTTCCCCTTACTTCCGGCTCCTGTACTGCCTTTCATGTGCTTATTCAGCCGGCATTGCGCGTTTGTATGGGTGGGTTTCCAAAATTGCGAGTGGTGAACACAAGGTTCCGACTTAATCCTTTCCCACTCCTCTGGAGTGTAGTTGATTGGATCTGGGTTGCGTCCTTTCCACTTGTTTCCCTTTTCTCCTCCAAAGGCTATGTTCACCTCTTTGGGTTTCGTCGTTGTTTCTGGAGTGGCTTTTTTGTCAGAACGAGGGGTTTTCTTGGCAAGTATCAGAGATTCAATATTGCCTCCTCTTGCTCTGATGTCATCCTCGGCTGCAGCATGCTCATTGGCGGTTGTAAGCATAGATCCGAGATCCTTGTGCTTTTTGGAACCAACCATGAACGGTACGAGTCCGGGTTTTAGGCCATTGACGAAAGCATGCATTGCTTGTACGTCAGTTACTCCAGAGCAACTATTCTTCATTGCTGTCCATCTGGAGATGAAATCCACGTATGGTTCATCCTCAAATTGCGTGCAACGGTTTAGCTGGTTGATGCTGTTCGGGCGTTTGTATGTTCCCCGAAAATGCTGAGTAAATACTCTAGCCATATCGTCTCAGCTATCGACTGTTCGTGATGGTAATCCATTGATCCAATCTCTGGCTCCGTCCAGCGGCATTAGGGGAAGAAACTTGACAGCTTCCAAGTCTGTCCCATTGTTGATCTGGACGGCTGTATAGTAATCCGAGAGCCAGGTATCCGGGTTTGTGCTGCCAGTGTATTTCTGGTACGTTGGACCGACCTTGGCGAAGCCAGAATGCAGCATTATTCTTCGGATCCTGTCGGTAAAACATTTAGGACCAAAGTATAGATCATCCTTTTCTGCTCTGTCAATGTGTGCAGAATATCTTCCGGCTGAATGGACAGAAGGGGATCTGCTCCTTTCTCTTCCATTGTTGCGCGAACGCGCTTTTCCGGGATTGTTTCTATCTCTTCCGTGATCACGCCCTTTTGGATTAGGCGGAGTTCTACTCCTGTGCCTTTCTTTGTCCTTAGGCGGTGTCCGGGATCTCTCACGCCTGTGAGGTATATCATATCTTCCAGCTTTCTCAGTTGGGTTTCTCGGAGGTGGCATTATTTTGCCGTCCTTCCGGTGTTTGTCTTCCCGATCATGGGGTTTATGCCCATCTTTCGGGAGATGGGATCCGGTCCTAGACACTGCATCCCGGTTGTCGGGGTTTTTCTTGTCTTTTCTCGGATCCTCTTTTTTATCTTTTGAGTTGTCTGAATCCCCGTGTTCTTCCGGTCCAGGTGCTCCAGCAGCGCAAGTAGCTGTCTTGCATAAGGCGGAGTTATCATGCAACCTCCCTGATTGCTCTTGGGCGCGCTGTTGTTGTTGCAATGCTTTCCCTAGGAAAGCATACACCCCTTGGAGTTTTTCCCCGTTGGAATACAGATCATTGTTAAGAATCGCGAACGCTGCTTCCGCATTTTCTGCTGCGGTCTTGTATATTGGTTCGCCCTTGGCATCTTTGCCGTTTACCTGCTTTTGCCAAGATGGGTTATGGAACCTTTCTTTTGGCGGCAGTTCTTCCGGTCTTGCGATTCCGGGTAACCTAGTAGGTTTTAGGGCGGATCTATTCTTTCTCTCGTACTCCTCTATTTCTTCCTTCATGACCTTGATGTCATTATGGGTTTGTTGGAGATGTTGCCGAGATCTGAGTAGATGTTGCTGTTGCCGTTGGAAAGCTTGTCTCCTGGCTTCCAGCATCTCAGGGGGTTCGTCTGGTCCCACTGGTGTTTGCAATAGCTCTTGCTCTTCCTGTTCCGTCATTGGCGGAGCAGTGATTTCTTTGGATTTCTTCTCCGCAGGCTTTGTTCCGCTAATATCTCCAACTTCCAGGTTTTCATCAGCGAGATCAGCTGATTTTTTCTTCCGGATTTTGTATTGGAGTTTTTTAGCAGCACGGTGCTTTTTCTTGGAAGAGGGAGGTTTTTTGACAGGTTCGTCTTCTGTCATCTCCTTGACACTGGGGAATACCGGAGAAGTTTCTCCGTCTTCTCTCTCTTCCTCTGGCGGAGGGGTTTTAGGGCTTTCCTGGCTGCCGGCGTCCGTGGTATCAGCCGGTTTCGCCATTAGAACTTCATGGAATCCCTCTTGAAAGGACTTAACCTTTCTTACGAAGGCGTCCTCATCTTCGTCTTCGGAGTCGAAGTTATCCGATCCGGTTTCTGACTCCAATCTCGCCTCAATGGCGGCAAGCACGGATTCTGCTTCCGAATTCATCGTCTTGTTGACGGATGTCGGATCTTCCGCCTCTGTGACGGGTGTTTAATCTTCCGTCTCCATGACGGGTGCGTTGTTGTCTGCCTTTTGCACGGGATTCCCGTCATCCGTGTTTTCGGCAATTTCGGATTGCACCATGCCGATAAAGTGTGTATCACTTTTTTGTCGGCGATCTGAGCAGAATCCGGCATCATAGTCATCTTCGACTGGGTATAGGGCGGGTGGGATAAATTTGCTTCCACCGCAAAACCCCATTGCTTCTGCAGTTAGCCCGATAAAGATGTTAGCAGATCCTATCGGTAACACGCAGGCACTTACCAGGTGGTTTTGCGCCGGTATGTAGGATCCGTTGTCGAGGAAGCGCCCGACGTCGTTGTCGAACTCCAAGCTTCCGACAGTGATTGATCTTCCGATTCCGCCAAGTATCCCAGATCGGAATCTTACGCCTGACGTCGTTTGCCCCACGGTGGGCGCCAACTGTCGAGACATCGTAGTAGTTTTCATAGACGGGGGTGCCATGAGACTACGGTAGAGACGTGGGGTAACGGGATAGCGTAGTAACACAGAACACAGGATTTTACCCAGGTTCGGTACGTCGCGACAGTACGACGTGCCTACTCCTGCACTTCTCACTAATTGGGACTAAAGCCCGTAAACAGGGTTACAATGTGAGGGTTTTAGATCTAAGCTACTCGACGAGGATGACCGTCTCGGCGAGTTGGCGTAGAGCTTCTCTGTTGTTCTCTCCTTTGTTGGTTGTTTTGTTTATCTCCCGTCCGGATTTATATAATAGCCGGATTAGGGCTTACAGAATAGGAAACCTAGAAAACTACGGTAACTTGTAACTTGGAAAACAAGGAATCCGTCTTCTCCTCCAAGCCAGATTATATGGGCCGTGATCCGGGTTCTTCTAGAATCCGGCTTCTGTGCGTCGGATTACTGGGCCGCATAATGGACCTAAGCCCACTACCACTTAGGCCACCCTGGTAATCCGGCACTTTGTCTACCATCTTCTATACCCCTATTTGGTATATATCCGACAAACGGGAACACAGAACATGAGTAATTTGAAAGTTTTAAAGGTAGCACATGAGCAATTTACTTGGAGTGGCGGTGAAATACCACATGTAGGAAGGTATGGTGGACACAAATGGGAAGGTTTTGGGGTTTAAGGTTTGGATGCACGAGAAGCATTCCCTCTCAGTACAGGGTTTTTGGCTAGTAAGGTTGGGTAGCAAGCATAAGAGTTGAGGTAAAACAAACAAATATACATATGATGAAACCAATCATGGAATCTTCATTGAAATCCCAAGCGATCTTAACTTGTGAATACTAAGTTTATGAGCTAATAGGCAAATTCCTGTTTCTTATACTAGCATCTCATATTATTATTTCTACTGACCCAGATCTTCATTGGACACGGATGCTGTCGCTGATATTATTTGATTGCTGGTTTCTCTTGGAGTTTATCATCGATCAGATGATTGTTAATTCAGGCAAGCTACTCCTACACCTTCCTATATTGGTACGAGCTTTGTGTGGATATATCGGGGCTATTGCGTTGGTGTCGGTATGCGGTGATGGATCCGTAGGAGCCACCGATACGAACCGGGCCTAGCACGTGTATGCGCATGGATAATGAACTCGTGTTTTTATAAAGGAAAACTTGGTACTACGAAGGTGATCATATTGTACCGGTCACAGTTCAGGTATGGGACTGACTGAGCTCTCTGTGAGGGGCGGCCCTTGTTCGGGAAAGTGTCGGTGATGGATCCTTAGGAGCGACCGACATGAGTAGGTTAAGGTGTCCGGTGTCTGAGGAGGTCAAAAAGCTCTGCTCTTCTGGAGCCTGTGTGGTACTGGTCGAGGCTGTCGATGTCGGAGTACCCCTCTTAAGAGTGTAAAAGTGTGAATTTCACCCCTGTGAGTCCCGGGTAGGGAACCTTGTCTTCATGTGTGGCACCATGAGTTTTAACCTGCTTAATAACTTAACAACACAATTGTTTATTGTATTTCGAAAACCTAGTGTATTTTACAACGTATATGAAAGTGTATGAATAGTTTGCTGAGTATGTTTATCGTACTCACCCTTGCACCCTTGTTTTTATTAGAGTTTGCAGCGGAAGACGTGGTCGTCCAAAGAGTAGGCTGGACCAGTTGGGTGGGAAACGTGTAGAGAACATCTTTATTAGTCTTATAAATGTAATAATCTTGTAATTTGAGTAAATGAGCTATTTGAGATTTTGGTTTATCCTGCTTTTCTATGCCTTGCACGTGTATAGGCTTCGGTCTATAGGCGTGTGGCGTCTGTCATTCTCCCAGGCCCGGTCTCGGGGCGTGACAGTAAAGGTGGTATCAGAGCGCAAAGTTTAGGTCACACGGGGAAATAAATTGGTAGATCGCTAGATAATTTTTATACTAACCTTTGATTCCTTTGGTTGTCGTTTGTTAGATTTCTGGTTTGATTGTTTGGTAAAATCACTAGTTCTTTTACACTGTTAGTTTAGTTATGCGGCAAACTTTTGTTATTCTAACATTTAGAGATATTTGCTAAATTTGTGATTTGATTACTTGACAAAATCTTTGAAAAGAAAAAAACGTTTGTTTTTGGTGTTGAATTTTGGGGACGAAATTTTTATAAGGTGGGGAGGATGTAATAACCCTGGTTTTTAGCTTATTAACTAATTTTGGTAAAATGGTTTAGGCTGCAAATTATTATCTTTGTTTGACTAGTATCCATCGTTTAAGCAAATATAATGTGTGTGTGCATCCATGGATTAACTAGACGCTAGCTAGTTACACTAGTATACACGTTGTACCTAGAGGCAAGAAGAATGGAAGTGGAGCTTTGCCATGTTGACCATGCTTCACGAGTAGTACAAGCAAGCTAGAAGTTCTGGATGCAGACTTACTCATGAAGGAATGGAAAAGCTACGTGGCTTGATATTAAAAGGCCACAAACATCCAGGATTGGCAGCACACCAATCGGGAGAAGACTAAGCATCTACGTGGAGTTGTGCATGCTAGATAGCCTGTGGTCTATTGACACATCAAAAGATAATCATCAGGGCAGGACCTTGATATTTCAGTATGGCCATCCTCAGGGTTCTAGCATCCTATAAATAGGGCAGCACTCGGCTGCATCATCCATCGAGAGAGAGAGAGAGCCTGAGAGCAGAGCGAGAGCTAGAGAAAATGAGAGGGCATGTTGGCCAAGAATATACATATGCTTCCATGCGTATAAGTTTTGGTGGAGGTGCTGCTGAAATAATACTTAGAATGGAGGAGCTGGTGCGTAACTAGTTGGCGATGGTGGCAGAGAGCTCATCGCCATGAGCTAGTCGATGAATTAATGGAGGAACCGGCCGGCGAGTGGAGGTTCTGGCGAACCGAATTGCTGGTAGTATTCTTGTGGCGGCTATGTATGATACCGCCGCATGAGACTATATGCCGAGCCTAGCGTGTATTTGGAGTGGACACGGATGCCGTCGCTGATATTATTTGATTGCTGGTTTCTCTTGGAGTTTATCATCGATTAGATGATTGTTAATTCAGGCAAACTACTCCTACACCTTCCTATATTTTGTGGAATGTGTTTTGATGTTAATTTGCATGATACCATATTGGTACGAGTTTTGTGTGGATATATCGGGGCTATTGCGTTGGTGTCGGTATGCGGTGATGGATCCGTAGGAGCCACCGATACGAACGGGGCTTAGCACGTGTATTCGCATAGATAATGAACTGGTGTTTTCATAAAGGAAAACTTGGTACTACGAAGGTAATCATATTGTACCGGTCACAGTTCGAGTATGGGACTGACTGAGCTCTCCGTGAGGGGCGGCCCTTGTTCGGGAAAGTGTCGGTGATGGATCCGTAGGAGCGACCGACATGAGTAGGTTAAGGTGTCCGGTGTCTGAGTGGGTCAAAGAGCTCTGCTCTTCTGGAGACTGTGTGGTTCTGGTCGAGGTTGTCGATTTCGGAGTACCCCTCTTAAGAGTGTAAAAGTGTGAATTTCACCCCTGTGAGTCCTGGGTAGGGAACCTTGCCTTCATGTGTGGCACCATGAGTTTTAACCTGCTTAATAACTTAACAACACAATGCTTTATTGTATTTCGAAAACCTAGTGTATTTTACAACATATATGAAAGTGTATGAATAGTTTGCTGAGTATGTTTATCGTACTCACCCTTGCACCCCTTGTTTTTATCATAGTTCGTAGCGGAAGACGTGGTCGTCCGAAGAGTAGGCTGGACCAGTTGGATGGGAAACGTGTAGAGAACATCTTTATTAGTCTTGTAAATGTAATAATCTTGTAATTTGAGTAAGTGAGCTATTTGAGATTTTGGTTTATCCTGATTTTCTATGCCTTGCACGTGTATAGGCTTCGGTCTATAGGCGCGCGGCGGCTGTCATTCTCCCAGGCCCGGTCTCGTGGCGTGACACATAAAGTCAAAACCCAAACAATCAAACAGTTCAATAACAAGAGAATAATTCATAGGCATTTCATTACGTATAGAAATATTTCCAACCCTTTGACATTGGTCACAAGATAAAACAAACTTTTTAACATCTTTAAAGAGAGTAGGCCAATAAAAATCTGATTGTAAAACCTTATATGCAGTTCTATCTTCAGCGTGATGTCCTCCATAAGCACTACTATGATATTTTATCAATATCTCTTGTTGTTCATTTTCAGGAACACATCTTCGCATAATACCATCAACACCTTCTTTATATAAGTGAGGGTCATCCCAAAAATAATGCCTCAAATCATAGAAGAATTTTCTTCTTTGCTGGGATGTAAAGGTAGGAGGCAAATACTTGGAAACAATAAAGTTAGCATAATCAGCATACCATGGACTCTCTTGAGATGTCACTTTTATTGGAAAACTATCATTAACAGGAATAGGGTCATCAGAGATATTTTCTAATCTAGACAAATTATCAGCAACAGGATTTTCAGCACCCTTTCTATCCACAATATGTAAATCAAACTCTTGTAAGAGAAACACCAATCTAATAAGCCTAGGCTTAGCATCTTTCTTTTCCATAAGGTACTTAATAGCAGGATGATCAGTATGAATAGTAACTTTAGAATCAACAATATACTGCCTAAATTTATCGAAAGCAAAAAAACTACAGCTAGGAACTCTTTCTCAATGGTAGCACAATTCTTTTGAGCAGGCTCAAGAGTTTTACTAGCATAATGAATAACATTTAACTTCTTATCTATCCCCTGTCCAAGAACAACACCTACAGCATAATCACTAGCATCACACATAATTTCACGGTAAATTCCAATCAGGGGTTGAACAATAGGGGCAGATATTAAAGCCTTCTTTAAATTTTCAAAAACTTCTTTACAATATTCATCAAAAACAAAAGGTACATCTTTTTGAAGAAGATTAGTAAGAGGTTTTGATATTTTAGAGAAATCTTTAATAAACCTTCTATAGAAACCAGCATGACCAAGAATACTACGAATACCTTTGGCATCCCTAGGACAGGGCATTTTCTCAATAGCTTCAACTTTAGCTCTATCAATTTCAATACCTCTTTCAGAAATTTATGTCCAAGAACAATTCCTTCATTAACCATAAAATGACATTTCTCCCAATGAATAACAAGATTAGTCTCCTCACATCTCTGCAAAACTTTATCAAGATTCTGCAAACAATTATCAAAAGAAGTTCCATAGACGGAGAAATCGTCCATGAAGACTTCCACAATTTCTTCACAAAAACAATGAAAGATAGAAGACATGCATCTTTCAAAAGTAGCAGGAGCATTACATAAACCAAAATGCATACGTCTATAAGCATAGGTTCCAAAAGCACAAGTGAAAGTTGTTTTCTCTTGATCAGGCTTCCTAACAGCAATTTGAAAGAACCCAGAATAACCATCAAGAAAGAAGAAATGAGTTTTCTTAGACAACCTTTCTAACATTTGATCAATAAAAGGTAAAGGATAATGAGATTTCTTAGTAACCTTATTAACTTACCTAAAATCAATACACATCCTATAACCAACCACTACTCTTTGAGGAATAAGTTCATTATTTTCATTTGGCACAACAGTCATCCCTACTTTCTTAGGGACACAATGCACATGACTAACCCATCTACTATCAGCAATAGGATAAATAATACCAGCATCAAGGAGTTTCAATACCTCATTTCTTACCACATCCTTCATCTTATGATTTAAACGACGTTGATGCTCAACAACTGGCTTTGCATCAGGTTCAATATTAATAGCATGCTGACATATAGTAGGAGAAATCCCCTTCAAATCATCAAGAGTATAACCAATAGAACCTCTGTGTTTTTTCAATATTCCCAATAATCTCTCCTCTTCTTTACCAGAAAGTTTAGAACTAATAATAACAAGATATAATTTTTTATCATCAATATGAGCATATTTAAGATTGTCAGGCAAAGGATTTAAATCAAAAATAGGATTTTCCTTGGGTGGTAATGTAGTACCCAAGTCTTCCATCGGTAAATTATGTTTCAACATCGCTGGCTGATATAGGAAAATCTCATCAATTTCGTTTCTTTCTTCCCTAAAGACAACACTTCCGTGGTATTCCATGTATTATTGCAAAGGATTGTTAGGAGCAAGAGCAATAACAGCCAAGTGTTCAAGTTTATAGTTCTCATTAGGTAATTCAGCTTCATAAGGTCCTTTAGCAAATTTGGAGAAATTAAATCCATAAGACTCTCCATCAAACTTTGTAAGGATTTTATCCTTTTTACAATCTATAACAGCACCACAAGTGTTTAAGAAAGGTCTACCAAATATAATAGGACAAGTATCACTAGCAGAAGTGTCTAGTACTAGAAAATCGGCAGGATATTTAGTTTTACCACATAAGACCTCCACATATCTAACAATACCAATCGGAGAAATAGTTTCTCTATTAGCGAGTTGAATAATCACATCAATGTCTTCAAGTTCACAAGAACCAACTTCATGCATGATTTCTTTATAAAGCTCATAAGGAATAGCACTAGAACTAGCACCAATATCACACGAACCATAATAGCAATGATCACCTATCCTCACAGATAGCACAGGAACACTAGGTTTCCTAGTTTTACCAGGATGAGAGACAATATTAGAAGCATCTTCACAAAATATAATGTGTCCCTCTTCTACATTTTCAGAAACAAGGTCCTTTACTATTGGTACTGTAGGTTCTATAGTTATTTGTTCTTCGGGTTCTACAGGTTTACTTGCACTTTTATTAACCACACTAGCTAACATAGAATGTTCTTTTACCTTAGCAGGGAAAGGCATTTTCTCAGTATAACGTTCAGGCACAATAGAATCAACAGTATGAACTTCTATATCTCTAGCAGGAACACAATTAACAGTATCTTTATAAGGAGCATGGTACTTGTCCCATTCCTTCTTAGGAATATCAAAATAAGAAGCAAAAGCCTTATATAAGTTTGCAACAACTTGAGAATCAAGACCATAAATAATACTAACATTATGAAAATCATCGGATGACATAAAAGTTTTAATGCATTCATAATCATAATTTATACCTGACTTTCTACCTTTTTCATTCTCCCATCCTTCAGTGTTTTCTTGAATACGATCAAGAAGATCCCATATAGCTTCATCCTTCATACGTGTAAATTATCCAGAACAAGAAGCATCCAATAAAGCCTTGCATAAAATATGTAATAACAATATTACTGGGGAGCTCATGAATGGGGCATTTGAGCATTAGTAACTTCAATCTCCCCCATGCTTGGGCAATTGTCTCTCTGTCATGAGGCCAAAATATATATATATAATTCCGATCTCTATGAATTTCACTGGGAGGATAGAATTTAGAATAGAAGAGAGGCACAATTTCCTCCCATCCAATAGTCTGGCTATTTTTCAGCAGTTTGAACCATTCAGCGGCTCGGCCAGGCAATGATATAGAGAATTTCCTCTTCACTTGGCTCATCGTAATACCTGCACACTTGAACAACTCGCATAATTCGTGTAAAAAGAGCAAATGATCACCAGGATGGACAGTTCCATCACCTGAATAGCAGTTATTCCTAACATGTTTAACAATCTTTATAGGTATTTTATAAGGATCCAAATCATCAGGCGGTGGGTCACTTACTACCCTAGCAGTGGCAGCAGTGCCCGCAAATAAGGACTCAAAAGGAGCTCCAAACATAGTATAATAAAGCAGTATACAGTAATAAAAACAGCACTTACAGCAGAAGCTTCCTTTATCAATTCCACTTCCCAATAGTGCTTCACTCCCCGGAAACGGCGCTAGAAAATAGTCTTGATGACCCACAAGTATAGGGGGTGTATCGTAGTACTTTCGATAAATAAGAGTGTCGAACCCAACGAGGAGCAGAAGGTGTTGACAAGCAGTTTCGATGAAGGAATAACTGTAAATACAGAAAGATAGATTTGTAGGGGGTTTTGATACTGCGGATAAATAAAGTGTGAGTAAATAAAATTCATTAGTAATAATTTCAGCAAATGGCCCAATCCTTTCTTTAGCAAAGGACAAGTTGGTGGGTTTACTTATGATTAACAAACGTTCTCGAGGACACATGGGAGGTTTCTGTCAAGTGCTTTTGTTCCATGCAGCTGAATAATCTTAGGTATTTTGATAAGTGTTGTGTGGGTGAACCTATGCTAATGTATCGTCCCATCCACGACTAATACATACTTGTGATTATACCCCTTGCAAGCATCCGCAACTACAAGACAATAATTAAGAAATAAATCTAACCACAGCTTTAAACTCCGGGATCCTACGCTCCCTCGTGTAATGGTTTCCTAACGGGGGTTTAGGTTTATGTCACTCCGGCAACCCCACAATTAGTAGGAAAATACACGATGCATTCCCCTAGGCCCATAAATGGTTAAGTATCATGTAGTCGACGTTCACATGACACCACTAGGAGAATAACACCACAACTTAAATATCAAACATTAATATTATTCAACATTACTTCACTACTAACAACTTGACTTCTCCCATGACCTCAAGAAAAACACGAACTACTCACAAGACATCATATTGATCATAATCAGAGGTGATATAATGGATGATAACAATCTGGTCATAAATTGCAAACACCAATAAATCTCACAAGTATCAACTACTAACAAGTAATCCACACCGGGAGAGAGATCTAATGTAAAACAACGATAGAGGCCCCTAATTGTTACAGCGGGATGACGGTGGATGATGAGGATGATGGTGATGATGATGATGGTGATGATGATGACGATCTTGATGATGCCCGGAGTGATGACGATGACGATGGCGGTGATTTCCCCTCTTCAGAGAGGAATTTCCCCGGCAGATTTCTCCCTGCCAGAGAGCTTTTCTCTCTCGGGTGTTTTCCGCCCCGAGGCGGCGGCGGAATATTTTTTCGATGATGGTATGAGGCTTAGGGTTCCCTCGGGGCCAAGTACGCCAAAAATATCCACCAGGGGTGGGCCAGGGTGGCCACACCACCTTGTGGCGCGCTCAGGGGCGCGCCACCTCATGGTGTGGGCCCCTGGTGGCCCCCCTCCGGCTCTCCTTTTGGCTGGACTCCTCCTCTGGACTTCTAAGACACCCCGAATGTCCCCCTTCTTCTTCTGATCTTCCGAAATATGGTATCTCAACTGTGCTTTTTCCATCAGATTTCTGGTCCCGGTGTTTATTCTCCAAATTTTTTGAAACATGCAAAATAAGATAAAAATAACATAAGGGATGAATCATAACATGAAATATATCGATGAATAACAGAAAATTATGATATAAAATAGTGATGCAAAATGGACGTATCATGGAGCAACCGCTAGCGAGAGCTAGTCACCTTGGCGGGCCTAGAGCTTGAACCATCTGCGAGAAAAGCGAAAAAACGCAAAGAAAAGCAACAAAACATCAAAAATGGGGCTCATATCTTGGAATGGAATAAAAGGATCTTTTGTTAAAGATTCAGAGAAGGCCGGAAATTTCGGCCCTGGATGAAATTTCCGGGGGTGGGGGCGGAAATTCTGGCCCTGAGGGCGGAAATTTCTGGCCCTGGAAAAATCGTATTAGGGCTATGAATCCAGGCCTGCAACGAATCTAAAACAAAGTGGGCGTGCAAAGGGAGGAACAACAAGGGATAAACTGGACTGATAAAGGGGAGTTTCAACCCTAAACTCGTGGGGATCCAATCTACCAAGATCTAATCGACCGAGAAACCCTAGATTGCGGAAAAACATGACACATACCGGGATCCATGGATGGGCACGGATGTGCGGTCTCTTGATCCGCAAAGGGAGGCCGGAAGACGAACAAGGGAGGCGACGGGGCCTCCCAGAGAGCTCTGAGGCGGCGACTGTGGTTGGGCCGGAAGTGGAGGCGACGGGGGGAGAATGAATCTGTGAGAGCCCTCCCGTCGCCTATTTCTAGGCGCCAACCACTTGCCCCGGAATATTCCGGTGTAAAGGCCAGAAATTCCAGGGGCCAGAGGTTTCTCCCGGAAATTCCGCCCCAAATATCCGGGTTGCCTTCTGCGAGGGGGCACAGCGGATTGGGGATGAGTTTCCAAGGGAAATCTCGAAACCCGAAAATTTCCGGGCAAGACACGGAATATTCTGGCCCCGGGATATTTGTCCCGGAAATTTCCGCCCAAATTTCTTGAGTGCCATCTGCGAGCTGGCGCAGAGGAAATGAAGGAAATTTTCAAGACAAGTATCATGGGGCCGGAAATTTCCGGGCCTTGGGCCAGAATTTCCGGGGTTCCCACCCGTAGAGTTTTGGCAATACAAGAGATAAGATATGAGCCTCCAAAAACGATAAAAACAACAACAACGGTAAACACAAAAACGAAAAGACAGCAAAAGAGACACACAAGATAACAAAGAAAGAAATGTTGGCGGCCGGAGCCACCGTGTTTGAGTTTATACCAAGGAGCCGCGAAGATATATCTTGGGCCCAAAAGCATGACTCACGTTAAAGCACAATAAGTCACATAATGACTAGATATGCATGAAGTTTTGATTGTTTTCCGCATGATAGGAGGAGTGTTGGTTCATGAGTTGAAATTCGCTCCCCCTATGTCCATTCCTACATCCAAACCTAGATAACATGTGTAGTGAAGGTATCTATGCAAGGGTTCAAGTGAAGTTATACGCATCGATCACATTTAGCTCATTCCTCAAACCTCGAAACCTTGGTTCATCAAGGGCCTTCGTGAAGATATCCGCAAGTTGATCCTTGGTCGGCACATAGGAGAGATCAATATCGCCCTTCTCAACATGATCCCGAATAAAGTGATGTCAAATTTCAATGTGCTTCATCTTGGAGTGAAGAACGGGATTGTAGGCGATCTTGATAGCACTCTCATTGTCGCACAAGAGGGGGACCTTGTCGAAGTCGATACCATAGTCTCGCAAAGTTTTCCGCATCCATAGCAATTGAGAACAATAACTTGCCGCGGAGATATCTTCGGTCTCGGTGGTGGAGAGGGAGATGCAATTTTGCTTCTTGGAAGACCAACGTACCAAAGAGCGGCCAAGAAATTGACAACCTCCGGATGTAGACTTTCTATCCGTCTTCTCGCCCACATAATCCGCATCCGAATACCCGATGAGCTAAAAGCTTGAACCCTTTGTATACCAAAGACCGAAGTTTGGGGTATGAACCAATTAGCATCGCCAATCATGAACCGAATATACCAAAGATGCGCTTAACCGCTTCAAAATGACTTTGCCTCGGAGAGGCTTGAAACCTTGCACATTTATCTACGCTATACATGATATCGGGTCTAGATGCACAAAGGTAGAGCAAAGAGCCAATCATGGAGCGGTATACCTTTTGATCTACCTCTTTACCATTCGGGCCGGGTTTCAAGTCAATAGTCGTGGACATGGGAGTTTTCATAGGCTTGGCATCATGCATGTTGAATTGTTTAAGCATGTCTTGAGTATACTTGGCTTGCTTAATGAAGGTGCCTTCGGGGTGTTGCTTGATCTCAAAGACAAGAAAATACTCCAACTCGCCCATCATAGACATCTCGAATTTATCCGTCATAAGCTTCCAAACTCATCAATAAATGCGGTGTTAGTAGAACCAAAAATGATATCATCCACATATATTTGGCATATGAACAAGTCACCTCCAACCTTTTTGGTGAAAAGGGTGGGATCGATTAAACCAATATTGAACCCACGATCCACTAGAAACTCTTTAAGATGCTCTTACCATGCACGTGGAGCTTGTTTAAGTCCATAGAGAGTCTTATCGAGTTTGTATACATAATCGGGGTAGTTGGGATCCTCGAAACCCGGAGGTTGCTTGACATATACCAACTCATGGATATGACCATTTAAGAAAGCACTTTTAACATCCATTTGTTGTAGTTTGAAATTACGATGAGAAGCATATACAAGCAAGACACGAATTGATTCAAGACGAGATACGGGAGCGAACGTTTCACCGAAATCGACACCTTCGACTTGAGAAAAGCCCTGAGCCACCAATCTCGCCTTGTTGCAAATGACTATGCCATCTTTATCTTGCTTTTTCTTGAAGATCCACTTGGTGCCGATGACGTTCTTGCAATCCTTGGGTCTTGGCACCAACTTCCACACCTTATTGCGCTCAAAGTTGATGAGCTCATCATGCATAGCTTCAAGCCAATCTTGATCTTGAAGCTCTTCATAGACCTTCTTGGGCTCAATGTGAGAGACGAAAGCATGAGCTTTGCTAAAATCCGCCAATTGTCTTCTTGTGACTACCCTTCCACGAACTTGTCCAAGAATCATGTCCTCCGTGTGACCGGCACGAGCAAGATTCTCTAGCCTTCTCTTTGCCCTACGCGCTAGCAACTCCTCCAAAGACTCCTTGGATATGGCTTGATCATCACCTTTATCATCGGAGTCATGTCCATCTCTTCCTTGATCTTGATCCTCAGTGGGAGATGGATCTCTTATGTGTTGGGTTCTATCACCAACATGAGTGTCTTGTCCTTGTCCTTCATTGTGAGCTTGGCCTTGAGTGTTAGCTAGGTCTTGATCGATGGAATGGTCTTGATCATTAGCTTGGCCTTGATTCGTAGCTTGAGGGCTTGGTGCATCTTGTTGGGTAGCTTGTGTATCAATGGTTGTAGTCAATGGCTCCACTTAATTAGAGCATAGTCCTTCTCCCTCCATCATCCGGTAACCCTCAATGGGGATTATTTCACCAATCTCCATTCTTCTTATGATGATGGGAGGAATTGCATCTCCTACAACACCATGATCTATACGGACCCTTGGGACCCATTATCCTTATCAAACACCATGTCTATAACTTCTTCAACTTGTCCGGTGGACTTGTTGTAGACTCTATAGGCGTGAGTGTTTGTGGCAGAACCAACAAAAATACCCTCATATGACTTGGTCTCGAATTTGGACAAGCGTTTACCTCTCTTACAAATGAAGCATATGCAACCAAATACCTTGAAGTATGAAACATCCGACTTCTTGCTCGTGAGAATCTCATAAGGGGTATTGTTCAAGCTCTTGCAGATATAAAACCGGTTGCTAGCATGGCAAGCGGCGGAGACGGCCTCGGCCCAAAAGTTGTATGGAGAAGAGAATTCCGCAATCATGGTCCTTGCCACATCCATTAGTGTCCGGTTCTTCCTCTCCGCCACACCATTTTGTTGAGGGGTATAGGGAGTGGAATATTGATGATCAATCCCCTCCTCGCTAAGAAATCCCTCCACAGTGTAGTTCTTGAACTCGGAGCCATTATCACTCCGGATCGACATAATGCTCGTATTGTGTTGGCGCTCTACCAAAGTGATGAACTCGATGACCCTCCTTTAAGTCTCACTCTTCCTCTTGAAGAAGTACACCCAACAATATCTTGAATAGTCATCCACAATCACCAAGCAATACTTCTTGCCTCCAAGACTATCATATGATAGGGGACCAAATAGGTCCAAATGAATGACAAGACGGTGGGTTTACTTATGATTAACAAACTTTCTCGAGGACACACGGGAGGTTTCTGTCAAGTGCTTTTGTTCCATGCAGCTGAATAATGTTAGGTGTTTTGATAAGTGTTGTGTGGGTGAACCTATTCTAATGTACCGTCCCATCCAACACTAATACGTACTTGTGATTATACCCCTTGCAAGCATCTGCAACTACAAGAAAGTAATTAAGAAATAAATCTAACCATAACTTTAAACTCCGGGATCCTACGCTCCCTCGTGTAATGGTTTCCTAACGGGGGTTTAGGGTTTTGTCACTCCGACAACCCCACAATTAGTAGCCAAATACACGATGCATTCCCCTAGGCCCATAAATGGTGAAGTATCATGTAGTCGACGTTCACATGAAACCACTAGGAGAATAACGCCACAACTTAAATATCAAACATTAAATATTATTCAACATTACTTCACTACTAACAACTTGACTTCTCCCATGTCCTCACGAACAACACGAACTAATCACAAGACATCATATGGATCCTAATCAGAGGTGATATAATGGATGATAACAATCTGGTTATAAAGTGCAAACACCGATAAATCTCACAAGCATCAACTACTAACAAGTAATTCACACCGGGAGAGAGATCTAATGTAAAGAAACGATAGAGGCCCCTAATTGTTACAGCGGGATGACGGTGGATGATGACGATGATGGTGATGGTGATGATGATGACGATCTTGATGATGCCCGGAGTGATGACGGTGACGATGGCGGTGTTTTCCGCCCCGAGGCGGCGGCGGAATAATTCTTCGACGATGGTATGAGGCTTAGGGTTCCCTCAGAGCCAAGTACGCCAAAAATATCCACCAGGGGTGGGCCAGGGTGGCCACACCACCTGGTGGCGCGGCCAGGGGGCGCGCCATCTCATTGTGTGGGCCCCTGGTGGCCCCCTATGGCTCTCCTTCTGGCCGGACTCCTCCTCTGGACTTCTAAGACACCCTGGATGTCCCCCTTCTTCTTCTGATCTTCTGAAATATGGTATATCGACGGTGCTTTTTCCATCAGATTTCTAGTTCCGATGTTTATTCTCCAAAAATTATGAAACATGCAAAATAAGATAAAATAACATAAGGGATGCATCATAACATGAAATATATCGATGAATAACAGAAAATTATGATATAAAATAGTGATGCAAAATGGACGTATCAACTCCCCCAAACTTAGACCTCGCTTGCCCCCAAGCGAAACTGAACTCGGTAAACATGACCATAGGTTTATGGAGTGAAGAGTCGATAAATAAAATACGGACAAGAAGCATCACATTTATCTATGCACCAATCATTATAGACAGCAACTTCCTCTCATATAACTTAACTTGAAACGAGTAATGGGAGTCACAAACAAAGATACAAAAGAGAGAATCAAAATTGGTGATGGCAAACTTTGTTCTTGGTCAGAGAACATTTAATGATATCATACTTATCTTAGGTGAAGTATTTATAACAAGGTTTATATTGTAGAGCTTAACATGTTTAATTATAACAACTCTTTTATAGTGATTCATAGCTTTCAAAGTAATATTCATTCAGATAATAAAGCATGTGCTAAACAAAGAAGGATAGAAAACATGATTGAATAAATAAACATATAGATGGTGTGATCACAAGAACTCAAATGCTTGCCGGAGACAGAAGGAAATAGGTTTACTGACTCAACATAAAAGTAAAAGATAGGCCCTTCGCAGACGGAAGCATTGACCACTCATGTGCTAGAGATTTTATTTTAATAAACAGAGGTATAAAATACATGACACTCCTCCCATCCATCTTACGCAAACCATGGCTAACCGAATCCTCGGGTGCCTGCCAACAATCACAAACCGTGTAGGAGTGTATAAATTTTGAGAGAGGTGTATGCTTATGTCTACGAATGGCAAACCGAAAATACAGTACGTCACAAGCCAACTAGACTCACAAGAGCGGCTCCCATAGAAGGACGCAACTGGTATAGAAGGTCATCCCTCTTTCTCTTTTGTTTACACAGTTATGCTTTGACTGATAAATCAGTGGCAAAAAGAGTGAAGAGAATTTGTATTATTATTTGGGGCTGGGAACCCCGCTACCAGTTCTTCTAGCATTCAGATAAGCGGATGAAGCAACTAGTCCAGGTGTGTGAGTCCAATCAACAAGTGAGATAAATATTCTCTATTTACGTCCTCATGAGCTAAAACAGGAACACAAAACAGGAGTAATTTGAAAGTTTTAAAGGTAGCACATGAGCATTTTACTTGGAGTGGCGGTGAAATACCACATGTAGGAAGGTATGGTGGACACAAATGGGAAGGTTTTGGGGTTTAAGGTTTGGATGCACGAGAAGCATTCCCTCTCAGTACAGGGTTTTTGGCTAGCAAGGTTGGGTAGCAAGCATAAGAGCTGAGGTAAAACAAACAAATATACACATGATGAAACCAATCATGAAATATTCATTGAAATCCCAAGCGATCTTAACTTGTGAATACTAAGTTTATGAGCTAATAGGCAAATCCTCTTTCTTACACTAGCATCTCAAATTATTATTTCTACTAACCCAAGCTAAGTTTGCCAAAACCAACTAGATTAACTTGATGATCTCCAGAGTGACACCAAATACTAATAACAAGCTCAACCATATAACAGAAATTGAAAACTAAATAATGTGTGCATAAAGTAAATGATGAAACTTCTCATTAATATTTCAAACCGGCAACTCACACCAACGGATACAACGATAACCGGCTAAGGAGAGACACTTCCATACTGCAAACCATCCTATATGATAACCTCTCTACTCATGATATGAATCTACTGAAAAAATAAAGATGAAAGATAGTGATGTGATACCGCGGCACTCCCCCAAGCTTGGAACAAGCCAAGGGGATGCCAATACCAATGACGAATTATTTCTTCGGTGGTGGTGAAGGTGGAATAACTCGAAGATGAGTCAGAAAGCCTTTTATGATACGACGAAGCTCAATGTTTTCCGCTTCCAGAATTTCTACCTCGGCCTTGAGAATACGATATTATTCATAGAATTGATCGGCGACCCGGTGTGCTTCAGCTATCACAGGGAACATGTTGGGGTCTTGATCCTGAGGCACGGTCCCCTACACATTATGAGAGTAGCGACGCTGAGGGTTAATGGATCCCACAAAGGTGGGGTTCCTCGTTGGTGCTGGTGCAGCCCTCCGGATCTCTTCCCTCAAACTGTTAACCATGTCTTCCCTCCTTGCATCTATCTCTTCCTCCGTCGCCCATCCCGCGAAAGCACCCTTGTTGATGTCTTGCTGGATTTGTCGAAGACGACGTGCAGCGTAATCCTCAAAGCTAGAGCTGAAGGAGGACATCTTGACCTAGAAACTCCGAACTCCTGATAGGAAAACAGCTCGAAACAGAAACACTACGAGAAAACGATATACAGACCTCGTGGGGTCCGGGGGATTATATAGAAAAAAGTTTCATAACCAAAGGAAAGTCCAGGTCAAAAACGAGTCGGAGAGGGGCTCTAGGGCGCCCACACCATGGGCTGGCGCGGCCAGGGGTGGTCTCGCGCCACCCCATGGTGTGGAGCCTCCGAGCTCCGTCTCCCTCTCGTTTCCGGTGCATAATTTTTCATATTTTCCAAAAAAACAGTAAAAATTAAAGTTGAAAGATGTTTCGCGGAAGTTTTCTTACCAAAACTGATACCTATTCGAAAATTGACTCTGCAGTTTCTGAAATAATTCTTCTTAATAAATTCCTCCAGGATGATGGCTCGAATACAATCAACATTTTCATTATAAGGATCTCCAGAAATATAATGCTTGAGTCTTTGGCCATTCACCACTTGTGAAGAGTTGTCTTCAAGGGAAAAAAATTTAATTGCCCCCGAACGATATACCTCTTCGATAACAAAAGGTCCTTCCCATCTTGAGAGTAATTTTCCTGCAAAAAATCTTAGACGATACATGTACAATAGTACTTTCTGACCAACATGAGATTCTCTTTTAATAATTCTCTTATCGTGCCACCTTTTAACTTTATCTTTAAAGATCTTAGCATTTTCATATGCTTCACTCCTCCATAAACCATCTTATAAGGATACATGCCCATGGGATTTTTATAAGCAGTTCTATAAGCCCACAGAGCATCATTTAATTTCTTAGCCCAATTTTTTCTATATTTGTTAACAGTCTTTTGCAAGATAGATTTGATGTCTCTATTTGATAATTCTACTTTCCCACTAGTTTGAGGATGATAGGGTGAGGCAATTCTATGATTAACATCATATTTAGCAAGAGTTTTTCTAAAACCACCACGAATAAAATGAGAACCCCCATGAGTCATAAGATATATAGGCACACCAAACCTAGGGAAAATAATGTATTTAAGCATTTTTACGAGGTTTCACCATCAGCACTTTTAGTAGGTATAGATTCTACCCATTTAGTAACATAATCAACGACAATAAGAATATGAGTGTAGCCTTTTGAAGGAGGGAAAGGACCCATAAAGTCAAAACCCCAACAATCAAACAATTCAATAACAAGAGAATAATTCATAGGCATTTCATTACGTCTAGAAATATTTCCAACCCTTTGACATTGGTCACAAGATAAAACAAACTTTTTAACATCTTTAAAAAGAGTAGGCCAATAATAATCTGATTGTAGAACCTTATGTGCAGTTCTATCTCCAGCGTGATGTCCTCCATAAGCACTACTATGACATTTCCTCAATATCTCTTGTTGTTCATTTTCAGGAACACATCTTCGCATAATACCATCAACATCTTCTTTATATAAGTGTGGGTCATCCAAAAAATAATGCCTCAAATCATAGAAGAATTTTCTTATTTGCTGAGCTGTAAAGGTAGAAGGCAAATACTTAGAAACAATAAAGTTAGCATAATCAGCATACCATGGACTCTCTTGAGAGCTCACTTTTATTGCAGCTAATTGTTCATTAGGAAAACTATCATTAACAGGAATACAGTGATCAGAGATATTTTCTAATCTAGATAAATTATCAGCACCCTTCCTATCCACAATATGTAAATCAAACTCTTGTAAGAGAAGCACCCATCTAATAATCCCAGGTTAGCATCTTTCTTTTCCATAAGGTACTTAATAGCAGCATGATCAGTATGAATAGTAACTTTAGAATCAACAATATACTGCCTAAATTTATCGGAAGCAAAAACTACAGCTAGGAACTCTTTCTCAATGGTAGCATAATTCTTTTGAGCAGCATCAAGAGTTTTACTAGCATAATGAATAACATTTAACTTCTTATCTATCCACTGTCCAAGAACAACACCTACAGCATAATCACTAGCATCACACATAATTTCACGGTAAATTCCAATCAGGGGGTTGAACAATAGGGGCAGATATTAAAGCCTTCTTTAAAATTTCAAAAGCTTCTTTATAATATTCATCAAAAACAAAAGGTACATCTTTTTGAAGAAGATTAGTAAGAGGTTTTGATATTTTAGAGAAATCTTTAATAAACCTTCTATAGAAACCAGCATGACCAAGAATACTACGAATACCTTTGACATCCCTAGGACAGGGCATTTTCTCAATAGCTTCAACTTTAGCTCTATCAACTTCAATACCTCTTTCAGAAATTTTATGTCCAAGAACAATTCTTTCATTAACCATAAGATGACATTTCTCCCAATTAAGAACAAGATTAGTCTCCTCACATCTCTGCAAAACTTTATCAAGATTCTGCAAACAATTATCAAAAGAAGTTCCATAGACGGAGAAATCGTCCATGAAGACTTCCACAATTTCTTCACAAAAACAATGAAAGATAGCAGACATGCATCTTTGAAAAGTAGCAGGAGCATTACATAAACCAAAATGCATACGTCTATAAGCATAGGTTCCAAAAGCACAAGTGAAAGTTGTTTTCTCTTGATCAGGCTTCCTAACAGCAATTTGAGAGAACCCAGAATAACCATCAAGAAAGAAGAAATGAGTTTTCTTAGACAACCTTTCTAACATTTGATCAATAAAAGGATAATGATATTTCTTAGTAACCTTATTAACTTTCCTAAAATCAATACACATCCTATAACCAACCACTACTCCTTGAGGGATTGTCAGGCAAAGGCTTTAAATGAAAAACAGGATCCTCCTTGGGTGGTAATGTGGTACCCAAGTCTTCCACCGGTAAATTATGTTTCAACATCGCTGGCTGATATAGGAAAATCTCATCTTTCATTTCTTTCTTCCCTAAAGACAACACTTTCGTGGTATTCCATGTAATGTTGCAAAGGATTGTTAGGAGCAAGTAGCAGCCAATTGTTCAACTCTATAGTTCTCATTAGGTAATTCAGCTTCATAAGGTGCTTTATCAAATTTGGAGAAATTAAATCCATAAGGCTCTCCATCAAACTTTGTAAGGATTTTCTCCTTTTTACAATCTATAACAGCACCACAAGTGTTTAAGAAAGGTCTACCAAATATAATAGGACAAGTATCACTAGCAGAAGGCGGTGGGTCACTTACTACCCTAGCAGTGGTAGCAGTGCCCGCAAATAAGGACTCAAAAGGAGATCCAAACATAGTATAATAAAGCAGTAGACAGTAATAAAAACAACACTTACAGCAGAAGCTTCCTTTATCAATTCCACTTCCCAATAGTGCTTCACTCCCCGGAAACGGCGCCAGAAAATAGTCTTGATGACCCACAAGTATAGGGGGTGTATCGTAGTTCTTTCGATAAATAAGAGTGTCGAACCCAACGAGGAGCAGAAGGTGTTGACAAGCAGTTTCGGTGAAGGAATAACTGTAATACTGAAAGATAGATTTGTAGGGGTTTTTGATATTGCAGATAAATAAAGTGTGAGTAAATAAAATGCAGTAGTAATAATTGCAGCAAGTGTCCCAATCTTTTCTTCAGCAAAGGACAAGCCGGTGGGTTTACTTATGATTAACAAACGTTCTTGAGGACACACGGGAGGTTTCTTTCAAGTGCTTTTGTTCCATGCAGCTGAATAATCTTAGGTGTTTTGATAAGTGTTGTGTGAGTGAACCTATGCTAATGTACCGTCCCATCCAAGACTAATACATACTTGTGATTATACCCCTTGCAAGCATCCGCAACTACAAGAAAGTAATTAAGAAATAAATCTAACCACAGCTTAAACTCCGGGATTCTACGCTCCCTCGTGTAATGGTTTCCTAACGGGGGTTTAGGTCTCTGTCACTCCGGCAACCCCACAATTAGTAGACAAATACACGATGCATTCCCCTAGGCCCATAAATGGTTAAGTATCATGTAGTCGACGTTCACATGACACCACTAGGAGAATAACACCACAACTTAAATATCAAACATTAAATATTATTCAACATTACTTCACTACTAACAACTTGACTTCTCCCATGTCCTCAAGAACAACACGAACTACTCACAAGACATCATATGGATCATAATCATAGGTGATATAATGGATGATAACAATCTGGTCATAAATTGCAAACACCAATAAATCTCACAAACATCAACAACTAACAAGTAATCCACACCGGGAGAGAGATCTAATGTAAAACAATGATAGAGGCCCCTAATTGTTACAGAGGGATGACAGTGGATGATGAGGATGATGGTGATGATGATGGTGATCATGATGACGATCTTGATGATGCCCGGAGTGATGACGATGATGATGGCGGTGATTTCCCCTCTTCGGAGAGGAATTTCCCCGACAGATTTCTCCCTGCCATAGAGCCTTTCTCTCTCGGGTGTTTTCCGCCCCGAGGCGGCGTCGGAATAATTTTGCGACGATGTTATGAGGCTTAGGGTTCCCTCGGGGCCAAGTACGCCAAAAATATCCACCAGAGGTGGGACAGGGTGGCCACACCACCTGGTGGCGCGGCTAGGGGGCGCGTCACCTCATGGTGTGGGCCCCTGGTGGCCCCCTCTGGCTCTCCTTTTGGCTGGAATCCTCCTCTCGACTTCTAAGACATCCCGGATGTCCCCCTTCTTCTTCTGATCTTCTGAAATATGGTATCTCGATGATGTTTTTTCCATCAGATTTCTGGTCCCGGTGTTTATTCTCCAAATTTTTTGAAACATGCAAAATAAGATAAAATAACATAAGGTATGAATCATAACATGAAATATATCGATGAATAAAAGAAAATTATGATATAAAATAGTGATGCAAAATGGGCGTATCATGGTGCCACCGCTAGTGAGAGCTAGTCACCTTGGCGGGCCTAGAGCTTGAACCATCTGCGAGAAAAGCGAAAGAAAACGCAAAGAAAAGCAACAAAACATCAAAAATGGGGCTCATATCTTGGAATGGAATAAAAGGATCTTTTGTTAAAGATTCAGAGCAGGCCGGAAATTCCGGCCCTGGATGAAATTTCCGGGGGTGGGGGGCGGAAATTCTGGCCCTGGGGGCGGAAATTTCTGGTCCTGGAAAAAATCGTATTAGGGCTATGAATCCAGGCCTGCAACGAATCTAAAACAAATTGGGAGTGCAAAGGGAGGAACAACAAGGGATAAACTGGACTGATAAAGGGGAGTTTCAACCCTAAACTCGTGAGGGATCCAATCTACCAAGATCTAATCGACCGAGAAACCCTAGATTGCGGAGAAAACATGACACATACCAGGATCCATGGATGGGCACGGATGTGCGGTCTCTTGATCCGCAAAGGGAGGCCGGAAGACGAAGAAGGGAGGCGGCGGGGCCTCCCGGAGAGCTCTGAGGCGGCGGCTGTGGTTGGGCAGGAAGTGGAGGCGACGGGGGGAGAATGAATCTAGGAGAGCCCTCCCGTCGCCTATTTCTAGGCGCCAACCACTTGCCCCGGAATATTCCGGCGTAAAGGCCAGAAATTCCGGGGGCCGGAGGTTTCACCCGGAACTTCTGCCCCAAATATCTGGGTTGCCTTCTGCGAGGGGGCACAGCGGATTGGGGATGAGTTTCCAAGGGAAATCTCGAAACCCGGAAACTTCCGGGCAAGACACGGAATATTCCGCCCAAATTTCCTGAGTGCCATCTGCGAGCTGACACAGAGGAAATGAGGGTAATTTCAAGACAAGTATCATGGGGCCGAAAATTTCCGGGCCTTAGGCCAGAATTTCCGGGGTTCCCACCCATAGAGTTTTGGCAATACAAGAGATAAGATACGAGCCTCCAAAAACGATAAAAACAACAACAACGGTAAACACAAAAACGAAAAGAGAGCAAAAGAGACACACAAGATAACCAAGAAAGAAATGTTGGTGGACGGAGCCACCGTGTTTGAGTTTATACCAAGGAGCCACGAAGATATATCTTGGGCCCAAAAGCATGACTCACGTTAAAGCACAATAAGTCACATAATGACTAGATATGCATGAAGTTTTGTTTGTTTTGCGCATGATAGGAGGAGTGTTGGTTCATGAGTTGAAATCCGCTCCCCATATGTCCATGCCTACATCCAAACCTAGATAACATGTGTAGTGAAGGTATCTATGCAAGGGTTCAAGTGTAGTTAGACGCATCGATCACATTTAGTTCATTCCTCAAACCTCGAAACCTTGGTTCATCAAGGGCCTTCGTGAAGATATCCGCAAGTTGATCCTTGGTGGGCACATAGGAGAGATAAATATCGCCCTTCTCAACATGATCCCGAATAAAGTGATGTCGAATTTCAATGTGCTTCGTCTTGGAGTGAAGAACGGGATTGTAGGCAATCTTGATAGCACTCTCATTGTCGCACAAGAGGGGGACCTTGTCGAAGTCGATACCATAGTCTCACAAAGTTTTCCGCAACCATACAAATTGAGAACAACAACTTGCCGCGGAGATATCTTCGGCCTCGGTGGTGGAGAGGGCGATGCAATTTTGCTTCTTGGAAGACCAACATACCAAAGAGCGGCCAAGAAATTGACAACCTCCGGATGTAGACTTTCTATCCGTCTTCTCGCCCGCATAATCCGCATCCGAATACCCGATGAGCTAAAAGCTTGAACCCTTCGTATACCAAATACCGAAGTTTGGGGTATGAACCAAATAGCATCGCCAATCATGAACCGTATATACCAAAGATGCGCTTAACCGCTTCAAAATGACTTTGCCTCGGAGATGCTTGAAACCTTGCACATTTATCTATGCTATACATGATATCGGGTCTAGATGCACAAAGGTAGAGCAAAGAGCCAATCATGGAGCGGTATACCTTTTGATCTACCTCTTTACCATTCGGGCCGGGTTTCAAGTCAATAGTCGTGGACATGGGAGTTTTCATAGGCTTGGCATCATGCATGTTGAATCGTTTGAGCATGTCTTGAGTATACTTGGCTTGCTTGATGAAGGTGCCTTCGTGGTGTTGCTTGATCTCAAAGACAAGAAAATACTCCAACTCGCCCATCATAGACATCTCGAATTTATCCGTCATAAGCTTACAAAACTCATCACTGAATGCGGTGTTAGTAGAACCAAAAATGATATCATCCACATAGAGTTGGCATATGAACAAGTCACCTCCAACCTTTTTGGTGAAAAGGGTGTGATCGATTAAACCAACATTGAACCCACGATCCACTAGAAACTCTTTAAGATGCTCGTACCATGCACGTGGAGCTTGTTTAAGTCCATAGAGCGCCTTATCAAGTTTGTATACATAATCGGGGTGATTGGGATCCTCGAACCCCGGAGGTTGCTTGACATATACCAACTCATGGATAGGACCATTTAAGAAAGCACTTTTAACATCCATTTGTTGTAGTTTGAAATTATGATGAGAAGCATATGCAAGCAAGATACGAATTGATTCAAGACAAGCTACGGGAGCGAAAGTTTCACCTAAATCGACACCTTCTACTTGAGAAAAGCCTTGAGCCACCAATCTTGCCTTGTTGCGAATGAATATGCCATCTTTATCTTGCTTGTTCTTGAAGATCCACTTGGTGCCGATGACGTTCTTGCAATCCTTGGGTCTTGGCACCAACTTCCACACCTTATTGCGCTCGAAGTTGTTGAGCTCATCATGCATAGCTTCAAGCCAATCTTGATATTGAAGCTCTTCATAGACCTTCTTGGGCTCAATGTGAGATACGAAAGCATGAGCTTTGCTAAAATTCGCCAATTGTCTTCTTGTGACTACCCTTCCACGAACTTGTCCAAGAATCATGTCCTCCGTGTGACCGGCACGAGCAAGATTCTCTAGCCTTCTCTTTTCCCTACGCGCTAGCAACTCCTCCAAACACTCCTTGGATATGGCTTGATCATCACCTTTATCATCGGAGTCATGTCCATCTCTTCCTTGATCTTGATCCTCAATGGGAGATGGATCTCTTATGTGTTGGGTTCTATCACCAACATGAGTGTCTTGTCCTTGTCCTTCATTGTGAGCTTGGCCTTGAGTGTTAGCTTGGCTTTGATCGATGGAATGATCTTGATCATTAGCTTGGCCTTTATTCGTAGCTTGAGCGCTTGGTGCATCTTGTTGGGTAGCTTTGGGTAGCTTGTGTATCAATGGTTGTAGTCGATGGCTCCACTTGATTAGAGCATAGTCCTTCTCCCTCCGTCATCCGGTAACCCTCAATGGGGATATTTCACCAATCTCCATTTTTCTTATGATGATGGGAGGAATTACATCTCCTACAACACCATGATCTATACGGCCCCCTTGGGACCCATTATCTTCATAAAACACCACGTCTATAGCTTCTTCAACTTGTCCGGTGGACTTGTTGTAGACTCTATAGGCGTGAGCGTTTGTGGCAGAACCAACAAAAATACCCTCATATGACTTGGTCTCGAATTTGGACAAGCGTTTACCTCTCTTACGAATGAAGCACTTGCAACCAAATACCTTGAAGTATGAAACATCCGGCTTCTTTCCCGTGAGAATCTCATAAGGGGTCTTGTTCAAGCTCTTGTAGATATACAATTGGTTGCTAGCATGGCAAGCGGCGGAGACGGCCTCGGCCCAAAAATTGTATGGAGAAGAGAATTCCGCAATCATGGTCCTTGCCACATGCATTAGTGTCCGGTTCTTCCTCTCCGCCACACCATTTTGTTGAGGGGTATAGGGAGTGGAATATTGATGATGAACTCGGAGCCATTATCACTCCGGATAGCCATAATGCTCGTATTGTGTTGGCGCTCTACCAAAGTGATGAATTAGATGACCCTCTTTTAAGTCACACTCTTCCTCTTGAAGAAGTACACCCAACAATATCTTGAATAGTCATCCACAATCACCAAGCAATACTTCTTGCCTCCAAGACTATCATATGATAGGGGACCAAATAGGTCCAAATGAATGAGCTCGAGGATTCTTGAGGTGGTGATGTTGGTCTTGGTGGGGTGAGCTTCTCCATGTTGCTTTCCAAGAACGCAAGAGCTACACACATGATCTTTGGCAAACTTAGCATTCATTAGTCCTAGAACATGATTGCCACTTTGAAGATCATGCAACGTCCTCATATTGGTGTGAGCTAACCGGCGATGCCATATCCAACCCACATCAACTTTAGCCATTAGGCATGTCACGGCACACGTGTCTCCTTTATAGAAGTCCACTACATACATGCCGTTCTCGACATGCCCAACAAAGGCTACTTTAAGAGTCGTCTCCCAAGTGACAATCACATTCTCTTTATTAAAGAACAAGGTAAAACCACTTTTTGCAAGTTGAAGAACCGAGATGAGATTGTAACCAAGGGACTGATGCATGTAAAATGCATAGATGAATTTTCCATATTTTCACATGGTTTTCTATTACCTATTGCATCATATAAGGGTATAATTCAATGTTTTATAGTATTTTGGGGTTAAATTACAAAGTCCCCCAACTTTTATGGAATTAACCCTGCCTGTCAGAAACCCAGTTTTCTATATTTTTGACGTTTCAGGGGGCAAACTTCCGCGAAATCACCTGAAAATCTGCGGGGGTCATTTTCTTGGAAGGAGAAGACTTGCGGGCGAAGGATCCACGAGAATTGGGCAAGGAGGCCCAAAAGAGGACCCTCCACGCGGCCAGATTCCTTGGCCGCGTGAGAGGCCCCTTTTGGCCCCTGTGGCCCCAATTCCTTCCATCTTCGACTTACCGACTCCGTCTTGACCTAAAACCGACTATAAAAAGGGACCCCCGTACCCTTACGGAGGGGAGCGCCGCCGAAACACCGAAACAGAGACCTGGAGTTCCAGATTGGAGGGGAAAACTCCGGCGGGGCGCCGCCGGTGTGATCTCCTACCCCTCCAACGTCATCTCCATCGACATCTCCATGAAGAGGGAGTAGTCCACCCCAGGGCTATGGGTTTGTGGAAGTAGCACTTGTATCTCTCTCTATGTGCTTCACTAATTAGATCCGTATGAGCTGCCTCACATGATTACGGGCACCGTTGTAATTCCTATGTGGTGGACCTTTTCTATGAGTTATTGAATCTGAGATTGCAATTGTTTCTCTTGAGTTATTTGAGTAGATGTATCTTATGTACCCCGTTCTTATTTGCTAGCTTTGATCAATCTAGTTCTTGAGAGCGTGTGTGGGGTGATGGGTGCATTAGTTGGAGTAACGGGGGGTGGCTAGTGCTGTGAAAGTGACAGAAGTTCAGCGATCCACTTAGGTTTTGTTAAACCTTTCTTAGTTACCTCACTAGGGATAAAAGGAGTACCTTGTTACCGGGGATTTGAAGTGACACTAATCAATCTCCATGACTAGATCTAGCAAGTTCTTACTTCAACTTCATGTCACATTTCTTAAAGCTATACTCTGGTTTTTCCTTAATTATCGAGGTGTTATGATTTATTTCGCATCTTGGTGGAGTATAAGAGGGATCAATATGACCGTAGAGATCTCTATGCTAGGACGTGATGCCCATATGAAAGTACTCCATGTTAAACATGTTATTGTAATGTCACATGTAATTCTTTATGTCCACCGTATACCACTTTATTTGAGAGAATGCAAGTGTGAAACCATGAACCCCAGTCCTATTTTAAATATAAGAAAACACTCTAGTTACTTTGCTGCAATTTACTTTACTTGCACTTTACTTTACTTGCATCTCCAATTCGAATTTACATAATCTCCATCACCACTTGCATCACAAAAATACAAAAACAATCCATTGCATATTTATTTTCTCATTTTCATTTAGTAGTAGATTTAATTATTGCACATTTACTTTCAGTTTTTCATTGCAATTTAGAAGTCTCACACCTTGTGCTTGACAACCACTTGGTGAGGTTGAGGGCACAAAATTCTCTACTTGTTTGCAGGATCCTGGAGGAAACTTGGAAGACAACTGCTGAAATACTGGCTCCCCAAGAGTTCGATATAAACCCTCGAGTCACCCTCGTGGGGAAGAAGGCTTGCCACTAGCTACACACTCTGTACTTGGAGTCTCAACCTAGCCATCAAGCGTTTTTCTGGCGCCGTTGCCGGGGAGCCATAGGTGAAGGAGTTGTCCAAGGGAGCTCACAAGAAGTATTCATCACCAACAAGGTGTGCAAACACCTAAGCTTGGGGAGGTTGCACCTACGTGAGTACCGTCCTTTCTATCTCCACCTTCTTTCAAGTAGATTGTTTTGTTTCTTGTCTTGTTTTTGTTTTTGTTCTTGTTTTTGTTTTGTCTTGCATATTTTATTTTAGTTTGCATTTTAGCTTTGCATTTAGTTATCTAGTTTATTTTAGTATTTCGAATTTGCTTAGTTACTTTACTTTTGTTTTGCATAAAAAATTAAAAACTACATAAAAACTTGGAAAATGGAGCAGAGAACTTATTGGCCATTCAGTGTTAGGAATTTCCCTCAAGAGCTAAATATTCCCGTTGAAAAATTAGAGGTAGATCCTAGTGTTATTAAAATGATTTATGAATCTCGTTTCTATGGAAAGCCTAAAGAAGACCCTTTTTTCCATCTTAAGAAATTTGATGAAAGATGTAAAACTTTGAACTTGAATCATGCAAACATCAACACTACTAAAGTTAAACTCTTTCCCTACTCACTAGGAGGCAAAGCATTAGATTGGATACTTATGCTTATGTTTTATAAGGGACTTTATGAAACTTCTAGAGCCTTTTTAGATAATGAATGTGGGGGATCTTTTACTAGTACTAATGCTGCAAATACCCATGTTTTGCTTGAAAGTTTGCTCTTAGAGGTTAAAATTAAAGAGAGCTTAAAAAGGCTGAAGTACCCGAGGATATTTTTGATGATCGCTACGAGATTTTTAATATGCATAATAGAAAAGGAAAAGTAGAGGAAATTATGATGCTTACTGAAATTAAGGATCCATTGCTTGATTTAGAAAAAAGTAGCTTGCAAGAACTTATTGTTACTCTACAAAAATTTGCTAGTGATCCCACTATAAATGTTAATCAACCTGGCTTTGGATCTTATAGTGCTAATCATGTCTTGCAAGAAAAAATTGCTAGGTACAAGAATGAGGCCATGATACCTCCTAAGCTTGGGGATGCATGGATCCCCAAGGTGCTAGTTTCAATTGGAAAAGAAATTCACCATGCTATGTTCGATCTAGGTTCTAGTGTATCGGTACTCTCTAAAGAATTATATGAATTGCTAGAACTAGAAAATTTAGAAAAGTGCTCAAGTGAATTTGTCCTTGCTGATAACTCTACTAAACATGCTATAGGACAAGTAAAAGATGTTATGATTGAATTGCACATGACTTTTGTACCCGTTGATTTCATTATTATGGATATGGGGGATAAATCCCCTAGTCCTATTATTTTGGGTAGACCTTTTCTTCGTACTACAGGTGCAATCATAGACTCCAAGGAAGGGAATGTAAAGTTTCAGTTCCCTCACAAGAAAAGCATGGAGCACTTCCCAAGGAAGAGGGGCACGCTGAAGAACAAACTCCCTCATGAGCTTTATCCCTCTTGATTATCAAGTAAGTAAAGCCTAGCTATATGGCTATAAAGAAAGCGCTTTACGGGAGGCAACCCGGTTGTTTTTGTTTGGATTTTACTAGTGTCCTCTTTCTGTATCAAGATATTAGTTTTTTTGTTTTAATTATGGAGTTTTCAATAAAGAGTCAAGTCAAACCCATTTGGACTTATAAGTTGCTATCCTAGTGCATGAAATTTCTGTTTCAGCACGAGTCTTCTTACCGTATGATTATACGTTTTTTATTGGTATGTCGGATTGAGCTAATTTTTTAGTATGCTCTGAAACTTTTCGTCCTCTATAAGCACAAAATTGGCTTAATTTTTTGACGAGTCTAGCTTAGGGAAAAACGTTCGTTTTGCTGCTGCTGCTTTTTTGGACAGATTCTGCTTTCTTTTGTTTTATGCACTCTTTGGGCTTGGGAATCAAATTTCCATGATTATTTCAAGCAAGAGATTGAACATACAACATAATGAACCTTATTGTCTATCTACTGGAGCATTTGATTTGGAATTTTGCACAGCAAGCATGTGATTTGTTTGTCCTTGCTAATCTCACCCCACAGAAAAAGAATGGGAGAAACATGTTTTGTGAAGTTTTTTCACAGGGAATAGAGGAGCTGCGCCTCAAGACATCCAAGAATGGTGAAAGCCATAAGCTTGGGGATGTCATGAAAACCCCACTGGAGCTACATTCTTTTGGTTAGCACACGTCTACTTTCTGTTTTTCTAAACAAAACATTTATCGTAGAGACTTGAAGCGTCTAGTTTTTGTTTTTATTTTTGTTTTGATAAGACCACCACCATCATTTTATATGAGATTGAGCTACTGGATTTTGGGGTTGGAATGTATTCGATGCTAGTATTATGACTTGGAATAGGGATGCCATGGTTGATTTGAAGAGCTACATATGTTTGCATGATTTATAGACTTTTTATGCGTAGAAATTTGCAATAATGTTGTCTTGAGCTATCTCTTATTCATGTCATTGATGTTAATTGCTGGTTTATTTAGTTTTTCATGAAATGAGTAGTTCTATGGACATATGCATGCATAGTAGCTGGTCAACTATCTCCCTCTTGCTAGCCCAAAAATTTAAAAATTCCAACAAGTAAAAACTTGTTTCCAACACTCCTTAGCCAAGTATTCCCAGTGAGTCCACCATATCTTCCCATTAGCTTCATTGCTATTCCGAGTATGTTCACCATGTTATTTTGTTATTTATGTTCTAAATTAAGATACTCACTTTATTAATTGTCATGGGTTGAACTTGGGATAGGAATCTCACGAACTTTTGAAGGCACACTTTACTTTTTATGCATATAATAAACATGACCCAATAATGGGAGCCACAAGTTTTGCGTTTGACAAGTGTGTGGTTGGGAGCTAGCTATAAACATGTATCACCGGAAAGATTTCAACATTGCACAAAAAAAATTACATTTGGTTGATATCATGTACTTTTGTTTTTGGACTCCTGCCATGCCGAAATGAAATAGAGGAATAGTAAGTTTTGATGAGTAAGTATCTATATGACTAGAGAAACGCATTGGGCCGCTAACCCAAGCCATGCTTTATCATGGTGTAAATTTACTTACAGCTTGATTGACTCTACAACACATCCTATAATAAAATAAGAAGCTATGCATAATAGTGAATGAAAATAAAAAGGATGATGAGTCTACTCCGTTTGTTCATCTTGTCATTGTAACATGGGCTTGTTTCCATTTCATGGGGCAAGAGGTACCTCTTTGCGGTTCTCTATGATGTCATTAATACTTATTATGATTGTACAAAGCTTATTAGGAATCTTAAGTTGAGTAATCATGGAGTAGGTTTTCACACTCACGGGGCATGAGGCTTTCAACCACCTTGTCATTCTCATTACTTAAATACTCACAATTTTAAGATGCTAGTGATAAAGGGTCAATGAGAGTCCTAGATCAATGGATACCACATTTCAATTAGTAATTTTAGTTGAATAATTTAGAGGCTAAATAAGACTTGATCATGTTTTACCTCTACTCAATTTTCTCCAAAGTGTCCACCATATTTTCTATTCTCCATTATGCTATTCTTTGACCAATATAGGATTTTATTTTTCATTTTGTGTATGCATTTGGTCCATAGTGCTTTTATTTCATTATACACTTTGTGAACTTTCATGAAGCATCTTTGCTTGCATATTTGATATTTCTTACAACATGAATTGTATATTGCTACTCATTTCTAGTATTAATCGTTTGATTATATGTAGCATGAATAATCCTCCTTGATATCCCATGATTGTTTCAATATGCAAAACCCATCTCAGTTTTATCACCTTCATACTCGAGGACGAGCATGGGTTAAGCTTGGGGATGTTGATGCATGTAAAATGCATAGATGAATTTTGCATATTTTCACATGGTTTTATATTACATATTGCATCATATAAGGGTATAATTCAACGTTTTATAGTATTTTGGGGTTAAATTACAAAGTCCCCCAACTTTTATGGAATTAACCCTGCCTGTCAGAAACCCCGTTTTCCATAATTTTGACGTTTCAGGGGGCAAACTTCCGCGAAATCACCTGAAAATCCGCGGGGGGTCATTTTCTTGGAAGGAGAAGACTTGCGGGCGAAGGATACACGAGAATTCGGCAAGGAGGCCCAAAAGAGGACCCTCCATGCGGCCAGATTCCTTGGCCGCGTGAGAGGCCCCCTTTTGCCCCCTGTGGCCCCAATTCCTTCCATCTTCGACTTACCGACTCCGTCTTGACCTAAAACCGACTATAAAAAGGGTCCCCCGTACCCTTACGGAGCGGAGCGCCGCCGAAACACCGAAACAGAGACCTGGAGTTCCAGATTGGAGGGGGAAAACTCCGACGAGGCGCCGCCGGTGTGATGTCCTACCCCTCCAACGTCATCTCCATCGACATCTCCATGAAGAGGGAGTAGTCCACCCCAGGGCTATGGGTTTGTGGAAGTAGCACTTGTATCTCTCTCTATGTGCTTCACTAATTAGATCTGTATGAGCTGCCTCACATGATTACGGGCACCGTTGTAATTCCTATGTGGTGGATCTTTTCTATTAGTTATTGAATCTGAGATTGCAATTGTTTCTCTTGAGTTATTTGAGTAGATGTATCTTATGTACCCCGTTCTTATTTGCTAGCTTTGATCAATCTAGTTCTTGAGAGCATGTGTGGGGTGATGGGTGCATTAGTTGGAGTAACGGGGGGTGGCTAGTGCTGTGAAAGTGACAGAAGTTCAGCGATCCACTTAGGTTTTTGTCGGATATATACCAAATAGGGGTATAGAAGATGGTAGACAAAGTGCCGGATTACCAGGGTGGCCTAAGTGGTAGTGGGCTTAGGTCCATTAGGCGGCCCAGTAATCCGACGCACAGAAGCCGGATTCTAGAAGAATCCGGATCACGGCCCATGTGATCTGGCTTGGAGGAGAAGACGGATTCCTTGTTTTCCAAGTTACAAGTTACCGTAGTTTTCTAGGTTTCCTATTCTGTAAGCCCTAATCCGGCTATTATATAAAGCCGGACGGGAGATAAACAAAACAACCAACAAAGGAGAGAACAACAGAGAAGCTCTACGCCAACTCGCCGAGACGCTCATCCTCGTCGAGTAGCTTAGATCTAAAACCCTCACATTGTAACCCTGTTTACGGGCTTTAGTCCCAATTAGTGAGAAGCGCAGGAGTAGGCACGTCGTACTGTCGCGACGTACCGAACCTGGGTAAAATCCTGTGTTCTGTGTTACTACGCTATCCCGTTACCCCACGTCTCTACCGTAGTCTCATGGCACCCCCGTCTATGAAAACTACTACGATGTCTCGACAGTTGGCGCCCACCGTGGGGCAAACGACGTCAGGCGTAAGATTCCGATCTGGGATACTTGGCGGAATCGGAAGATCAATCACTGTCGGAAGCTTGGAGTTCGACAACGACGTCGGGCGCTTCCTCGACAACGGATCCTACATACCGGCGCAAAACCACCTGGTAAGTGCCTGCGTGTTACCGATAGGATCTGCTAACATCTTTATCGGGCTAACTGCAGAAGCAATGGGGTTTTGCGGTGGAAGCAAATTTATCCCACCCGCCCTATACCCAGTCGAAGATGACTATGATGCCGGATTCTGCTCAGATCGCCGACAAAAAAGTGATACACACTTTATCGGCATGGTGCAATCCGAAATTGCCGAAAACACGGATGACGGGAATCCCGTGCAAAAGGCAGACAACAACGCACCCGTCATGGAGACGGAAGATCAAACACCCGTCACAGAGGCGGAAGATCCGACATCCGTCAACAAGACGATGAACTCGGAAGCAGAATCCGTGCTTGCCGCCATTGAGGCGAGATTGGAGTCGGAAACCGGATCGGATAACTTCGACTCCGAAGACGAAGATGAGGACGCCTTCGTAAGAAAGGTTAAGTCCTTTCAAGAGGGATTCCATGAAGTTCTAATGGCGAAACCGGCTGATACCACGGATGCCGGCAGCCAGGAAAGCCCTAAAACCCCTCAAAAAACCTCCCTCTTCCAAGAAAAAGCACCGTGCTGCTAAAAAACTCCAATACAAAATCCGGAAGAAAAAATCAGCTGATCTCGCTGATGAAAACCTGGAAGTTGGAGATATTAGCGGAACCAAGCCTGCGGAGAAGAAATCCAAAAAAATCACTGCTCCGCCAATGACGGAACATGAAGAGCAAGAGCTATTGCAAACACCAGTGGGACCAGACGAACCCCCTGAGATGCTGGAAGCCAGGAGACAAGCTTTCCAACGGCAACAGCAACATCTACTCAGATCTCGGCAACATCTCCAACAAACCCATAATGACATCAAGGTCATGAAGGAAGAAATAGAGGAGTACGAGAGAAAGAATAGATCCGCCCTAAAACCTACTAGGTTACCCAGAATCGCAAGACCGAAAGAACTGCCGCCAAAAGAAAGGTTCCATAACCCATCTTGGCAAAAGCAGGTAAACGGCAAAGATGCCAAGGGCGAACCAACATACAAGACAGCAGCAGAAAATGCGGAAGCAGCGTTCGCGATTCTTAACAATGATCTGTATTCCAACGGGGAAAAACTCCAAGGGGTGTATGCTTTCCTAGGGAAAGCATTGCAACAACAACAGCGCGCCCAAGAGCGATCAGGGAGGTTGCATGATAACTCCGCCTTATGCAAGACAGCTACTTGCGCTGCTGGAGCACCTGGACCGGAAGAACACGGGGATTCAGACAACTCAAAAGATAAAAAAGAGGATCCGAGAAAAGACAAGAAAAACCCCGACAACCGGGATGCAGCGTCTAGGACCGGATCCCATCTCCCGAAAGATGGGCATAAACCCCATGATCGGGAAGACAAACACCGGAAGGACGGCAAAATAATGCCACCTCCGAGAAACCCAACTGAGAAAGCTGGAAGATATGATATACCTCACAGGCGTGAGAGATCCCGGACACCGCCTAAGGACAAAGAAAGGCACAGGAGTAGAACTCCGCCTAATCCAAAAGGGCGTGATCACGGAAGAGATAGAAACAATCCCGGAAAAGCGCGTTCGCGCAACAATGGAAGAGAAAGGAGCAGATCCCCTTCTGTCCATTCAGCCGGAAGATATTCTGCACACATTGACAGAGCAGAAAAGGATGATCTATACTTTGGTCCTAAATGTTTTACCGACAGGATCCAAAGAATAACGCTGCATTCTGGCTTCGCCAAGGTCGGTCCAACGTACCAGAAATACACTGACAGCACAAACCCGGATACCTGGCTCTCGGATTACTATACAGCCGTCCAGATCAACAATGGGACAGACTTGGAAGCTGTCAAGTTTCTTCCCCTAATGCTGCTGGACGGAGCCAGAGATTGGATCAATGGATTACCATCACGAACAGTCGATAGCTGGGATGATATGGCTAGAGTATTTACTCAGCATTTCCGGGGAACATACAAACGCCCGAACAGCATCAACCAGCTAAACCGTTGCACGCAATTTGAGGATGAACCATACGTGGATTTCATCTCCAGATGGACAGCAATGAAGAATAGTTGCTCTGGAGTAACTGACGTACAAGCAATGCATGCTTTCGTCAATGGCCTAAAACCCGGACTCGTACCGTTCATGGTTGGTTCCAAAAAGCACAAGGATCTCGGATCTATGCTTACAACCGCCAATGACCATGCTGCAGCCGAGGATGACATCAGAGCAAGAGGAGGCAATATTGAATCTTTGATACTTGCCAAGAAAACCCCTCGTTCTGACAAAAAAGCCACTCCAGAAACAACGACGAAACCCAAAGAGGTGAACATAGCCTTTGGAGGAGAAAAGGGAAACAAGTGGAAAGGACGCAACCCAGATCCAATCAACTACACTCCAGAGGAGTGGGAAAGGATTAAGTCGGAACCTTGTGTTCACCACTCGCAATTTGGGAAACTCACCCATACAAACGCGCAATGCCGGATGAATAAGCACATGAAAGGCAGTACAGGAGCCGGAAGTAAGGGGAAGGGTTCCAAAAGGAAACCCGCCAAACAAAAGCCAGAAGCTGACAAAGAAGACAGTGAATCGGACACTGACGAAAAAATCCAGGAACAACAGCGCAAAGGCGAACCCAAGTTTCCGAGAGTTGATGGAGAAGCAATGCTAACTTTCTTAGCAACCCCGTCAGCAAAGGTGGCCAAAAGAACACTTCGAGAAATAAACGCGGTTGTTCCAGCAACCCCGAAATTCTTGAAGTACTCCAACACACCGATAATCTGGGATCAGTCTGATCATCCCGGAAATATCCCTGAACCCGGCACACAAGCTCTTGTTGTAAGCCCTAATGTTCAAAATACTAGGCTAAGAAGAGTGTTGATGGATGGAGGATCCAGCATTAACATAATGTACCTGGATACACTGAAGCATCTGAAGATTTCCGAGTCTCAGCTCAACTACAGCAACATACGCTTCCATGGTATTGTCCCTGGCAGGCAAGCACGATCCCTAGGAGAAATTTCCCTAGATGTCACCTTCGGAGATAAAGACCACTTCCGGCAGGAAAAAGTATCCTTCGAAGTAGTGCCGTTCGAAAGCGTGTATCACGCAATACTCGGACGTCCAGCTTTCGCCAAATTCATGGCAAGATCCTGTTATATTTATAACAAGCTGAAGATGCCAGGACCCAAGGGAGGAGTAATCACTATAGCAGGTGATTTCAAGCTGGCAAACGAGTTGGAGAAAGAAAACGCCCTTTGCGCTCAGAGAGTCATAGCAAAGGAAGAACTGAAGGAATTAGCCAAGGAGGTATCGCCGTCAGAAATGCCGGCAGGAAAAGAAACTCGGAAGCCAACAGACAGCTTCAAGGCATCCGAGAATACAAGACAGGTAATCCTAGATCCCAAAGATCCGACAAAATTTGTCGTCGTAGGGACTGGGATGACTGACAAATAGGAAGGCGAGCTCATCAAGTTCCTCCGTGAGAACTGAGATATTTTTGCCTGGTGTCCAGCTGACATGCCAGGTGTACCCAGGGAACTTGCTGAGCACCAACTTAAGGTTATTCCTGGATCAAAACCCGTAAAACAAGGTCTCCGTCGATTTGACGGAAGAAGACGGAAGGCTATTGGCAAGGAAATTATCCGGCTTTTAGCAGCGGATTTCATCAAGGAAGTAATCCATACTGACTGGTCCGCAAATCCGGTATTAGTACCGAAGAAAGACACTACTGCTCTTAGAATGTGTATAGATTACACAGGCTTGAACAAATTGTGTCCGAAAGATAGGTTTGCATTACCGCGAATCGATCAAATAATAGATGCCACCGCAGGCTCTGAGCTTTTGTGCTTTTTGGATGCATACTCCGGGTACCACCAAATACGCATGAAAAAGGAAGATCAAATTAAGACTTCTTTCATAACCCCATACGGGACGTACTATTACGTAACCATGCCGTTTGGCCTGAAGAACGCAGGTGCAACCTACCAGCGTTGCATGCAACGTTGTTTGCATAGTCAGATTGGAAAAAATGTCCATGTTTATGTGGACGATATTGCTGTCGTAACCAAGGAAAAAGACACACTCCTTGAGGATTTGCGAGAAACTTTCGAAAACTTACGCACCTACAAGATGAAGTTGAATCCATCTAAGTGCGTATTCGGGGTTCCTTCAGGAAAACTTCTGGGTTTCATCGTTTCTCACAGAGGAATAGAAGTTAACCCGGAAAAGATCAAGGCAATCTCGAACATCGCAAAACCTACCTGCGTCAAAGATGTCCAAAGATTGACGGGTTCCGCAGCTGCCGTTAGCAGATTTATTAGTCGGCTGGGGGCTAAAATCCTAACACTATACAAGTTGTTGAAGAAATCCGACAAAGTCAAGTGGATAGCAAAGCTTTGGAATACATAGCAGTTATGTCTCTTCTATACTTAGTTCAATATCTATGTAAACATCTTTTGAGATCATGAAATAAAGTTGTTGGATTTCTGGTATCCATGTTTTTTACAAGTTTACTATAGTAAAAGCATGTTTCCACCTTCTCTATTTCCTAATGATCTTACAAAATACTCAATGTTAACCCGAATTGTGCCTACGTACTCGGCGTTAAGAAACTGAATGTTTTTTCAGCCTGCTAACGGCTAAAGGAAACTTGAATTGCCTGCGTGCCCAAGTTTCGGTCAAAAAATTCCTTGTTTCTCTAAGCATTATCTGATTGCGTATGTGTTGGGTTACTGGAGCTAGTTAGTAAAAATGCCTTTAGCATGGTCCATGTTTCCGAGTTTAAACTGATTGGTTACGCCCAGTTACTCGGCATGACGATTCATATTGCTATTTGAGCCATTTCAAACACTAAGGATAGTTAAAACATATATGCCAGAGAACTTAGAAGATAAAGGAATAGTAACATCCGAAAAACCTTGCAAAAAAATTCATAATTAAAAACTGCAAAAGGCGGAATTTTTCATTCATACAAATAGAAGCATTACATTGTAGATTACATTGAAAGTACAGTAATGCTCCTATTGTCTATTTTTGCTATCCAGGTCAAAGGTAGCCCTTCAAGCATCTGATTCCTCCTCGCTGCTGTCGTCCTCGGGGATTGGAGGGATCTCCTCTTCTGGATAATTGACGGAAATATTTACCATGGAGGCAATCTGGGTGGCGTGGCCTTTGATTTCATCAAAGATGGTATTTCGCTGAGTGTCCGTGTATCCTTGAGGGACACCGGACGCCACACGCCAGGATTTAGCACCGGGGTAGTGCATGCGCATAAGGCCGAGTGCCATACGCGCACCACCCCGTGCAGCGGAACGCAGGATAGAATCCCTGGATTCCGCCACCTCCATGATGGCTCCCGGAAGTTTTTCAACCTCCGAGAACTCCCCAGTCCTTGCGGGAAGAAACTTGTTCACCAGCTGCATTCCAGCAGCACGGATCGAAGTCCACATCTTCCCAAAGGCTTGGATCCCTTCAAGCCGGGTACCATCTGGGATATCTCCTGTTTTTTCCGACAAAACAATCAAAAGTGTTAGGCAAAAAACAGAGAAGAAAAACAAGATATGGAAAAATAAAAAAGGTAACGGAAAATTACCGATAAGCTTGTCGATCTCGGAGATTTCCTCCAGGCGAAGGTTCAGAGCATTTTCTAAATCCTGAATGGTGGATTTATCCTTCTCCGCCTGCTCAGAAGCCTTGGAGTTGGCAACTCCAAGGGCCAAGTTGCTGGCCTCCAGATCCTTTTGAGCCTTCACAAGATGCTTGTGAAGCTCCAAATTCTCCTTTCGGAGATTCTCGGCATTGCCGGCATCTTCAGCTAATTGCTTGGCCTTAGCCAAAGCAGCTGGAAAGCAAAGAAAATTCCGGGTTTAGAAAATTTCCGGAAAAAGTACTTAGACAAAAAATTGAATCGCAAACCTCAGAGGAAAAATGTGTACCTGATGTTTCCGACAAAGCGAGCTGAGACGATGCCAGTTCCGTCTCTCTCTCCTCAAGAATAGAAAGAAGATTTCTAACCTCCTTATTCTTGATGGTGAGTTTGTTGAAAACTTCCATGTTAATGGCTTCGGCGGTTTGCTGGAACATAGCAAGGAAAAGAATGGTTACAAAAAGCATCAAAGTAAAACAAGCATGCAGTTTTGTTTAATGCTTGGGGGCTAGAGTTACATACCTGGCTCATTCGTTGCAAACCCGCCAAGTTTTTCTTGAACTCCTTTGCGTACTCCGCAAAAGCAGTTCCGGCCGCGCTTAGGCCGTCATTGATAATCTTGAAGTCCTTGTCAAAGGTGGGAATTTCTTCGTCGAAAGTCCGAGAAAATTTCTCCACCTCTGGAGCCGCCCTTTCCCTCGTGTCCGTGTCCGACACAACGGGCTGGCTGGGCTCTGACGGCCTGGTCGTGGGGGCTGCAGCGTGCTCTTCCGCCATCGAGGACGGTGTGTCCGGGGCGACGGCGGGAGAAGGTTGGCTGCCTCGGCTGGAAACAACTTTGTGTTTCTTGAGCTTCTTCGGCTTTAGGCTGGAGGGAGGAAGGCTAAAAAACAAAAAACCCGGAAAAGTTAAAACACGGAAGATGGATGAAAAGTTCTCATGAAAGAAAAAGAACCCAGATGAAAGAACCTGGAAGTGGCGACGGGGATTCCGTCAAGGTCGATAATTTCCTCAGAGGAAGTAATCTTCTTGCGCTTGCGTCCACCTGTAGCAGCGGTGCGCAGCGCGTCCAGCTCAGCCTCGGAAACCAATTCCGAATCTGGAAGATCCGCGAACTGTCGGACAAACAAAATCAGAATCAGAAGCTAGAAAATCCGAGAAAAAATAAAACTGTACCCAAATGACTGAAAAATTACCTTGGGAACCGGATTGTCGGCCGTATACATTGGCCGACTCGCTTCGTATTGATCGCGTGATGCGACCAACTGGTTGATGCGCCGTCGAAGCTCCTTTGCGGGCCAATCTTTGGTGGTTGTCCGCATTGGATCCTTGACTCCCGTGTATTCGCACAGGAGACGACCACTGTGGTTGGCCAATGGCTGAATTCGCCTAGTCAGCCAGCATAGAACCGTGTCCATGCCGGTTAGAGGCGGATCCAAGGAGGTGAGCTTGGCGATGCGCCGCTTGATCCTTAGTAGATCAGGCGGCAGGACTTGGACGGCTTCTGTTCCCCAATTCTCTTGGGGAACAGCAGCGGTGTTGGCGAAAGGTGGAACCCCGATGGCCTTTTTTGGAAAAGGCACATTGGGATGATAAAAGAAAGAACCCGTCCAAAATTTGACGGATTCTGATGTCTTGATCTTGGGGAACCAATCTTCCCTAAACCTCCGAAGAGTAAAGGAGATGGTCCCGCAAGTCGGAAGTGCGCCCTCCGAGGAGTTCCGCTTAACTCCGAAACAATACATCCAGAAATCTAACCTAGGCTCTAAACCTAAGTAACCCTCGAATAGGGCCTGGAACCCGGCCATATAAAGAATGGAGTTGGGTGGCAGGTTGTGGGGTTGGATGTTGTAGTGAGAAAGGACTTGGAGGAAAAAAGCGGAAGGGGGGAGCTCCATACCTCTTAGAAGGTGGGAAGAAAGGAGAACCCTTTCGCCATCTCTTGGCGCCGACTCGTTCTCGTCTTCGGGGAGCCGACATTTCCCTTGGAGGATCAGGCCCTCTTTCTCCAAGTTTGGAAGAAGAGCCGGGGGAATGCTGCAGGCAACCCAGTTGCCTGCAGATTCCGCCTCTTCATTTGCTCCGGTGGCGGAGGCGGTGGCCGCTTCTGCGGTGGCGAGCTCGTCACCGACGAGCTGGATTTTCTCCCCCGCCGTTTCAGGAGCAAACGACGGGGAAGCGGCGGAGCTCGCGCCCGCAACGTCCGTGGCGGCGGATAGGTTTTCTCCGCCCGCCGCGGAGGCCGCGGATTTCTCCGGCTCGTAGCCGGCGTGCTTGGGTGACCCAACTTGGGGATCTAGGTCGCTAATGAGGTCGTTGATGGCGGCGCGAGTGGGCGAAGACGGTGAGCCGGCCACTTTCGGGCGGCGCGGTTCGTTTCCGGTGCTTGGAGGTGAGGAGTGCTCGGGACAGTGCGTCGCTTGGGAGCTTGTGCGCGTCAATGGCGAGAGCGGTGAGAGTGCGGAAGGTTTTCGTTGAGGACGAGGATGGCTATTTATAGCTAGAAATCCGTCAAGATACGCGCCAACGGCTATTTTGACCGTTGGATGTTTGCCGCGTGTCACTCGCCGGAAAATCCGGGAAATGAAACGACAGGGTAATGATGGTTATCTCCTCGTTTCTCGCGAGAATCTGTCATAGATATGTTTCTGGGTTTTTCCGAGTAAAATCTCAAACGTCGCTTACGTCAGCATGGTTGAGTGCGCTGACGTAAGAAGTTTCTTCTCCGCGAAGGATCGTGAGAGAAAAGCCGGATTTTCAGGATTCCGAGTTTCATGTCACCATCTTTTTTAAAAAGAGGAATAAGAAGAATCAAGACTGCTGAATCGATATTTCTCGGACAAAGAATATTTGGCGAACGGCGGAGAATCAGAGTTTCGATCCTTCTTGGGGGCTACTGTCGGATATATACCAAATAGGGGTATAGAATATGGTAGACAAAGTGTCGGATTACCAGGGTGGCCTAAGTGGTAGTGGGCTTAGGTCCATTAGGCGGCCCAGTAATCCGACGCACAGAAGCCGGATTCTAGAAGAACCCGGATCACGGCCCATGTGATCTGGCTTGGAGGAGAAGACGGATTCCTTGTTTTCCAAGTTACAAGTTACCGTAGTTTTCTAGGTTTCCTATTCTGTAAGCCCTAATCCGGCTATTATATAAAGCCGGACGGGAGATAAACAAAACAACCAACAAAGGAGAGAACAACAGAGAAGCTCTACGCCAACTCGCCGAGACGCTCATCCTCGTCGAGTAGCTTAGATCTAAAACACTCACATTGTAACCCTGTTTACGGGCTTTAGTCCCAATTAGTGAGAAGTGCAGGAGTAGGCACGTCGTACTGTCGCGACGTACCGAACCTGGGTAAAATCCTGTGTTCTGTGTTACTACGCTATCCCGTTACCCCACGTCTCTACCGTAGTCTCATGGCACCCCCGTCTATGAAAACTACTACGATGTCTCGACAGTTTTGTTAAACCTTTCTTAGTTACCTCACTAGGGATAAAAAGGAGTACCTTGTTAACGGGAATTTGAAGTGACACTAATCAATCTCCATGACTAGATCTAGCAAGTTCTTACTTCAATTCATGTCACATTGCTTAAACCTATACTCTGGTTTTTCCTTAATTATCGAGGTGTTATGATTTATTTCGCATCTTGGTGGAGTATAAGAGGGATCAATATGACCGTAGAGATCTCTATGCTAGGACACGATGCCCATATGAAAGTACTCAATGTTAAACATGTTATTGTAATCTCACATGTAATTCTTTATGTCCACCGTCTACAAATTTATTTGAGAGAATGCAAGTGTGAAACCATGAACCTCGGTCCTATTTTAAATATAAGAAAACACTCTAGTTACTTTACTGCAATTTACTTTACTTGCACTTTACTTTACTTGCATCTCCAATTCGAATTTACATTATCTCCATCACCACTTGCATCACAAAAATACAAAAACAATCCATTGCATATTTATTTTCTCATTTGCATTTAGTAGTAGATTTAAATATTGCACATTTACTTTCAGTTTTGCATTGCAATTTAGAAGTCTCACACCTTGTGCTTGATAACCACTTGGTGAGGTTGAGGGCACAAAATTCTCTACTTGTTTGCAGGATCCTGGAGGAAGCTTGGAAGACAACTGCTGAAACACTGGCTCCCCAAGAGTTCGATATAAACCCTCGAGTCACCCTTGTGGGGAAGAAGGCTTGCCACTAGCTACACACTCTGCACTTGGAGTCTCAACCTAGCCATCAGGGACTCGACTAGGAGAACATTCTCAATTGATAAATCATTTGAGATACCTACCTTGACTCGTCCCAATACCTTTAGCTCGGAGTTATCACCAATAGTGACGCAATTGAGATGAGATAATGGAGGACTAAGTTCACTCATTGTGTCCTTGCTTGCAGCCATATGTTGGGATGCACCACTATCCACCGTCCATTTGCTCGACACGGAAGCACTTCCCTACAATAGATTAGTGTCTTGATTTAGGTACCCATCGTTGAATGGGTCCTAGTTTGTTAGCAACAAAGATCTTTGGAACCCAAATAGTCCAATGATAATCATCACCATAAGAAGTACCAACATATTTAGCATACACATGACCATCTCTAGATTTCATAAGAACATAAGATGGATTATATTTGCCGGCAAAGTCATTATGAGTGGTGCTCCCCCTAGAGGTCTCACCACCCACAATGGTGTTGGTCTCCTTGTCTTTTACCACCTCTCCCTCTTTCACAAATTTCACTCCTTGTGAGGGAGAGGTGACCTTCTTCTTGTTCTTCTTGTACTTTTTCTTTGACTTAGCTACATAGCCAAGTCCCTCCTTTCCATTCTTTACCCTTTGAGGAATCACCTCATTGAGAGTCTTCTCACTTCCTACAAGATTAGTTGCACCACAAGAATTGCTAGGCAAAGTACTAATGCTAGTAGATGAAGAGGACATGGATTTCTTATTTGATTGTTGAGCTAGAAGATTGTCACGAGATTTGGTTAGCTGTCATGAATTTCTTTAGGAGACGTGAACTCCTTTTCTAGTTTTTCATGACGAGCAACAAGTTCCTCGTGAGCAATTACTAGCTTCAACTCTTCATTTTCAAGTGTTTTAACAAGAGCAATAGATTGTTCATTATCTTTCCTAAGCTTAGAGACAATCATAGCAAAAGTTTCTTCAATACTAGATAATTTCTCCTCAAGAGAGGCTCTAATGGAACGCTCATTTTCAAGAGCCTTTTCAAGCTCTTTATCATTGCAAGAGTGACCTCCATGGCTTTCCAAGGTCATGATAATTTCCTCCTTTTCATCTACAAGAGAGTTAGCATCATCAAGTTGGCGCAAAAGGGCATTCACTTTCTCCTTAGTCTCACCTTTGAGGCTAGCTAACCAAATGCCTAGCTCCTTTGCCTCACTATCCTCCTCACAAACTTTTTCAACACAATCCAAGAATGAAGGAGGGTTAGTGACAATGGTCTTGGAGTTGGGAGAGCATACCAAAGTGGCTTTTTGCATGAGACATGTAGGTATGATAGCCGCAATCTCATTGGGGGATTCAAATAGAGAGACCGATGGAGATGAGGCGATAGCTATGGCAACATGGGCCACACCTACAACTTCGTATTCTCCTTCATCTTTGGAGATATAGGTTTCCAACACCGCCCCTTCTTGAACGTAAAGAGATCTTGGCACTCTTCTAGCGAAGTTCTTGTTTTGTGGAGCCTTGGCCTTGTTCTTGCGGACTAGCTTGCCTTCATTTTCTTCTCTTGGATCAAAAGGGCACTCCTTTACGAAATGATTTGCACTTCCACAATCGTATCATGTCCGTGGTCGCTCCCCCTTTTTCTTGTAGTTCTTGTTTCGTGGAGGTCTTGGAGAGCCGGCCTTGTGAGCCTCCCATCTCTTCCAATATCCGTGCATAGCAAGGGCAATGCACTTATGAGCGCTGGTGTAAGTGTCCTCATAGTCTTCCTCATCATCATCATCATCCTCTTCAACTTCTTCAACTCGAGCCATTGCCTTTGACTTCAATGCAAGATTGGGTGATTTTCCCATTCCTCTTGAGTGAGCGAGAGCATCATCCGCACTCTTGTGTGATAGGGATATGGCGATGAATTCACTAAGGACACCAATGGAGTTGAGGGAACTTTAGTCCGCTCTTGTCCGTATGCTAGTGGAGAGGTTCTTCTCTAAAGGTGTAATAGCTTTGATGAACTTCCTCTTTATCCACTCATCGGAGATCTCTTCTTTTCCAAAGTCCCTCAATTGATTGGTGAGGGTGACAACTCTCCTATATAACTCCTCGGGGGACTCATCCTCTTGCATAACAAAGTTCTCGGACTTGTCAATGGCCACATCATACTTGGATGATTGGATACTAGCATTGCCTTGAAACAAATTATCAAGCTTGTCCCATGCTTCCTTGGCGGTCTTGCAACCTCGAATGTGAGTGATATGCTCCTGGTGCTGGCAATGGCGACATAAATTCTTTGCAGAAATTCCTGTGTGTTGGGAACCCCAAGAGGAGGGTGTGATGAGTGTAGCGGTAAGAATTTCCCTCAGTTAAGAACCAAGGTTATCAATCCAGTAGGAGAAAGAGGATCTTTGGAAGGTTGATACCACCCACGGTGGTGATGGCTCACTGGTGTCAGCAACAACGCGGAACCTGCACACAACACAACCAAAATACTTTGTCCCAACGGTACAGTGAGGTTGTCAATCTCACCGGTCACGCTGAAAACAAGGATTAGACGTACAGTGTGGAAAATGGTGTATGCTTGCAGTAAGTAAAGAAAACAGGAAATTGTAGTGGTTTGTTTAACATTGTAGGAAAATGGACCGGGGTTCATAGGTTCACTAGTGGTGTCTCTCCATAAAAGATAGCATACTGGGTGAACAAATTACAGCTAGGCAATTGACAAATAGAGGTTGCACCGTAGTGCACATTCATGACATGATGACTACTATGATATTTAGTGCGGGCATTACAACAATATACATAGACCGTAATCCAACTGCATCTATGACTAATAATCCACCCTCAGGTTATCATCTGAACCCCTTAGGTATTAAGTTGCAAGCAACATATAATCGCATTAAGCAATGCGTGTAATGTAAGCAATGATTGTGCACGCGGGTACTCACACCACTGTTTTCTCCCTAGTGGCAACATCACATCCTCCCCTGTCACTTTTCTGTCACTCGAGCATAGGCGAAAAGGAGGCATGAAGCCAACTATCGAGCATAAATACTCCCTCTTGGAGTCACTAGCAACTACTTGGCCAGAGCAACCACTAGCAACGGAAAGCATGCAAGATCACAAATAACATATGCAATAAAGACTATAATCAACTTGGCATAAGTTCAATATTCATCGGAGCAAACACAGCACATAGAATTACATAAGAACAATCTTGATCATGCTAGGCAGCTCACGAGATCTAAACATTGAGGCATAGGAGGAGAAGACAACCATCTAGCTACTGCCATGGACCCGTAGTCCAAGGATGAACTACTCACGCATCACTCCGGAGGCAGGCATGGTGATGAAGAGGCCTCCGGTGATGATCTCCTCTCCGGTAGGGTGCCGGGAGACAGCTTCAGAACCCCCCTAATCTAGGGTTGATAACGCCGGCGGCTGCAGAACTTTTCGATGATTTTTTATCAGGTGCCTAGGGTTTTCCTTCGGAGGGGAATAAATAGGCGAAAGGGCAAATGCAGTGGAGCCCTGTGGGGCCCCACACCACCCCCGGTGCGGCCAAGGGGGGGGGCGCCACCCTATGGCGTGGCCCCCCTGAGGCCCCCTTCCGGGTCTCTTCGGGACTCCGTCGAACCTTCGGGAATTCTAAGACTTTCGGGCTTCGAATTTTCCAATTCCGAGAATATTTCCAGAACAAACTTTTCTGAAACTAAAAACAACAAAAAACAGGGAACTGGCTGTGTGGCATCTTGTCAATAGGTTAGTCCGGAAAATCGATAAAATGACATAAAGAAGAGAGAAAACATGTCGCAATTGGCATAATATCATCATGGAACATCAGAAATTATAGATACGTTGGAGACGTATCAAGCATCCCCAAGCTTAGTTCCTACTCGCCCTCGAGTAGGTAAACGATAAACAAAATAATTTCTGGGGTGACATGCTACCACACAATCGTGATCATAGAAATAAAAAGCATATGTAAGCTAAGATCATAGAACCTTAACACAAACATGGTAAATGGAACTTTAATAATAAAGCATAGCAATCACTTTGCATCATGAGAAGTATCTCAAATAAAAGATCATGAACAACAATGCAAAGAAAGATACAGTTTGTTTCAGGTATAGAGAAAGCACTGCAAAGTGGTATTTCGCCAGTCCTTAAGAGTGGGGCAAAACATAAATGCCAGGACACCTTCAAAGTTCCCGAGGAAGACTAGAACAAATAATTTGAGAACAAGCAATAACACATCATGAATCAATTAATAATGTTTCTGGGAAAAATGCACATAAAACTCAGAATGGCAAAAATGCTCTCTCAACCGTGCATAAAGTTAGAAGATGGAGACTCAACATAAAAGTAAAAGAAAGGCCCTTCGCAGAGGGAAGGAGGGATCACTCATGTGCTAGAAATTTTATTTTATTAAACATATGTATTAAAAGTTTGACACTGAGTGTCTATATTTTGAGAGATGTATGCTAATGTCAACGAATGGGAAACTGAAAATATCACAAGCCAACTGGATTCACTAGAGTGGCTCCCATATGAAGGACGCAGCTGGTATAGAAGGTCATCCCTCTTTCTCTTTTGTTTACACAATTATGCTTTGACTGATAAATCAGGGGCAAAAATAGTGAAGAAATTTTGTGTGTATTAATTTGGGGCTGGGCACCCCGCTGCCAGCTCTTCTATCATTTGGATAAGCGGATGAATCCACTAGTCCAGGGTGTGAAATCCAGTCAACAAGTGAGATAAAGATTCTCTATTTACGTCCTCATGAGCAAAAACAGGAACACAAAGCAGGAGTAATTTTTTAAGGTTTTAAAGGTAATACATGAGAAATTTACTTGGACTGGCAGTTAAATACCACATGTTGGTAGGTATGGTGGACACAATGGGAAAACTTGGTTTTAGGGAGTTGAATGCACGAGTATAATTCCATACTCGGTACAGGTGGAGGCTAGCAAAAGACTGGGAGCGATCAAGAGAGCATAAGAGCCATAATCATGCATAGCGACATAAAACATCATTAATCAAAGCATAAGCGGTATCACAAGTTCAAACACTAAATGATCATAGAGGCTATTAGTTACTGGTTCATAGTCGTAAACATGGTGTGAGCATGCGCCAAGTCAACCAAATAAAACATTCGAAAGAGAATACCATAAATTTATGCTTCAATATGACAAGAACAACTCATGAATCTTTCAATGGCACATTAACCACTCTCAGATATTTGAGGCTAATCATGCTACTCAATAACCACAAGTCTTTAAAACTAAAATAACATCTAGCATGATATGAAAAGGTTCTATCCACAGTCTATACAACTTATACTTGCACCATTAAAAATTCTACTTCAAGTAGCAGTTTCTTCTCCCAACAAGCAACATACAAGATATGTTTTAACAAAAAATACTCTTCATGATACAACAAGAAAACATGAGAGCACTCACATAACACTACTAAAACTAACAGCTCTTAGATAAGAGATGCATGCAAAACAGGAGCTAAATAAATGCAGCAGCCAGACAAAGATTAAGAATACAAAGTATTCGCATGAAAAAACAGAGCGTGTCACTCTCCAATAAAAGAATTCTGCGGTCCAACCAAGCTTATTAAAAAAATAAAAAAACTGAAAGCAAAAATAAAAGATGCTCCAAGTAAAGCACATAAGATGTGACCGAATAAAAATATAGTTTCACTAGAAGTGACCTGATAATTTGTTGATGAAGAAGGGATGCCTTGGGCATCCCCAAGCTTAGACGCTTGATTATACTTGGAATTTGCTGGGATGTACCACCAGGTAATCCCCAATCTTAGGCTTTTCACTCTTCTTCATCACGTCTTATCATCCTCTTCTCTTGACCCTTGAAAACTTCCTTCACACCGAACTTCTCACAATCTTCATTAGCAACGATAGTGCAATCGAAATACTAAATTCACATGGTTCAGTTTCAACACAAGCTAACACTCATAAACACATTAGCTACTATCACAAATTCTTTTAAAACTCTTTTTCTCAAAAGAACACCAAAAGAAAGAGATTAAGATGCAAATGCAATTATTGGCAGAAATCTGTCAAAACAGGACATCAGGTAAAGATGATTTTTTTTAGAAAATCTTCTGTTTCTCAAATCAAAAAGTCTTCAACTAAGAAAAATTGCGTATATAGCCCAGGATTACGCACAAAAAAACTCAGGTCATTTTGAATTTTCTGTGATTTTATACGAATTTAACAGTGGACAGCAGAAATCTGTTTCCTGCGCAGAAATCCGAAATATAGTCTCAACTTTCCACTAGAGGATTTACTTGGCTCAACAAAGACACAAAATAAAAGATAGATCAGGGTTGATAAGGAAATAGTTAACACCCAGATGCAAAGAAAACAAAAGAAAACGACGAAAAACGGGTTGAAAACGGAGAAATAAAACGGGTTGTCTCCCGGTAGCGCTTTTTTTTAACGCCTTTCAGCTAGGCATAGAAAGCAACTCAAGTATTTTAAAGTGAAGAAGAATCAAAATTAAGATTAGAAATCTCCTCAACAATGAATTGTATTTCATCTGTAGAAGTTTTAGATGTCCCTTTATCAGCACTTTTGGGCACACTACTTTCATCAAATGGGTTTGCAGGAACAATCCAATCAAAATTCTTTTCTAGAGCTTCATGCATTCCTACCAATTTAAAGGGTATTGGTATTTTAATTTCCTTATCATTGGCTTTACCCGGTTTGCTATTAACATCTACACATGAGCCTGACATCTCAAATCAGTTAAAAACATTTCTAGCCTCAATGGCAACATCACCAAATTATTTAAACAAAGTTTCTAGAATAAACTTTCTTTTTTCTCTATCCTTAATGTTATCAAGGTTGAGGAACATTTGTTGCATTATGGGATTAAGGTTAACAAACCTAGGTTCCACCATACGAACTAGATATGCTGCAGCGGTTTCATAATCTAGAGCAAAATCAGCTAAGGATCTATCCTCAAATTCTTTGTGCTTACTAACATAATTAAAGAACTATCCAATATTATCTTTCCCAATTATATCACCACTACCTATTGGTACGTCTTTCAAGGTAAACTTGGGTAGAATCGTGATTAGAGATTAAACTAAGAGCATAAAATAAAAAATAACATCAATGAAGTAAACATTTTTTTTTGTGTTTTTGATATAAACAAGCAAAACAAGACAAAAACAATAAAAACAATACAATAAACAAAATAAGGAGGTTGAGAGTGAGAGACTCCCCTTGCCAGAAGACTTCTTCCTCCCCGGCAACGGCGCCAGAAATTCCTTGATGCTGGCAATAGTGACAGAAATTCTTTGCAGAAATTCCTGTGTGTTGGGAACCCCAGGAGGAGGGTGTGATGAGTGCAACGGTAAGAATTTCCCTCAGTTAAGAACCAAGGTTACCAATGCAGTAGGATAAAGAGGATCTTTGGAAGGTTGATGCCACTGACGGTGGTCATGGCTCACCGGAGTCAGCAACAACGCGTAACCTGCACACAACACAACCAAAATAATTTGTCCCAACGGTACAGTGAGGTTGCCAATCTCACCGGTCTTGTTGAAAACAAAGATTAGACGTATAGTGTGGAAAATGGTGTATGCTTGCAGTAAGTAAAGAAAGCAGGAAATTGTAGTGGTTTGTTTAACAATGTAGGAAAATGGACCGGGGTTCATAGGTTCACTAGTGGTGTCTCTCCATAAAAGATAGCACGATGGGTGAACAAATTACAGCTAGGCAATTGACAAATAGAGGTTGCACCGTAGTGCACATTCATGACATGATGACTACTATGATTGTAACATCCCAAGTCTGAAAAATAGCCATTAGAATGTTTGCTCTCTGTTATTTTATGTTTTGCATCATGGCATCATGTTGATTGCAATTGTTTTGTTTTCCATTTGTTATTCTCTGTTTTGCTTTGTTTTCCAACTGTTTTCATTTGTTTTCCCTTGTTTTCTATTTGAATTTCAAACCAAAATTCAAACCTTTTGTTTCATCCTTGTGATGTTACAATTTCCAAAATGATATTTCAAATAAAACAATTGTTTGTTTCCATTAAAGTTGTGATTCCAAACTATTGTTTTGTTTCTATCAAAAAAATCATTTAATATCAAACACTTTTCAAATTCAATTATGATTTTCTTCCAAACATCAACCCTTTTGAAAGTTATGAAAATTGCAAAACAAAACTCTCCAAATAAAATGGTTCAATTAACACTTCCATTTGTTTCCATGAAATAATAAAAAAAGCTCAACTCTTATTTGTTATTTAATAATCCACCTAATATAAATTGCATTCAAATTCGAATCAAACCAAAAACAGCACCTAATTTAAAATTAGGGAAATCACACAACAATCATAACCTTTTGCTTCCAATTAAAAATATATGTCCACCCTAATTAAATTATTGTTTTCAATAACCACTTAATATGAAGATGATTCAACTTTGAATTAATTTGCAAACCACAAGTTCTTTTGAAAATTTTGGAAATCAAAGTTAACAAGTGGTTGATGTTAATCCAAAATAGCTATAACAAAATTTCTCCCTAAAATGTTCTATCCCAAATAAACCTCCTTTTCTTCTCTATCTCACTTCAGCCAAAAAATAAATAAAACCAAAACAATTAATAAAAGAAACCAGAGAGAGGAGAGAGGCCCAACTTAACCCCCAGCCCAACTTCCCCCTTCTGGCCCAGTACCCCTTCGGTTGTCATTTTCCTCCCCCAGACGTCATCCCCTGTACGACTGAAGCTCCTCCACACGATCCTCCTCCTCCACCCGATGCCATGCCGTACGAGCTAGGGCTGCTCCTTAAAACATCCACCCAACCCCTCTGCTCGCCCTAGTCTCTTCCTCCCACAACGCCGCCATCGCTCCTCCCTTCCCCCCCGAATTCTCCTCCATCTCTGAACCCTATACCTGCATGAGAGAGATACAGGGAGCAGTGAGCTCGCCGCCGCCCCCTGCCACGGCCACCTCGAGGTCCTTCTGGTGAGGGGAATGGAACCGCCACCTCCCGCACTTCATCTTTGGTGAAGGCGCCATGGGCCGAGGAGCTTCCCACCGCCGGCGCCATCCCCTCCAAGCCGGCGACCGCCCCCTGCTCCGCCCCTGCGCCAACCTCCCTCCACCCGACCGCCTCCTCATGCCCACCCGAGGTGAGGCCCCACGATCCCTCTCCCTCTCGCCCCTCTACCTCCTCCCCTAGCGGCCGCACCCACCCCTCGCAGCGGCCACCCGGCGCCCCTCCGGCGAGCACAGCAACCAGCGGTCGACTGCCGCCATCCTTCTGTCGTGGGTTCGCTTGACTGAATTTGGATTCAGTTAAAAATCGCGACAGCTTGAACCATAACCACCCCCGCAGTCCCTTCTAGCCACAAGCAGCCGATCCACCCTACTGGTTCTGTCCCAGCGCTCACAGCAGGAGGTGCAGGGTTCGATCCCCCTGCGCCCCAAAAACCAAATCCTTTTTTTCCCAATTGTTTTGATACTCAAACTTCCAGGAAATCACCAATAAACCCCTGGTAATTAATTCTAGCCCCTGCAAAAATTATTTCTAAGTCCCTAGTGCATTAAAAATGGCATATTTGCACCCAATCTTGTAAATTGCATAAGAAAATCATTTTAACTCCAATTTTAACTTTTTAAATATGTTTTCTGTCCCAAATTAAATGTTCTATCGAAATATAAAATTTGTTTACTGTTTTGAATATTTTAAATTGGTGAAATATTTGAATTCTTTTTTAAATCACTTAAATTTGCAAAAATCATAACTTGGGCATAAAAATTCCAAATTCCACAAACTAAATATGTTTTCCAATCAACTTTTCATGTACTTTCCAAATATAAATTTTGTTTGCTGTTTTGAATAATTTAAATTGCTGAAAACAACTGTTTCTTGTTTATTGCATTTAAAATTGCCAAAATAATAACTTGCTCATTTTAAATCCAATTTCCACAAATGAAATATGTTTTCCATGAAAAATTAAACCACCTTTTCAAATATAAAATTTGTTTCATGTTTTGAATAATTAAAATTGGTTAAATGATTTAAACCTTGCTTAAATCATTTAATATTGTTAAATTCATAACTTGATCAAAACAAATTCTTTTGGGACATATAAAATATGTTTTCAAACCATCAAAGTATAACCTTTTCAAATATGAACTTCACTCAATGTTTTGCACAAATAAAAACTCAAATAAGTTCATGTTTGAATTAAATTCATTTAATTCTTGCTTAAACTTGTTTAATTTATAACTAATTTATTTGAAATCCTTTTTCAATAAGTGAAACATGTATTCCACCTAAAATTGTGTGTTCTTATCAAATATAAACTTTGTTATCTGTTTTGAACAATTTAACTTGATGAAAACAACAAATGCTTGTGTGACACCTTTAAGGAACCAAAATTCCAAAACTTAATGGATGAATTTCCAAAACTTGGTAAACCCTACTTCAAATTGTTTCTATTGTTGTTATTTTGCTGTTTTCTTCATCCATGCATCATGCTAATTCACTTACACACTTTGATTAGTTGTAAAACAATTAATTCAACCATAATTCATGGGCTTTTCAGGTGCAACTCAAATTGCATGTGGGTCCATTTAATCCTGTTTCTATCTTGTCAACTAGTTTATTTCTATGCATCAATTAAATGGTCATGCATCATCCCATGTTTATGCACTATGCCATGTTATTGATTGTTTATCTTTCTGCAATGTTTGTTTGCTTCTTCTCGGATACACGACGACGTTGAGACCGACGATACTTACGACACCCCTTCTAAGGACTTAGCTCAGTACCAGGCTACTGGGTTTGCAGGCAAGTTATCACTCACATGAACATCGTGTTCCTTTCAACATTGGTTACCGATACTTTCCGTGGTCTATTCTGCTAGCCCTATGATTAGTTGCTTCTGTTACGAACCTATCACATGAATCCCTTAACCCTGATATTGCCTCACCCCCATACCTATAACCTTTGGTTTGAGCTCGTGTCTTACTAGCATGCTTAGGTTGTTTTGCTCGAGTCTGTTACCCGTTACTTTCTGTTACTATATTTCATTATGTTCTGGGGGCTCGATGTTAAACAATGAATCATGCTAATGCTATTGTTAAATAATAATTTGATGATAAGGCACCGGCAGGAGGCCCCTTGTGGTTTTGAGGCCTGCTAGTGTCGACCCTAATAGGAAAAGGGTCTTGTCTACTGATCCATGATGAGCGCACTACCCGCATGTGGGAAGCGAGTATGGGCGCCCCCCTCAATTTGACTCGATTCGCATCTCGTCCAAATCGCCTCATTTAGTTCGGGTTTTCCATTTGCTGCATGCATGATCTTGCGAGCCCTTGGTACCCGGGTGGAACTTTTGTAGTCGGCATATAGGGGGACACGGTCTTAGAGTGCTATGAGGGTCCATTTTCTTCTGGGCTCGATTAGCCGTGCGCCCAAGGTGCTTTGGGCTTGATGCGAAGAAGAGTTGAGTTGTGTTGAGTGCCCCGCTTGGTGGGAGGCATCCCATCTGGCGGGTTATTCATACGTGTACGGCCAAATTGGTGCAACCCTGCAGGGATAATCTTCTCGAGAAGCCGTGTTTTCCGCGGTTATGGATTACTTGGTGAAAGTACTGGCTAACAAGTACTCAGGACAACTTAAACTTAATGATTAACAACCTTACACCCAAGGATTAACAACTTGACTAGTAATAGGCTTATTGACACAATAATCTGAACCATCATTAATCCAACTGTGTGAGTTATCCTCGGATTGCTTCTTTGGATAAGGGGCGAGATCCAGGGTGGGTTTGTTTGGTGGTTAGTTATAGTTGGTTACGATACGCGATCTTATCTCCTTTCTGTTAGCCGGAAGTGGTAGTAACTCTGTAGTTGGTTAGAGCAGCCAGTTGCAGCATCTTTTATATCCCCTTTCTCCCGTTGAACCCAAAGCATCTGTGCTTGGTGTTAACGGGTTACACTTTGGTGAACTGTGAGTCTTGCTTGCCAGTACGTTTATGTACTGACCCCTTTGGGGCTGTGGTTTCCGCAGACGACGTTTCCGAGGATCTACATGGTGGCTACGACGTGGAGTATGACGAGAATGCTGACGAGTAGATAGCGGACCCGGGCAGGATCCGAGACTTCGTGGATGGGCTCCGTCTTTTCGTTTCCGGCCTCTTAGGCCTATTTGGATCTTGTCTGTACTCAGACATGTTGAATGCTTCCGCTGTGATGTAATGATGGATTGTTGGGGCATGTGCCCTCTGGATGATTGTATTTGCTATCTCTGCTCTAATGAGAGCTATTTGCAACTTATTTCAATCTTTTGTGTCGTAGAGATCTGTTGTGATATCAGTTGTTCAATGCCGTTGACGTACCATGTGTGTATGTTTTGAAGTACGTCAATGGAAGTATCCTGATTTCTATGGGATAGTTTACGTCGACGCTGAACAGATAGGGGTTGGTTGTCACACATACGTGTGTTGGCCTACTCGTAAGAGGATGCGGGTGCCGGTAAGCCCCGTAATCCAATCTACTATTGTTCAACGGAACGACGAGTATCCTTTAGAAGTCCGGGTGCGACAATGATATTTAGTGCGGGCATTACAACAATATACATAGACCGTAATCCAACTGCATCTATGACTAATAATCCACCCTCAGGTTATCGTCCGAACCCCCTTAGGTATTAAGTTGCAAGCAACAGATAATCACATTAAGCAATATGTGTAATGTAAGCAATGATTGTGCACGCGAACACTCACCCCATTGTTTTCTCCCTAGTGGCAACATCACATCCTCCCCCGTCACGTTTCTGTCACTTGAGCACATGCGAAAAGGAGGCATGAACTCAACTATCGAGCATAAATACTCCCTCTTGGAGTCACTAGCAACTACTTGGCCAGAGCAACCACTAGCAACGGAAAGCATGCAAGATCACAAATAACATATGCAATAAAGACTATAATCAACTTGGCATCAGTTCAATATTCATCGGATCCCAGCAAACACAGCACATAGAATTACATAAGAACAATCTCAATCATGTTAGGCAGCTCACGGGATCTAAACATTGAGGCACAGAAGGAGAAGACAACCATCTAGCTACTGCTATGGACCCGTAGTCCAAGGATGAACTACTCACGTATCACTCCGGAGGAAGGCATGATGATGAAGAGGCCTCCGGTGATGATCTCCTCTCCGGCAGGGTGCCGGGAGACAGCTTTAAGAACCCCCCTGATCTAGGGTTGATGACGATGGCGGCTGCGGAACTTTTCGAGGATTTTTTATCAGGTGCATAGGGTTTTCCTTTAGAGGGGAATAAATAGGCGAAAGGGCAAAGGCGGTGGAGCCCTGGGGGCCCCACACCACCCCCCGGCGCGGCCAAGGGGGGGAGGGCGCCACCCTATGGCGTGGGCCCCCTGAGGCTCCCTCCGGGTCTCTTCGGGACTCCGTGGAACCTTTAGGAATTCTAAGACTTCCGGGCTTCGAATTTTCCAATTCCGAGAATATTTCCAGAACAACTTTTCTAAAACTAAAAACAGCAGAAATCATGGAACTGGCTTTGTGGCATCTTTTCAATAGGTTAGTCCAGAAAATCGATAAAAATGACATAAAGAAGGGAGAAAACATGTAGCAATTGGCATAATATCACCTTGGAACATCAGAAATTATAGATACGTTGGAGACGTATCAGCTCCCTTGGAAGAGCCTTTTGAATGATGACACGGGCGGTCTTGTTGAGTTGAGATTCCACATCCTCCCTAGGAGTCAAGTTGCTTGGGTCATGGGGATGAAACCCATGAATCACACTCCTCCACAAGGCGATGCAAGAGCCGGAAATACGTGACTCCATTTCAAACTTCCAAGAAGAGAATTCATTAGTGTTAAGCATGGGAGGAAGTCCAACATTAAGAATGCATGGCATTGAAACTATTGGATGGATGGAGTCATAATTTTCAGGTGGTGGAACTTTTGAGTTGGACCCCGAACCATTAGCCATTTGAGACTCTGAGCCTCTGGAATTCTCCTTTGCCTTAGCCTTTTGTGTGGCTTTCGCCTTAGCTTTGGCAATGTTGTCTTCGATCTCGGTATCGTCCAGAAGAGTTTCCTCTTCCGAACTATCCGCATTGGAGACATGGGGAGAATCCGTGCGCCCCTTAGGTTTACCCATCATGTTATCCAACATCCTCTTGATGGAAGAAACCTCCGAACCAACACTAGAGCTAACCTTGGACTATTGGGTTTGAATGGTCACAACCGTTGTCTCTAGGTTAGCTATAGTCTCGGCCATTTTGGAGAGCTCCTCCTTAGAGGATTCGAGATCATCTCTGTTGGCCATGATACTCTTAGGCGGTTAAGCCCGATATAAGAGCCGAGGCTCTGATACCAATTGAAAGTACACAATGGTCAACTAGAGGGGGGGGGGGTGAATAGGTGACCTACAAATTTTAATCCTTTTTCACTTTTAGATGGGATTTAGCAAGTAAACAACTTGTTTATCTAGATGTGCAATTAGGTAGACACCCTATGTGATAAGCAACAAGTATGCAACGGAAGTAAATGCAAGGCACAAGATAACCACAAGTGAAAAACACGGAGACAAGGATATGTATCCCGTAGTTCCTTCTTGAAAGAAGTACGTCTACGTTGGAGAGGTGGGGAGCCACCTAGGCACTCCTCAATAGCACGGTTGTGCACACCTTGTTCTCCTTGAGCTTCTCCGATGAGAGAGATTCTCATTTCCACTATGAGGTCGAATTGAAGGCGTTGACCAAACCTTTACAAGGGGGTTGAGGCTACTTCACAAGTGAGATGGAGGCTCTCAACTATCCGAACCTTCTTGCTACAAGGTGGAAGCTACAAGCACTAGGGTTTCTCTAGGATGACAAAGCAACCAAGAGATTACAAGATCCCAAGGGGTATGGTAAAACAATTTTTGGCATGGTAGAAAGGTAGATCTAGGCCTCCTCCATGAGATCCTTGAAGGGCATCGAGTTTGGTGGGAGGAGGAGGGAGATCGGGGCGTTTTGAGCTCTTGAACAATGGAGGAGAGAGAGGAATGAACGAACTAACTGTCTAGAGGAAGAAGACAACTATTTATAGCCTCCTCCAAGATCTGACCGTTGCTGCTCTCCAGGGACGGAATATTCCGGGGTAAGGACCGGAAATTTCCGGTGGAGCTGGGCGGAAATTTGAAATATCCGGGGGACGGAATTTTGAATAATCCGGCGGCCGTAATTTTCCGGCCAAATCTCCGCCCCCAAATCTGCAAGCGGGCAGCAACAACTTCTTCGAAAAAATGCTAAGGACCAGGGGCCGGAAATTTGCCCCGGAATATTCCGGCCAAATTTCCGCCCCTGTGTCTGAGAGCGGGCAGCAGCGACAAGATGAAATTTCGCTAAGGACCAGGGGGCCGGATATTTGCCCCGGAAATTTCCGCCCCATCATCCAAGAGCGGGCCCAGAAATCCAGCACTTCACCATATAGAGCCCTGAGTAACCCGGAATATTCCGGTGCTGGGGCCGGATATTCCGGCCTTTATACACCGGATATTCCGGCCCAATTTTCTGAATAATCCGGCTGAAGAAAGATGGTCCTTTAGAAAAACTTTATGAATCTCTTCGAGGATATTATCGTTGATCATATAAGAGTCCAGCTGTAGACACTGAAACAACATTGTTAGTAGAGGGGATACCCGTGTTGTTAACATCACCAAAATCATTAGAGGAGTCATGAGCTTTCAAAGCTCACCCACCATCCCGAGCCGCCGCTCGCTTGCTACTAAGACCATCCACTACGTGGATTCGATTCAAAGAAAAAAGGTGTCATAATATGAGTCTATGTTGTTTGCCCGCTATATGTTTGACCACACTGTTTCACATATTTGCATGTTGCAAGCAGTTCAGAAAAGAGCATTTGGTTGGAAAAATCCGAGATCGAACCGAACCAAAGTATTGGTTCACTTTTCTTGTCATATCAATTAAACCGATGTTGTGCTATGTATTGAATCGACCCATTGGTCTTTCTGGTTCGTATTTTACACACAAAATAGTAGATGGTCTAAGATTGGCTTGTGTAAACCGGCATAGGGCTAAATTCCATACAGGAAAACCTATACCTGCTGCTAGTTGAGTTTGGGCCTAGACATGTCAGTCATGCATTTCCTCAGTATTTGCAAATATTCTTGCAAATACATCCATTTTTCAACATTTTCTTTTGAGAAAATGATTTTATTTTATTATTAACTTGGGATGATCATTGCTGGAAACTTGGCGTGTCCACATGTTCTAAGAGCATGTCTAACAGACCCCTTACGTTTTTGCCCCCTAAAACGCGTGTAGAGGGCACTGCACACGAAATCGAGCAAATTTTTTGCTCGAATGAACTCGTCCATCTAGCAGACCCCCTATAGCCGGCCTGTATATTTGAATTGAACCTTCCCGGGAGAAAACATTGCTCGATTTCATTTGATCATCACCATTGTTGCTACATTGCTCGAGCTCGTACATCTAGCTACTGCCTAATCTACTAGCTAGCCTAATCGAGGAAGACGACGCCGACGCCGGCGGCCTCCATCGCCTTGAACGCCTCGACGTCGGCGATGGCCTGCGCCTCCTCCTCCGCTTCCGCGCGCGCCGCTTCGTCGGCGGCCTTCTTGGACAGCTCCACGGCTGCGGCGAACGCGGCGTCCTCGTCCGCTGGCGCCGCCACCTCCACTGCGCCGCTTCCACCGCCACGGCTCCGCTTGCACTGCTGCAACAGCTCCCAATCGGCGCGCCACCTCTCGAACTGGGGGCCGCGCATCGGCCTCGGCGGCGGGTCGACCGCGTAGTACCGGCCGCCCTCCGCGAAGTCGACCAGCGACGGCGGCATCGTCTCGGGGAACGCCACGTACCTCCACGCGGCGCGGCGACTCCCGGCGAAGGAGTGTTTGCAGTGGACGCGCCACGCCTCCTCGAGCGTCTCCGGCTCGTGGCGGCGCTTCGAGCCGGCGGTGGAGGAGCTCGATCCGCGGGGAGAACTCATCGCCGGGAGGAGGAGGCTTTAGGGGCGGAGGCTTGGAAACGCAGAGGAGAAGAAATACGGCGGCGTGGAAGGCGGGATTGCTCGCCGGAGCTAGGGCGGCGCGCGGCGGAGCTAGGGTTGGCCCCCTAAATTTCCCGTACGGGCCGGACCGCATACGGGGGCTGCTAGATGGCCATTTTGGCCCGCACCCTGTATGCCGCCGGAATTATACGGGGTGACCGCGCTTTAGGGGTCTGTTAGACATGCTCTAACATGTTCCACACCTATGTTGTCGTTCGAAATCGTCCAAAGAACAAGACATGTCCCCGCCAAAGTCGATCAGATCATCTCAGATCATCTTAGAAAAATGTTGACAGTCGGGAGCCGTGTGGAGGACTGGATGTGGGGTCGTGGACTCGTGGTGGAGCTGTGGAGAGAGGCGTACCAAACCAGTCAAAATCTGATTCCAAACACACCGAAGAGCACAAACCCGACCGCCTAACGCCGACACGGCAGCACAACAACACCGCGTCACAGCGTGCCTTCGAGGCAAGTGTCCCCCTCCGCCGGCGGCCACCGCGTCGTCGATCTCGTTCGTTCGATCCCGTCGGGCAGGCCGCACGGGCGGAGGCGGATAGATGCGGCGCTCCTCGAGCGGGGCCCGCGTGTCGGAGGGAGGCGACGCCGCCTCGTCCTCGTCCTTGCCTGGCCACCACGGCGACGACGCCGCGCTGCCGACGTTCGACCCGCAGTCAGGCGGCTGGGCGGCGGGAGGCCGCGCGGACGCGTGCGCTGGGGCGCGCCGTGCACTGCATCCCCCTATTGCTGCTCTTCTGCGCCCTCGTGCTCTGGCTCTCCATCTCCCCGGTTCACCTCGGTAAGAAGATTCCTGCCAGCTCGTCCCCTCTTCTCGATCCCGATCCGGTTGACATCTGGTCGCGATGCGCCTGTTCTTAAGAGCACCTCCCCCCTGGAAATCGACGATAAGAATAGAACATCCTGTTTCGATGTCGACGCAATGTGTCGCACTTTGCTAGTCCGCGAGACTGCGACGCGCCTAAAATCGGCCAATAGTGCAGTAGCAATTCCGGCGCGGTAAGACCCTTCAGATATGTTGGTTTCCATCTGAATCGGATCACGACATGACAATTTTGTCCAGACAGCTCGTGAGGTACTGGGCAAAATGTTGTTGGTTTGTCCGTTAAACGAACACATCCTGAAACGAGTCAAATGACTATGCTCCCGTTTGCTTGTATGTGAGGCCTTTGTTAGACTTGAAAAATTCCTACTAGGCTGTCTTCACCATAATCCTGGAAAGATTTTGCAAACAAAGACAATGCCCTAATTAGTTGACAGCCCACCACAGGACACCTCTCTCCAGGCTAGTGCTAGTCCTTGCAGCTGGCAAGTTGTTCTGTTTCTGGCATCCAGCTGACGATCATGGTTCTCGTGTCTTGTGGCTATAGAAAGTGTTTGATGCTTCATGCTTCCCTCAGGATGTGTGAGGTTCCACTTGTCTGCATCTGCTTTACAGCGGCAGAAATGTAGTCCCTGCCTCCCTGTGCTGGAGTGCATCAGTGTACCAAGGGATGTTTGAATTCACTTGCTCTTAGAGAAATCTTGTTTCACTGCAAAACTGCAGTACGATATTGCATAATTGTTAGTCACCCTGTCAGGACTCAATGAGCCAATTTTCAGAGAAATCCTTGTTGTTTTCAGTGGCTTTGGGAATCTGCCTCCAACTCTATGTACATTGCAATTGGCAAATCATCAATTGTCTTAGCTGTCAATGTGCAACGGAGTTAGTTGGAAAGATGTGATCCCATCCATGTGCTCAACGTTTCTGTAATTTTATGGTCTCCTAACTTCTGCCATGCATTTTATTGACCCTAAGTCCCTGATAGATAGCAAGACGCGTTGATCACTCATCCAGCAAGATGCGTTTATTCGGCTGCCATCTGGTCACGATGCGCCGAGTGTCCCCGCTGAAATCGACGATAAGAATAGAACATCCTGTTTCGATGTCGATGCAATGTGTCGGACATTGCTCGAGATTGCTGCGCGCCTAAATTCGGCCAATAGTGCAGTAACTAGCAATTCCACCGCGCTTCAACCCTTCAGGTTTGTTGGTTTCCATCTGAATCGGATCCTGAAATGAGTAAAATGACTATGCTCCAGTTTGCTTGTATGTGACGCCTATGTTAGACTTGAGAAATTCCGACTAGGTTGTCTTTACCATAATCCTGGAAAGATTTTGCAAATAAAGACAATGCCCTAATTAGTGCCAGCACATCACAGGAGGAAATATTGTGGCACACCATCCCCATTGCATGTGGTAGCCAAATTTCCTGGGTTCAGGCGCTGCCAGTCCTCCTTTGCAGCAGGCAGGTTGTCCTGTTTCCGGCATGAGCAGACAAAATTTGTTCCTGTGGCTATTGAAACTGTTTGATGCTCATCTCAGGACGTGTGAGGCTCCACTTGTCTGCATCTGCTTTACAGCGGCAGAAATGTAGTCCCTGCATCCCTGTTAGTGGAGTGCATCAGCCTGCCAAGGGATGTTTGGATGCATTTGCTCTTAGAGCAATCTTGTTTCACTGTAAAACCGCAGCGCGGTATTGCATTATTGTTAATCAGTAATCACCTTGTCAGGGCTCAACGAGTCAATTTTCAGAGAAATCTTTGTTGTTTTCACTTTTCAGTAGCTTTGGGAATATACCTCCAGCTCTATGTACTTTGCAATGGGCCAATCAATTGGCTTAGCTGTCAATGTGCAACGGAGTTAGTTCATAATGTCAAGCTTCATGTGCTAACCAACTATTCCAAAAGACCGATCTGATGAAAAGGGCTAGACAATCCACTTATACACTTCAACACATAAGATGTGATCCCATCCATGTGCTCAACTTTTCTGGAATTTCACGGTCTCCTTACTTTTGTCATGCATTTTATTGACCCTAAGTAGGCATGCAGGTGGACGTCCGCTGGAATGAAATTTCCGTCCGCCAGACCGCTTCATCTGCCGGTCATCCGCTTTAACAAGATCCGCTGAATAGGATTAGCATAAGTGTGTCTAGCGGACAGTCCGCCACGTCTGCTGGACCGACCGCGTACATCCCCATCCCTAAGTCCCTGATAGATAGGATGATGCGCTGGTCACTCATCCAGCAATTGAGTTTTGTGCACGATAGTATATTATATCTCTGCATAATATTATTTTCTTTGTTTTTTCCCCCAAAGTGGTTTCTGATCAGAATTTTGCTGCTGTATACAGACTGATAATACGTGGATACAGCAAGTGGATCCAAAATCTGGTTTCCATGAAGTTGGCAGAAGGTACAGCGAAGTAGACCAGGAATTACCAGGTGGCTATTTTTGGATATTCTTTTCACTCCAGATTGGAGTTCATGTGATTTGATCCACCATTACAATTTGTATACAGAATACGGAGCATGTATTCTTTTCCAACAGTAAACATGTACAGTATATATACCATAGATATTGTTTCATACTCCCTCTGTTCGAAATTAATTGGAGTGAAGGGTTTGTCCTAAGTCAAACTTCTCTAAGTTTGACCAGGTTATATACAAAATTATGTCAATATCTACAACGTCAAATATATATTGTATACAACTATATTTCATGATGAATCTAATAAAACTGAACTGGTATTTGTAGATGCTGATATATTGTGAACTTCAGTTAATTTGGAGTGGAGGGAGTACATGATATGGTGTTTTCTCAGAAACACACGTGAGAAACAAGTGTGTATACACGGTATCTAGCTCAACCAAATCACCATTTGGTTGATTTCGAAAAGAAAATAAGGTACCCTTCCCCTGTTTTATTTTAACAGAAACCAAACACATGACATAGAGCAGGTTCAGTACTTTCTGATAGCATCAGTTTCACGTCCTTGCTGTCGACGAACTAGTGATACGCAGTTTTGTATATGCTCTGTGGGTAGATTTTCGGTAGGGAAAGTCGGCGCACTATTGCTTGGATTTGGATGCAAGCGTGTTCTTTTGCTGTTTGGTGTAGGCCACACGTTTGGGAACTTTGGGGGGGTAATTTTTTAGCGGCTGGACAATGAAGTGACGGGTGTGTCTCAGCCTCTCAGGGAATTGTTCTCATCTCAGTTCCACCAAGTCAACTAGTGGAAGGCGAGGTGTTCGCACACTAAGCCTCCTGGCCTGATTTTCAGGGCATCGAGCCTCCCGATTTGCCGGTAGTAGCATGGGTGAAGCCATCCTGATACACAACCCTGATCGAAAATTGCGTGCATTTTTTTTTTCTTGAAACAATGCAAAAGATTTGCCATTTTCATTAATTAAGAAGAAGTTTAGACATTGATGCCCAGGACAAGCCCAGCTCTTGTCCTCGGCAAAATTGCGTGCATTCTTTATGCGTTTGCGGTTACTGAAATGCTCTCTGAAACTAAGGCTTTTGCATGCACCGAGTGCTGATCAGTAGGAGTGTCGAGAGCGGAATCTCTTATTTAGTGGAGTTGGAATCAAGATGGACGGTGCTACCTGCAGCATAATTGTTGTTTTTTGAAAATTATTTCTTAGGCACGCCAAGTACTAGCGCAAGGGAACTAGTACTATTTTTATTCAAAATGCTATTGAATGTCCTAGTTCTTTTATTAGGAATAATGAACCAAATCCGGTCATAAAGATCAACATATCTGGCTGTATAAGTAATAAATCCATGTGAATTCGATATGTTTATTTTCATACTTGTAGAAGATCTAAAAATTGCTTACCGTACAATGAATACACTATGCATGTGATCGGCTCACCGCCCACGCGCAGCCTGGCGTGGCCAATGCCAGGCTATGCCCTCTCTTCCTCCTGCCGCTGGAGCCTCGACGGCGGACACGCTGTGGCTCCTCTGCCTGTGGCAGCTCTGGAAACACCGTAACGAGGTTGTCTTCAACAGTATGTTGCCCTCACTGGCCTTCCTTCTGAAACAATGCCGAGATGATGCCGCTCTGTGGCGTGCTCGACTGCCCCTGGCTCACCGTACAGATGCCGACTTGTGACACACTTTCTTCATGACAAACACACGCTGATCACCTCCCCCCTGTGTTCGGTGATCCCCCTCCCACCCCTTTTCCTTTTTGTGAATGAATGGAAACATACAGGTGGGAGCCGTGCTCCCCCCCCCCCCCGGTGAAACTCAAAAAAAAAGAAACACTATGCATGGTCTATTTCTGAGGCTTGTTTGGGAAAAGAATATTGATTCCTTAAGTGATAACAAAACCCGGCTTTTAAGGGCTAAAATTCTGTATTCCTTCTGTCATAAAAAAACTTGGCTTTTGTATTCCACTATGGAAAAAAGGGTAGAGAACTCAAGATAAGCATATACCTGTAAAAGAGATATATATAATTTCTTATCGTGCCAATGAATACATTCTGCATAGCCTACTTCTTAGGCTTGTACGGGAAAAGAATATTTATACCCTTCAGTGTGACAACAAAACCCGGCTTTTAAGGGCTAAGATTCTATTCCTACTTTCATAACAAGACCTGAATTTTTAAGGCAGATTCCGCCATTGAAAAACGGACAAAAAAAAGCTCAAGATACCTAGCACTTATTTAGCCATATCTGGAGTCATGTCTGCTATGATTGAACCAGCAGTATATATCTGATCGTGCCTGGTTAAACTGATTATGTTTATCATGAGATCCTTTATTTCTTCACAGCTAGCTTCCCTTGTGCCTGAGCCTACCAAGGTTTCGTTTAGTTGATCGGTTACCAAGGATCTGTAGACATAGAATCAACGAGGATACATTCATACAATAGGAACAAACAGCATTATGGTGCAAAGATTCACCTTCGCAGCAAGAGGTGTGTGGAATGTTCCTATCTCATCGTCTTCTCCCATCTGGACGAGGCATTTTCTTTTCTTGACCATCACTGTCCCATGCTACCAGAGCTGCATTCGGTCTTGTAAAGTGCGACATTATCACCAGAAGCGACCGCGTCGATGCTAGTGAACGAATCACAATGATACAGCATGTCGAATAGCACCGAAAGTTAGTCGACGAGGAAGGAAGAAGCCGGTGAACGTCGCACACGGCGGCAATATAGTGTTGTTGCATTCTTTGTTTCCCCTAAAGAACCGTGCCTTTTGGTGACATCACAACATGGTGCAAAACTCTGCTGCATCAATCGTTCACCTATGTGGTAACATGTTGCATCCAGCCATGCACCTAGCCTGATACACGTGCCACCTTGAGATGAACTAGTGTACTAAATAAATGTATTAAATAAATGTATCGAACATTTCAGAAAAACAACAGCATTTTTTTTAATAATGGGCTTTATTACCTAAAAGGTTTAACAACAACATTTATATAAAAATGTCCTGTGCCATGTCACCGATTATGGACCCAACTTGGCACATAAGTAAAAAACTAAAATACAAATCCACTTGTAAATAGGCTAACAGTATACTATTCAGCTTATAATTGAGTTTGATATTATTCAGTCTGATTTGGTCTTTCAGTTTATGAAGCTATGTAGGAATCAAATTTAGATTTAAAGTCTTGGTGCTTGCATAGATGGCCAAAAGCTTATCAGTTTGCATGCATCACAAAACCACTTCAAAGCATTTGCACGGTGCAGATCACGATCGCGCGCGGGCAGATGTGTCACTTGGATTTGTTTTCTGAAATCTACAAAAGTATTTGGTGATCGTTATTTTGGTCCGGGCTCATGTCATGTGAGACCTGGGCGACCAAGCGCCGAAGCCCTGGGCTATATATTAGGCCGCTCCTTTCATGCATCCACACGACCACACGGAAGCAGCGAGCTTGTTCTTTTCGAAGGAACTGCAGTTTGAGCTCACGATTTTTCATCAATGTTATTCGGCGGGCCGGAGACGGTGGGGTCCACGACCGAGTGGGCGATGGCGGAGATGATGCGTAGCCCGTCCGACCTACGACGGCTGCAGCGGGAACGCGTAGCCCTCAAGACGGTCTTGTTGCGGCAATCCGCCCGTGCCCGGGTACACGTCCGTAACGTACTGCGACGCCGACGGAGCACACAAACTCTTTTACCGATCAGATCTTGGCCGGGTGGGTGTTTACCGCCATCGCGATACCGGAACGCACGCACGTGGTACGTTAGATGGGAACGATCAGTCAGCGCGCATCTGGGCATGGGCCGCTTGGATGTTTGGTGCTGTGAATGGCCATCAGGACACACGTACCGGTCTTGTCGTCGGGCCGGTGGAAGGCCCGCACCTACGAAACCATATACGTACGGTCGCTTCTTTCTTTGACTTTTTATAAGAAAAAGAAAAAAGGACGGGACACTGATCGATAGGATATTAAGCTAGCGCACGCGAGCGTACGAAGATTTCGTAGGACGCAACTGCCTCGCTGCCGCTCGTGTGCACACATGCATGGGCCAGCTCCCTCAAAAATAGCCTCCAACGTACTCACAGTCAATCAAAAAGGAAAAAAGAAAAAAGGCCTTTGCCCAGTTCTACCTAGGGGCCTTCATCCTTCCAATGGAGAAAAACCGAAAACAAAACAGCAGGAGCAGCCGAGTCAACATGAGATGGGGTGGAACATGGCCGGGGGGCGATCCGCGGGGACGCAACTGCTTCGCCTCCCCTTGCCAAACCAAATCCCAACTCCGGACATGGTTGCCGTCGACTCATCTCCCCTCGCCAAACCAAACCAAATCCAAACTCCAAAGTCAACATGGGATGGGATGGAATACCAGAGCATGGCCTCCGCGGGGACGCAACTGCCTCGCCTCGCCTCGCTTGCCAAAGGAAATCCAAACTCCAGGCATGGTCGCCGTCGCCTCGCCTCGCCAAACCAAATCCAAACTCCAAAGTCACAAGTCACGCACGCGCACCCGCACGCGGTTTGCCGGCATTTGGCTCATATATATAGAGGTGGGGTATGCAAAATATGAGGACCACGACTGCATCTCGCTCGTGCCGATGACAGAGGGCTAAGATGTGTCTTGGCGCGGATTCATGACGTGGCATCTGCCGGCTTAATTAATTAGGTGATCGCAAATGCTAGCCAATCCACCTAATAAATGCTCCACCTATTTTGCATGCCATCGTCGCATCGGCTCCGTAACTGCAGCCGCCCTCCCCGCCGTCACGCTCGGTTTAAAATATTACTACTACATTTCGTCATCACGGCCGGTTTAAAATACTAGTACTAGACTTTCCCATTGGTAGGGCAAGCGGTCGAGAAAAGGCTATATGGACCATATGACATGTTCACATAAGAACCTGATGTTTTCTTTTTTCCTTTCTTTCTTCATTAGCGGCCAGTATTAATTCAAGTCTAATAATTATAAATAAGGTTCAATTTTATTCCTCTCTCGTTTCCATATGCCAATATAAGACACTAGCAAATATTAAGCCATTTATTTGATCTAGATGATCAGCTACCAAGAAATTTCGAACACCTGACCTCCCTCAGTTAGACAGCAGAAAAATACTGTTAGAATTAACTCCATCGACCAACTCAGCAAGCTAGCTGGGAACAAATAGTACATATTCCTCGTCTAAGTAATCGCTAGGCCAAAAGATTCAATTTCCAATATTGCACACGCGCTGCAAATTTATCTACATTCAACATCAAGAGAAATACATCTTCTAGTACTGTATCACAACGACTGTTAATTAATTAATTATTAAGCCCAGCCAGACATCCCATGGGGGATTCCTCCTTCTTCGTCCAACACCATCCAATCAACAAAGATAGCAGCTAGCTGCAAGGGGGTATGGATGCTGGGACGACACCTCGACAGTTGGGGACCTGGGTCCGAGCATTGCATGTCATGGCATCTCTTCCGAGCGTTGGAGGTCACGCTTGCACCGCTGCAGCACCACTCGATCTGAGTGTCGAACTGAGCCTTGGCTGGTCCTGAAAATGCAATAGCAGTTTGGTCGATAAAATGTATTCAGTTGAAGACAACAACAAAAAAGTATACACGGATCACACAGAAACAGAGTATATCTAGACGCGGCCATGCAGGCAGGCAACGATGCAAATAGCACCTGCCTTTAGGACTATCTACCTGCTCATATTAAAACCCGATATATCATCAGCTTATAATATTAAGACGGAGTTTAGTATTACTCGATCAGGCATAAGAAGAAGCTGACAATATTAATCAGCAGAAATCTCGACACTTTTTGAAGAGAAAAAGTCGGCCTATTATTCTGACCTATTAATTGGCAAAGCATAAGGAATCATAAAAATCGGTCTATAAGGCAAATCGAGCCATTGCTCATGCATGCCAGAAACTGATGTAGCTTTTCCTACAGGATCCTGGTGACCTACAGAATGTCAAACCAATAGCATGTCTTCTTCTCTATCCAGCTTAAGAAGATCACATAAAATTAAGAAAACACACTCTACCGGCAGAATCATTTGAGGGCCAACAGCAAGGACAACATTTAAAAGAGGCCTAGCTTATAGTTGCGTATATGAAGTTGACTAGAAAGACACATCTTTCTATCCAAAACACTGGGCCCACTCAAGCCAACATTGAGCAAAGAGCCCAGGCAAGACAAAAGTCAATTGTCATATCAAAATAAATTCACATGTTTACTAGTGCAGCGTCACTGGTCAGCAAAGAGCTGGCGACCCTCGCCGGCATGCAGCACTCTGCCAACAACCAGTCAGGCGCCGTCACTGGTCAGCACCCTCGGTAAGACACCGTGTCACTGAATGCATGCAAGTGAGACAATTCGAATCATGCTCATACTTAACGGTTCATATACAAGCATGGCTGTATCTCAAGATGAAAAGGATTACAATATTTGACGAGTGAGAACCTAAAGTTGTCAATTTTTCACAGATATATGTTTGGTTGGTTGCTAGAAGGGTGTGGTTCCACGGATTACTTGAAGAAGCATAAACCGTTGACTAGTACCACCAAGTGCTGCGTCCGCAAAGCACAAGAGGAGTCAAAACAGTAGCAACGATACATTGAACAACTCGGGTGCTTATGTTAGCTAGCTAAAACGGAAATGGGGCTGCTTCCTGAATAAATAATGCTACTTTCGGTGGGTAATCTTCCTCTTGTTACTAATACTATAGAGATACCTAGTTAGTATAGAGTTCATCTTTAACATACATATGGATGTTAAGTTACCTCCTTGTCGTGCATGAATATTGGTCCGAGCCAGCGTCGTTCCGCCGCCTCCACTCACTGGAACATGCAGCCACCGAGCCGACTCGCCGCCCCGTGTCGAAGAAGCGCCACCGTCGATCATTTGTCGATGTCCAATAGGAATCACCGCCACCGGTTGCTGGACCATGGCACTTATGGGCTTGCTTCATGGTCACCCATTTCCTCCCCTAACATGTACATTTGTGTCTTTTTAGCAACGCATCGCTCTTCTAGAGCCATGTTTCCAGCCCAGCAGCGACGCTCTCGCTCACCTCCACAACCTGCGCACAACAAAGAAGAAACGAGGATCAGCTTGCCAGCGTCCAGTATGCAATCACGTCAACAGACTAAAACTGCCAAGAGAGTGATTCTTTCTCATTAGAATGTGGATGGGTATCCATTATACAAAATCCAGTCATGTTTCATCTAAGTAACATGAAAATGGCCGCCTAGTTTCATCTAAGTAACATGAAAGTACCCATGGAATGATTGATACATCAATCAACAAGAAGATATTTGGTGTTCCAGTTTACTAGTTGTAACAGCACATGAATATAGTATCCCAGGAAACAAAGATAAACCACATGAATAGTTTCACACACAAGCATCCAAACAAAAATATAACTTATGCATCAGATTAAAATACGTGTGTTCTACCGGGCAACAAAGATGAATATGATACCACCATTTCTTCCTTGTCACAAAGGCAAGCTTGGGGAGTCAAATACATGATCACTTAACCAAGATATGTAGATTCCACTAAATGCAAAGAGGCATCATGCTTCCCTCTAAGTAGACAGAAAAATATAACTTTCATAGCATTTGATGTTTTCTCTACAAGAGTGGCTAGATAAAATAGAACATGGGAGATTCGGCCTCCAAGCATCAACCAAGAAATATTCAGTAGCTTGACCCTACAGAATCCTAATGACCTAAGGAAACACGAAATTGGTACGGCAAGCAATATGTCTCCAACAATTTACGACTGCAGGCGGCACCCTACGATAATACTACAAGCATGCCGGTATAACTGTAGTGACTACCACCGCCGAAAAAGTACAACAATATTGAAATGTGTAAGCAACCAGAACGCTCTTGAACCTCAGAAATGGAACAACTTTACATCACGCCGACAATCTGTATACCTAGCCAGTAGACTCCTAATTATCCCCCGCAAAAAAATAGGAGGATATTAATGTGATATAAATTTTCAAGCATTATCAACCAAACAATTCTCCGTCCATCATGCACTGACCAGACAGGAAAAAATATTACCATTCAAACCTCTAGCTAAAGAAGCCAACTCATGAGCAGGTTTATTAGTAGTAACAAAAAATTCTCTCGATCACCTTGTTTCTCACAAAACATTAAACTATGGAGTACCACCTCACCTACATAGCTACTACATCAAGTCCACATGGCATAAAAAAAGCAGTGTGCTCTGCATAGAAGATGTATTTTGCTAGCAAAAGCGGCAGCCCGAGACTATAAAAACTGAAAACAGTCATATAAAGCTCGAAAGGTAGAAACCGATTGAAAAAGTATTATTTCGAATGATTGGTACTTACAACTAGTCATAGATAAACACATGTTATAGAACTCTAGGAAGACCAACGAACAATAATCATAGCACATGAATAAAATCATCACCAACGGTGGGCTAGCAAGCATGATATGGAAGCAGGAGGTATATAATAATTAAGCATCAAACAAACATGTGTACATCCATCCTGCATATATCGAACAGACCAAGCAATACAATATTAGCATTATTAAGACCTCTAGGTAGGTAAAGAACCTGACTCATGGGTGGGCAGGTTTATTACTACTAACAAGTATTCCTCTTGATCTCCCCGTCTCTGTTTCTCACAAACCCAATTAACTTGGTGTTATATTAGTACAGGGGCGGAAAATTCAAAGTCAAGATCCCAGCTCTTGGCCCGTACAAATCTACATCAAGCTAATTTACCCAGCTCTTGGTCGTTCGACAGGAACCAAATCTTGAAACGGAAATGGTGATCCTCACCAGCACGGCAAGCGGGCCGGTGGATGCGAGCTGGTTGGGGAAGTGATCGCCGGTGGCGATGTTGAGACTGGCTCAGAGCTGCGTGGCTGCCATGCAGCCGTAGTCCCCTTCCGGCGATGAAGAAGGAGGATGTAGGCCTCGAGCTGGGATGAGGGCCCTCCCATCTACAAAAGCATCATGCATTGAGAAGGCCTGATGATTGCCAAAATCTTGAGTTAACAACAACTTTCGTTTTTCTCACTTTATATGTCCAGCTAGCTAAAGTTGCATCTACATTGCTACATGATCAAAGAGCGATTGGCCGGTGATATTCTCATATGGAAGTAGGCAGGAGGCATATCATAATTAAGCATCGGGCAAAAAGGGTCCAACATCCATCATTTATATATCGATATGGAGACTAAACAACCATTATCAAGACCTATATATCGCTAGCTAAAGAAGCAAACTCATAGGTGAGCAGGTTTATCGTTAGTACTCACAAAATAGAATTTCTTTTGATCTCCCAAGCTGTTCCTCCCAAAACATAATAATTATTAGCTTGGTTTAATTAGTACTGATGTTGTAGAAAAACTGAGCATTAATGATTTTGTTTTCAGTAGAATTAATCTGACCAGTAGCAGCGCAAACCTTGTGTGTGCGTCAGGAGGATCAGAGCGGACGAGCTCCGACCACCCTCCCTCTTCTTATGCGTCCGGACGAATGCAGGAGGGCAGGAGCTGGGCTGGGGGAGGCCAGCCGTGATTTGATCTCGTCGTCGTCCTCTGCAGGGGGCACGGGCAGGGGCGTGAGTAGAGGAAATCGCGGTTGGGGTGTGGTGAGGAGACGATATTGGAGGCAGGAGGAGGTCCTCCGTTTCCAGCCCTGCTGCTTGGGCGGGTGACGGGAGGGGCTGGGGTCGACCAGGTGCAGGGGAGATGGATCTGATTGAGAGAAAGGAGAGGGTTAGAGGTGAGGCTAGGGTTGCCGGCGACGGGGAGAGAGGGGAGGAAGTGGATAGAGCACATACCAGGTCGGCGGGCGGTGTGGTGTTAGCTGGTGAGGTCGACGGCCGCGTCCTGCCCTTGCAGGCCCGGCGGGATCGCGACTTCCGGCGTCTTCGTCCTTGGTCCGCGGCTCGAAGGGGAGAGAGGACGGCGGCGGCGGTGGATCTGGGTGAGCAGGGGAGAAATGCGAGATGGCATCTGGGAGAGCGAGCGAGCGAGCGAGGAGAGACTCGTCCAGGTCGTCCAAGCCAAGTGCGTGATTTTTTATTCTTTTTGACGTTGTTGTTTTGGTTCTTTCGCGGTTGGATCGTTGGATCTCTGCTAACGGTCAAGATGTATTTGTCTTTGGGCTGATCCGCGTGACCCTAACTTCTCTCATCTCGTTGGATAGCCGAACCGCGTGAGACTACACGCACGCCATGAAGGCGCGCATTCATTACTCCCTATGTTGGGAATTGGGGCTGCGAAATCTCGCCGCCGTCTCTTCCACTTTCTTGCTAATGATTGCACCCTTTAACATTCTTTGCCTTCAATTCTTAATCCGGTAGGCCGTTTCGTCTTCTTTCTAATTAAAAAGGTTTAGTCTATCTTTTCTTCTCCTAACTAATGTTTCTTCGTTCGAAACTTGGATGCATTGGACGGTTTAGATGGAAGTGTTATTCCGAGCCGCGAGCGATTAATAATAATGACATACCACGTGACATGCATGTAAATGTCATATCTCGCATGCATGTAAATATGTACATACACGTGATACCACCAAAATGCATTGTAACCAATAGCTACATGGTTCATTGATCCGCCTCCTCCGGCCGCACATGTCTGACGCGGTCACCGACGAGTTTCCCGAATATCGCAACCATTCCTTCCCTCTTCCGAACGGCGTCGCCGGCCTCACGCTCGACCCAGGAACCTTTCGTCGGTGCCCTACATGGGACTACTACCGCTACGGCGACCACCCACGCAAGGGGAGGGGGTTGCTGATGTCGGCCAAGGCGATGTGCCGCTTGCTCTGCCGCAAGTTCGTCCTCTATGAACCCTCCCCAAGTCCAGCCGACATGCTGGTCACAGGTCCTAGGTTCGGCGTCGCGACCTTCACCATGGGCGACAAATGTGGAGCTCCGACCCTCGCGCGATTACGTCGTCGAGGACAACATCAACTCCAAAGGTCGATCGGTTCAGCTTAGTTCACCGTAGAGGTGCCTATGACAAAGGATCTTGGACGATGTGGACTAGAAGTACCTCCTGGCGGTGTTGCATCTGCGGCTGATGGTCGTGCTCAAGTAATCCGACGATACAAGAGTCAGTGCATAACTATGTGCTCTAGGGCGATGTCGGGGAGTGGAAGGAGAAAGAGGACATAGGCAATTACTTACCATATACGCTTTATTTAGTATGTCGAGACGAGACTTAGTGTGTACTCCCTCCGTTCGGATTTAGTCTACGTCTTGGAAAAATTCAGACAAATTAGGGGGCCATTTATTAATACCACTTTGCACAATCTCCTAAGCATCATAATTATGGTCTCACAAGAAAGAAATCACCCTATTGGTTAAACCAATCTTAATTAATGCAATGCATGCAAATTGCATATAATTTGGCCAATCTCTAACTATGCATGGTGTGTGGCATCTTTCTCCTCTTAATTACCAGAGTGAGGACCATCCAAAATGTAGAGTATTTCCGAATAAAATCATGAGCCAGAATGTAGATTAAAAATGAACGGAGGGAGTATATTTCAGTCGTTGTATGTTCTCGATTTTAATTTTGACCATTAACCAAAGGTTTTTCTGTTGTATATTTGTTGCTGTGACACCTCTTCATAATGGTACATGTCTTAAGTATGTTGTGACCAATCTTTTTGTCCTAATAAAGCATAGTAAATATATGGAGAAAATATTGACCCGAACACAGTCCCTTCCCGTGCCATAGACACCACAGCCGTGTTCGTGCCTCTTCTGTCGTCATGAAACCGCCGGGGCTTAGACCCGTCATCATGTTACTGGCTATGTTACTGGCTTTGGCTTGTCCCCGAGTGTCCTTTCCCACCTTCTCATGCCACTGGCGGGTTCGCAATGGCCAGCGTCGCCATTCGAGAGCTTGGACGCACATAGTTTCTTTTGAAGGCAATGTGTTTTCTCTTTTTAACTAGGCAAAACAACCTAAAATAAAAATAATGTTTGGGATATCGCTTATTGTTAACTTATCGGTCGGTCTAAGATAAGAGATAAATCGGTAAATTGATTTTATCGGTCGACTATTTATCAGCTAGTTTTCTTATAAATTCAAGATTTCATCACTAAAACATTTAAAATATGTTATAAAAGTATATCATACTGACACTATTTTTATAAATACGATATATAGATATTATATTCAATAATATAGATTTTTACTATGGATACAATTAATCAGAGGTTCCAACACCGAAAAATAAACATAGCGGCCGATATATCGCTTGTCGGGCTGATAAATTGGTCAAAACGATAAACTCCGCTAATATTTGTTTATCTTATAGTTCACCACCCGATAAGCGATAATTCGACTGATAAATCGCATATCGGAAGATATTTTGAACAATTTATAAAAATAAAAATAAATGTTTAATACTGAATAAATTGCAAATGGCGAAATTCACCTTCACTTATAGTTATTCAACATTACATATACCTTATTTTGATTTAGCAAATATAGTTTGCTAGGGATTTTGATTTTAAACTTGTTTGCATTACAATTTTTGTAAAAATATCATAACAATCAACAATAATGGGTCCTCATCTAAAGATATATTAATAAAATTCAGATTACCGAATGTTGATTTGAGTAAGAGTTAACTAACCAAATTTGGAATAAAAATGATAAGTTCCTGAGACAACCGAGGAAATCCTAATATTTATATGATGAACATAATAGTTATATAATGTTGGTGGTAAAGAGTAAATACAAAACACACATTATTAGGGTTATTATTTAACGCTCGAAGACGGTTATTACATATCATTTAACGTGCTCCTGGCGTTATCATGTTATTAGGGTTATTATTTTATGCTACTGAATTACCAATCATTCCATATGCAAATGACGTTGTGGCATGATATCATGGTCATTAATTTATGCTTTGAAATATAAGTGAAGTTAATCATGTTATCAAACTAATATAATAATCGCTAACCCGAATGACAAACATACAAAGAGTTATCAACAAATGAAACATGAAATGATAGGTAATTACTACTCTGTAGCATAAAATAATGATCTAAACTAATGCACCATTTAAAAGGAGTACTCCCTCCATCCAGGTTTTTAGGGCCCCTAAAACTTTGTAGTGAGACCTAGATGTAATTTTACTAGACACGGTTGTTCACGTCAGGGAATAACCTTTCTCCAGTCAGGATTCTGTTTGTATTTTTTACTCGTCGCATTAATTAGTGAAGGCAAGGAACCATCATGCATTCGCGAAGGAATGGCCTCCGACCGTGCATGCATGCAGAAACCAACTCACGTTCATAGTACATTCCATGGTAACTGTAGGGAGCTGGGAGTAATTCTAGGAGTTACAGTTAATGGAATTAATATCTTTGGGGCCTTATTCTGTTGATGTTTCGGGACAAATAGCTTTTGATTAGGGGCCCTAAAAACCTAGACGAAATGAGTAGAATATTAATCAACTGTACCATAACTAATGATACCCGCACCAACAACACAGAAAAATATTCCATAATAATCTAATCGAAAAGACAACAAGAAGGACTAACATTACTGTGGTAAGCATAAGTCTAGTGACTACAACACGGAAACATAGGCATTTTATAATATGAAAGAATTAAAGAAGCATGCTAATAATTATAGTTCACATGAAACAATAGGCATTAACAGTGGTATACCACAAGTTCAACAATGAGAGCATCAACATTATCAAACAAAAAATGAATAAAATAAACGATATGTCACATTTATTGCGTCTTCATTAAAGTCTCATTCCTTCCCTTATATTATTTTCTGACACTTTAGGCGGACTTCTTTGGATCAAGGATTACAAAACAGATGAATCGAGAAAATGCAGGAATTTGACATGAGTGCAGTTGCAAAACATAAGATCACAAAACAGAGGAAAATTGTGAAAACGATCATTTGGATGGAATCACAGGAAAATTGTCTCATTCCTACGCAAATGTGTGTAAAAAAGGTTAGAGTTATGTTAAAATTCCTATGGGATTGGCATGTGGGAATGCAATCCATAGGAATTTTGTAGGTGTCATTCCTAGGAAAAAATCTTATGGAAAATTTCTTTTAAAATAATTCATTCCAAACAGAGGCCCTTATGAGTCGTTCTTCCACATAGTTGATTAGCTCCACCATTGGCGTTTCCCACCTATAGTCTAGGCCTAACCATCATTTTCTTGGGAGAATGAAATAATAGGCACTAACCATCTATTAGGGCATCTTTAACGGGTTGTAAGATAAACTCGTATGATAGCAGGCCAACTCATCAACCAACAATGTATCAAACAACTAACTCGATGGTTTGTTTGTAGGGTTGTTGGTAAAGTAGTACAATCTATCCAATCATATAGCCAATTTAGTGCGAACAAAGAAAAAAAGTATATTGGCATACGTGCTACCTTGTTGGTTGCACATATCATACAACTCATATTCTCTCACCTTATTATTACTATGCCATGTAGGATTTTAGCTGAGTTGGCATACTATCTTACGATGACATGTACACTGTTGGAGATGCCCTTATCATGAATCAATACCACATATCACTATTAGAACACAACATAGCTTCATGAAAACGTTCCTAGTCTCCTATAAGGACCATTTTCTCCGAACTCAACTTTGTCGCCCAATGAAATTTTTTCAAATTAAGTATTAACTTTAAAATATAAATAGTAATGTTATACAAAAAGAACAAAGAGTCCACCCACATGGTTTTTTAGTCTCTGTTAAGGCGTTGTATAGTTGCCTTGTAATTTTTCTCAAAATCAGGGAAACTCGCGATTATTCATACGACTATGCAACGACTTCTATGGATTATATAGAGATTCCACGCCCACACCCGTCGACGACACAACAAACACACCAGAACCATAGAGAAAAAGCCGCGCCGGGACGCTCCAAAAAATGGTGCGCACTGCTAACAAACGTCGAGAGCAACCTTGTCGCCCACATGCCACAAGGTCAATGGCCTCAAAGCCGCGGAGCTCTTGGGGCCGCCGCCCCGACATCCACCGTTCCAGCATGCCCTGCACACTCAACCGACACCACCTTCCGGGACCGCCAACCCGACATAAAACCGCCCAGCCTCGAGCTGCAACACCGCACTACCCAGTTTCCTATAGCCCGTGATACACATGACCACTGCCCGCAGACCATGGCTGCTACACCATGCCCGGGGCCGCCGCCCAACATATCGTCGAACCATTCCCTTTGGGATGTGTCGACCAAGCCGACAACCATGTTGCCCCAGCCGCTCAAGGTCACCCCCTGAAGTTGTGTCAAGCCGCAACCCTACCTCATGAGCTACCATTGCACTGCTGCCCGAGGCCACTGTCTCGGCTCGGCGCACATTCTGCATCTTGGGGACCCTAGCTCGACATCCACTATCCCATAAGAGATGGAAACCGCATGCAGCGGCAATATATTCGCCCTCCAAAATGATGCCTCCAAGAAGGTCACGACATAACTTTCGCCGTCGCTCGCTCTAGAGGAGAGCTTGGGTTTCACCCGGAGGGTCCAAGCCACTCCAAAGGAGAGAAAATAGAGCTCCATGACAACGCCCTCAAAAAGTTAAACGATACATGAAAGCACCACCGCTGCCGGCACAAACCAAAATTGGGCAAAGATTTCACCGGAGCATATCTCTGCTTCCATCAAGGGCTTGTAGGTTTGAGTAAACGATTGTACCCAACACAACGAGGAGAATGCGCTACAAAGGTCACCGCTCCCACTGTCCGCCACACATCGCACCATGCCCCGTCCGCCGCGCCACAGCGCACGACCCTAGCTGGCCGCCGGCTTGCGTTGAAGCCCCTTCACTCGCAGATGCCGCTCCACACCCGCGATGTGCTGCCGCACGCATATCCGTGCTGGCTCGCCCCGACGCGCGGCCACGCCACACCTGCGCTGCCTCGCCACGCCGCCTCGAGGTTATAATCATGTGTTGTACATACTCGATGATGTGGACGTGTATGTCAGGTATCCAAGTGAGCGGGAGTACAAAGACCGGCACAATCATGTGCCAGGCGCACATGAATTTACTTGCTTATTGATGGCCCTCCGTGAGGGAACACGTGAATCTTCCCAACCATCCACTCTACAAGTCTACATACATACTCCCTCCGTCCTCAAACGAAACTACTTCACGTACGACACTCCTAGTCCGATCTGTGTACGACGAAAGATCTGATGGTGGGCTGCACTTAAGTGCCACGCACAGACGGACTGATTTGGTGTATCGGACAAGGATCGGATGTAAAATATCGTACGTATAGCATTACTCAAAAATAAGTGTACGTTTTCCTTTTATGGAAGTCAATTGTTTTTAATTTTGACCAACTTTATTGGGAAACGTAACAATATTTATGATACTAAATTGGTATCGTTAGATCCGTTTTACAATATACTTTCATAATATATGGGTTTTATATCATATATATGGATGTTATTTTGTATAAAGTTGGTCAAAGTTTAAAAGATTTGACCAAGACCAATTCTAGAGGTACACTTATTCGAGGACGGAGGGAGTAGCGTAAGGCTAGCGGATGGCTTTGGTTCTGTTTAGAATTAACATTAATTCTAGCTAGTTACGGTGTTGATCATGGGAGAAACCCAGACCAATGCTTACCTACCATTTTCGCGCATTTTCACGAAAGGTTTGTCAACAGATCAAGCTGCAACCACTCCTTTGCGTCCCGAGAGGCCGACTATCCCTCGTCGTACTAGGCTACTCGGTTTAAATGCTAGGGCTTTGAACCAAGAATGGATGTACTCCTATACATGCATCTATCGTGAGGATACAAGTGTATGCATGCATATTATATATGCATACGACAAATCCATTATGTGGCTAGCTTGCGCATGGTTTGATCTAGCCAACATATTGTCCATGAAGCCAACAATGCAATGGTGTATGTGTTTACTTATGTGGGACCTAACATGCATGCAATCATCGAGTGGGTGTGCAGTCGACAAAGACATGATAGAGCTAGCGGACTTCAAGAGGGTGCTCAAGCACCTTGTTGACAACATCTCTTCCACGTCACCACGCTAGAGATCGATATGTCTATTATGGATATATTTTGATATCACTTATCAAATAAGCACGATACTGTACTATACCGTTATTTTATGCTACGAGATAACTAATACATATCACCATTTCATGTTTTATTTTGTTAATTATTCTTTTTGTTGTACCTATGTTATTCATTTAGCACTTGTTTTAAATTAAATATTGGCGTGGTATTGGGATTAATTTTCATAACCTATTGTATCTTTGTATCATCAAGGAATAATACTCGACAAACAAATCTAATTAGTCACGCATGTCTTCGTTGAGGCGGCACATGGATGCAACCATGCATGCACCTACTAGTAGGAGAATGCTTACTAGTGGGCAACCAAATATAGCTACAGCTGGCGAAGTGGTGTTCGACAGCGGTAAACCGCTAATGGTAATAGGTTACTCCTGGCGAAGCATCCTATTCGCCAGCCCTATTTAGCTACCGATGGCGAACACCTTATTTCGTTTGCCAGCGGTAGGTTCAAAATATATAGAATTTTAAAAAATAAACCTTTTTTGCTTAGGCTTTTCTTTTTTTTTTTGCTTTATTTCAATTTAAATCATCCACTTCCCTTCGGTCACCCATCCTTAGAATACTCTAGCCCTAACACCGTTCACTTCTTAGTTCCCTCCCTATGAACTACCCTATGAACAACTCATACTTTGTGGACAATATAGTCCTATCAATTTTATTAACCAGTCACACTTTGGTGTCACATGCTTTTAATTTTTGGATCCAAAAAATTATTTAAATAAAAAAATGAATAATTAATAATAATCTTGAATTTAAATAGATTTTTTTTTTCATTTTTCAATTAATATTGAATAATTCATATCTACAAATTCGTAAATTATTTATTTTTTAAATAACTTTGTTTGACCATAGTTTGATTTATTATTATAATTTTATTTTGTAGGAAAATTTCTTCTTTTCAAAATAACTTTTTCTAGTTTTTGAATTTGGCGAATCTGAGGAAACCTCACTGGGTACGCCGGCGCAAAAAAAATATGTTTGCCAGCAGTAAGTATAACGCCGGCGAAGCTGCATGTTGGCCAGCAGTAAGTTTGGCGCTGACAAAGCGGCATAGATGTTTGTCAGCGGTAGTTGGCATAGTGCTGGCAAAGCGCATATTTGCCCGCCAACGGTGGTTTGTGCCGCATGCGCCTCGGGGCCCACCCTTACCGCTGTCAAACAAACTGGCCAGTTCGCCGGCGGTAACTTTGGCAGCGCCGGCGAACATGAAAATAGTTTCGCCATCGGTAGTAGCACTGGCAAACATGAAAACTGCTTCGCGGGTGATAAGCTGTGTCTATAAGCCTTTTCCTACTAGTGACCTAGAAATAGATATGTTCACACGTGGTATTTGGTTAAGGGTCCTCGAAGGAGGGGAGAGCGAGGGGCTTATGGTGGATCCCGAGGATGAGAGGGACAGCCAAGGGGCTGTGCCCCGGACGACCACCCAACGAGGAAGATCATGTGCATGATGTTCAATTATGGAGTCGATCTGGGGCGGTGTGATTTCTTACCTTGGTCCTAACATGGCCTACACCCAGTGTACAACGATATGGTAAGATTTTTAATAACAAGGCTACATAGTTTGTGAATATACAATGATTTGGTCGTGAAATCATGAACTATGTGAATTTGCCCCGATTTTATTATAAATTTTTGACTTACTTTGTTAATTTACCATGGTTTGGTCCTGTCATATGGGCATTTCAAATTTCCCATAGCACATGGTGAGAACATAGGTTGGACTTGTTTGTTTTCATGTGCACGAAGCAAGCGGCCAGGAGGAGGCGATGAACACACCGAAAAAATGTTTATAATAAGCATATCATACTAAGTATTTTGGAATCATGGAACAATTGAAAAATCCGGTGGATCTCGGTAAACTGTAAGACGCTCGTGAAAACTCGTCGTTTTATTTTTATGTCGACATATTTTTATTAAATGTTTAGTGGGATTGTTTTCGAGTTTTTTTTTTGTCTATTTTGGTGGAACATAATACACCATTTTTAGGGACCGGGTCCAGTTTCAGAGTTGAACATATATTGGAAAATGGTCCTACAACACCACAAAAACTTATCACTTACATGTCGTATACCCATTTTCTGGGCTCTATCACACCATTTTTGGGCCCCGAGACGCCAATGTGGTCTCATAGATCTAGGGAAACAGCTACCAGATGTTCGCGGGAACTTCTTAGTAGAAGGAGCAAAAAAAGCAGGAAATACTTTATATTTCCCGTCATGCATTATAGCTAGTTTCTATGCATAATATAATATTTTATAAACATAGATGCAATTTTAACTTACACTAATTATTATATTGCATACGCATTAATAAGAATTTAGACTGTTATACCACATGCTTTATCGATATGAAAATAAACACGACATAAAAATAGCCATGTCACATTTGCTGCTTCGTGATAAAATCCTATTCTTGTCCTACTATTTTCAAAAGAAAAATATTATTTCATTACCAACATCTCCACCGTGTCAACAACTACAACTAACTAAGTAGTCTCTTTCATGTAAACATACCTCAAGATATTACCGGTTCCATATGCATCGAGTTGGTTTGTATATTATAATCGATGCTTATTCAATGCACACACATAATATGGAATATATTACCCCTATAATTTTTAAGAATTTGCATCTTTTATTAAATCAAAGGATTGCAATTAGGAAAAATGTCATCATAAATTATCCTTAAGTGTTTTTTGCAAGTGAAATATATGCACCAACTATCTCATACCATGACATAACGACCAGGAAGTATACCATGAACAATTAAAATCTTATATGAGTCAGAGAATTTGAGAAGATATAGGGAAATACATTTTGTATAGGACGTATTGGAGACAGGTCTTCTGAGACAGATAATGTAGTTTACACATCCAAGGCGAGACATTTTTTCGATCACTGGAAACATATGACGCCATAAATGGTTATTAAATGTCATTTCTTGTGCCATTTGGTTATCACCCATTATTAGGGTCCTTAAGCCAGGGAAGGGGGTATAGAATGGTAATCTCGTCTATCATTTAATGTCTCATTTCATTATTGTTCATTACTACGATCCTTATTATATGCATTCACAAATAGTTATCATATGTAATTTCATGTGTCATTATGCTGTCACATGCTATAATTGTATGCATGCTAGGATACATTTTATGTTTCATCATCATGGGGAGACAGTGTCTTTATTTTATGCTAGGAGACAATTATTACCTATAATTCGTGTCTCGTTTCGTCACCGAGTATTATCGAGAAACTTATTTCATGGTAGGAGACGATTATTACCTATCTTCATGTGACATTTTTTCAGCGGAAATTATTCAATTAGTTATAGTATTCTCGAAGATGATTATTACCTATCATTTAATGTACCCATTTTGTTGTCGCACGGTACTGAATTTATTTTTTTATGCTAGGAGACAATTGTACATATCATTTCACATAGTAATTTAGTTTTCATACATTATTAGAGTCCTTTTTGTGGGTTACCTCCTTATTGTTTGGGATATAACACACCATTTGGGGGATCAGGCCCGATTTATAGTAGAGTTTATGTTAGATCAAGATAGACCGGTAACTTTTGCATATGAACTCCGATCTGGTAGATTCAGGAGGCGTTGCACATCACAGGGAGTTAGTCCCACAAGGACTTCACTTCACGTGTCATTTGATCACCACACATTATTAAAGTCCTATTTACCAGCTAGGAGACAGTTATGGACCATCATATCATTAAAGTGGCATTTGGTTATCGTGCATTTTTAGGATCCTTATTTTCCAACAAAAAATAACTTATTTTTTACTTCTCAACTTCAATTTCTTCAACATGCATGATGTATTTCCGTGGGAGCCTAAGAACACGGGACGAAAATAAATGGTCGGAACCCCTTCTTTTGACAAATGTTCCTATTATTCGTATATAGGCCATAGTAGGGGGGAATCTAAAACATAATTTTGAAATTGTACATGTTTCACAAATAGGACTATCTCGAGGGAAGGTTTTAAACTTAAATTGGAAAACTCACACTTCAAAGCGATCAAACGAACTTTGTAAGGACTTGGCCCGTTTTTGAGTTGGCATTTTTCACATGTCTTGGTTTAACATAGAAATATAGGAAAGTTACATGGAATCGCCACTCATGATGAAAGGACATCATGCTCCCAATCCAGGTACCATGGGATATGGAAGCATCAAATCACGTCAAAAAACATGAGAAATAAATTGTAGATGTTTCAAAAGACAAATAGTCTCATAGGAAGATTTGCAACTTATAGTGGAAAGCTCCCATTTTGAAGTGACAATACAATTTTTGTAAGAACATGGCCTATGTTTTATTTTGTATTGTTCCTATAGCTTATTTTAACACAAAACAAAATATACACCACATGAAATCATCTTTTCTATGAAAGGAGAACGTGTTACCATTTCATGGATCGCGAGACAAGGGAAGCATAAAATCACGCCAAAAAACATCGCAAAAACTTTATTTTTTGTCATGGAGTCCTTATTTAAGACATAAGATTGGTGTAAGGAGTGAAAGCCAATACAAAAATCTGAAGCGGTGATGCTTCAAAAACATGACTGTCTTGCGGGAAGACTCTTAATTATAGTGAGGAACTCCCACTCTGAAGTGGTAGATTTTTTTTGCAATGACTTGACCTACATTTGATTTGGCGTTGTTTCTATGAATTAGTTTAACAATAAAACATGATATTCGCAAATAAGTACCATTTTTTATTTAAAGTTGCGTGTTCCCGTCCTAGGGGTCATAGAATAGAGGACACATTAAATTATGTTGACGAACGGTCCAAAACACCTTATTTGTGGCATGAGGTTCTAATATGTGTACATAAGGGCTATGGTAAGCGGGGAAACGCGAATACACAACGTTAAAATTGTAGATGCATACCAAAGGGGACAATTTTGCAGAAATATTCTGGACTTAGAGTGGAAGGTCCCAGTTCAATTTTTGTCAGAACTTGAACCTATTTTTAGTTCATATTGTTTTTATGACTTAGTTTAACATATAAAAAAGAGGAAAGTCACATTAAATCATAACTCTTGATGAAAACACAACATGTTCCCACGTTGGGGCCCATGGGACATGGGAAGTATGAATCATGTAAAAAAAATGTATATTTTTAGCTCGGAGTCCTAATATGGGTACACAAGGTTGGTGTAAAGAGTGAAATACAACACAAAACTCTCAAATAGTCGATGCTTCATAGACATGACTATATCGATGGAAGATTCTTTACTTGTAGTGAAAAGTCACCCTTTGAAGATACCGACCAATTTTTGTTATTACTTGGCCTAAATTTTATTTGGTATTGTTCCCGTGACTTAGTTTAACATTATTAAGATACTTACAAAGAATCGCCACTTTTGATGAAAAGGCGCGTGTTCAGTTCCCGGAGGCCGTAGAACTAGGTACACATGAAATCACAACAACAAAGGAAAACCCTTATTTTTTCCATAGGGTCGTAATATTTGTATATAAGGGTTTTCTTAAGGGGGAAAATTGAACACACAAATAAAATATATTGGATGCTTCACGAACCACACAATCTCGCACAAAGATTCTAAACTTAGAGCGGAAAGCTCACACTTTAATTTTTTTGCACAAAATATTGTATGTACTTGGTTTACATTTGATTTAGTGTTGTTCATACGACTTAGTTTAATATTAAAAGAGGATAGTCACATAAAATCACGAATTTCGATGGAAATGCACGTGTTCCCGCTCTAGGGCACATGAAGTCACAAGAATAGGATGGGAAACCCCTTATGTCCGATTAACATTCATCGCGAGATACCCTTGTTGTTTCCGCGTCCTCGACCACACTTTGTGCTCGAACACACCGTGTTGGGTCCTCGGACGATCTTTGAGGTGTGATAGATCAAGAGAAACAGATACTGGGAGCTCATGAATTTCGTCGGTAAAAAGATCCATCAAAGAAACTTAGTTTATATTTCTCAGCTTATCTAGTGTCTAACCATAATTTTTTTTTTGATATGCATGATATATCAACTTATATTGCACATGATATAATGCCATTAACAGTTGTATGCCACATGTTAAAGTTACGATAATAATTATTCACCGCTTCTTCATTAACGTGTTCCATTGTCCATAGGGCCTTCCATTAACTTACACATGCTCCTTGCTCCCACTATGATTTACCACCGAGCTCCAAGCCTACGCTCCTTCGGTGGGTCGTGCATCAACGCCATTGCCTAGCTCCATCAATGTGGCCACCCACCACTAGTTATGCTGAAATCACATTAAATTGTATCTTATATATTACTCCCTCCGTCCGGAATTAAGTGTCACAGAGTTTGACAAAAATGGATGTATCTAACACTAAATTATATCTAGATACATTCACTTTTGTCAAACTTTGTGACATTTAATTCCGGACGGAAGGAGTATATATGTAATCACCAACTCTCCATCACGCGTCTCTATTCTTCCTCAAATGCACCACCGTCGACTAGCATACTCAGACTGCAGGCTACAACCGTGTGTGCCCTCGCCCGCCACATCTAGAGCCGCCTCGCCTCATCCATCATGGTTTTTATCCCCCATAACTCATTTTGTTTTAGAATGGTTCGAGAATTTTAGTGAGAGTTTTCTAGGGCAGTTGTAGCGTTTTAGTGCAGTTTTGGCGAGAAATTTTAATCAGTAAATGCTTGAATTAATAAAAAAAAGAGGCTGTGAGGTTTTACTGGCCAAACAGTCCAGATGGACAGTTATTGGGCCGTAGCCCCAGGCGGAGATCGGGTTAGGGATTTGGGGTTAACCCCAAGTCCCCAAGTCGCAGCCCCCGCTCTGTCACTCACCTCCAGCCATTCTCTCTCGCTCCCTTTCTAGCTCCCACCCACCACGACCCCCTCTCCCTCCTCGGCGACGGCCACACCAGGCCACCCCACTCCAGCCTCGCCGGAGACCAGCGCAGCCCTAACCGTCCACGCACCCTCCTGCCTCTCCCTCTCTCCCCAGACCCCTTTTCTTCCCGAGCTCTCGAGCCCCCGATCCAGATTCGCCGCCGCCAACAACCCGCGCAACAGGTCCCTCGCCGCCGGCCGAGCCGATTCCTCGGTGACCCTCCTCCGCCTCCCATCCTCCTGTCTACCTGGTGGAGCACCCAGTGGACGAGGATGCGCGGGAGCATCCGCGCCTCCCGGCGGCCATGCTTGCACTCGTGCCTATGGCCGGCCGAGCCACGGCGGGCGAGCCAAGGCAGGGGGCGACCGAGCCTATACTGGGCATACGGAGGATTTCACGCGTGGTCCTAGGGCCGACGGGGACGATGGGGGTGGGGCAACGGCGGGAGGAGCTCGACGCGGCGTAGAAATTTTGGCGGGGAGGCATATGGGAGCTGCAGGCGTCCCCCCGGAGCTGCTCGTGCCTTCTTCGACCTCCTGCTCGTGCCAGGTCTCTCTTTCTCTCTCTCTCTCTCTCTCACTCCATGTTTTTATTTGACCGCGCTGTGTACGTTCAAGATCCTGCACCCAAAGATTGCATTCTTTAGCGTTTCTTGTCAAGAATTGAGGGGAATGTTCGATATGCACTTTGATATGCTCATCGTTCTAGATCAAGTCCGAAAACCCTAAAATAGTTCTAGTGCCTAATTAAAAATTCCTAATCGTCGTGGTTGAAGCTGAGTGTCATCGCCGGGTCTGAGTTCCGGCCGGCAGGTAATAAAGTAATAGTAACGATATTCATGCATCACGGTTCTTGTCTCCATCCACTAGTGGCGAGGCGTGAAGTATGGATGGATGCATCCACTAGTGAATTAATCCAGTTTGGCCTTCCTTTTTGTCTTGTAGTTCCTCTGTCCAGGTTTGTTTGCATGGATTCGTTTCAGTTTTGGCGTCCCTTTTTTTTCCCCAGCTTGCCCAAGGCATCTCGGCGACCAACGCGGGACATGTGAGAGTACGGATCCACGCCCTTTCTGAACTGTACGCGCGCGTCTTCCGCTGCTCCGAGGAAGGGATCGAGGCGTCGTGTCCGGTTTGCGCCATGCAACCTGTCCCCGTCGTCCAAAGGATCCACCTGCATGCAACGCCAGTACGCAGTCGCGCGGATAGCCTCCCCTTCTTTTTTTCTCCTCGCGCGCGCTGATGGATCGATTCCGTTTCCTATAACTGGCTGCACGAGAGCAGTGGCTTGGCAGCCTCGATGAAGTAGTAGAAGAGCACCAGCGTTTGCTCACCGAGACATATCGACACCTGGTAACAGTAGTCGACACAGCCCCCGATCGCTCCATCCATCTTTTCTCGTAGCTAGTCTCTATGTCCTGGTTGTGCACTCGTCCGTCACTGGCTCAGCTGACCCATCTTTTCTTTTTCTTGTGCTTGCGTCGTTGTGATGAAATAGGCCCAAATATCATTTTGGGCTGACTCTATGCTTGTCTCGTGCCTTTAAAATAAATAAATTACATGTATGTCTATGTAGGAGAAAGTGCCTACTAGATGCAAATACAACGTTCGCTTTGCAAATACTCCCTCCGTTCGCTTTTAATCTACATTCTGGCTCATGATTTTGTTCGGAAATAGTCTACATTCTGGATGGTCCCCACTCTCGTAATTAAGAGGAGAGAGAGGCCACACACCATGCATGGTTAGAGATTGGCCAAATTATATGCAATTTGCATGCATTGCATTAATTAAGATTGGTTTAACCAATAGGATGATTTCTTTCTTGTGAGACCATAATTATGATGCTTAGAAGGTTGTGCAAAGTGTACTAATAAATGGCCCTCTAATTTGTCTGAATTTTTCCAAGATGTAGACTAAATCCGAACGGAGGGAGTATATGTTTCCCCCCTCCTGCACACAACTTTGCATGGGCTTCCCTTTGCATGTAGATCTTTGTGGATTTTAGCTTGTGTTTTTCTTTTCTAATATTTTTCTCTTTCGGTCCTCATACCAAGCTTCGGAAATAGCATTATCTTCATGCCTTGCCATAAACTAGCTAAGGACTGCCATGCCATAACTAGCTATGGACTAGTTTCCGGTTGCACTTATCAAGATGCGTAGTCGGGCGAAGTTTGTAACTTTTTTTTTCATGGAGAAGTGTTAGTGATTTAAATCAACGAGTAACAACGCAAAAAAAAATTAAGATGCATATACAACCACGGTTGCACTTTTCTTAGTGAGGTAGTTGTCGTGTAAAAATTGGTTGGAGTTGCACATTTCTTATAAAAATTGCAACTTACATTGAATCTCAATCGCTAGTAGAATATATCTTGAGGAAAGCGCAATTCATATCGAAAACATATTGCTAGTAGGTAGCACGGTTCTTTAGAAAAGTGTAACTCATAAAATAACATGCCAAAATTTTAAAAATAACTACGATTGCACTTTATTGCAACTTTTCTGGAATTTCAACTTTTCTTATAAAATTTTTCTGGAATTTCAACTTTTCTGGAATTTCAACTTTTCTTATAAAAATTGCAACTTTTCTGGAATTTCACGGTCTCGTTACTTTTGTCATGCATTTTATTGACCCTAAGTAGGCATGCAGGTGGACGTCCACTGGAATGAAATTTCCGTCCGCCAGGCCGCTTCATCTGCCGGTCATCCGCTTTAACAAGATCCGCTGAATAGGATTAGCATAAGTGTGTCTAGCGGACAGTCCGCCACGTCTGCTGGACCGACCGCGTACATCCCCATCCCTAAGTCCCTGATAGATAGGATGATGCGCTGGTCACTCATCCAGCATTTGAGTTTTGTGTACGATAGTATATTATATCTCCGCATAATATTATTTTCTTTGTTTTTTCCCCCAAAGTGGTTTCTGATCAGAATTTTGCTGCTGTATACAGACTGATAATACGTGGATACAGCAAGTGGATCCAAAATCTGGTTTCCATGAAGTTGGCAGAAGGTACAGCGAAGTAGACCAGGAATTACCAGGTGGTACACCTACCAGGTGGCTATTTTTGGATATTCTTTTCACTCCAGATTGGAGTTCGTGTGATTTGATCCACCATTACAATTTGTATACAGAATACGGAGTATGTATTCTTTTCCAACAGTAAACATGTACAGTATATATACCATAGATATTGTTTCATACTCCCTCTGTTCGAAATTAATTGGAGTGAAGGGTGTGTCCTAAGTCAAACTTCTCTAAGTTTGACCAGGTTATATACAAAATTATGTCAATATATACAACGTCAAATATATATTGTATACAACTATATTTCATGATGAATCTAATAAAACTGAACTGGTGTTTGTAGATGCTGATATATTGTGAACTTCAGTTAATTTGGAGTGGAGGGAGTACATGATATGGTGTTTTCTCAGAAACACACGTGAGAAACAAGTGTGTATATATGGTATCTAGCTCAACCAAATCACCATTTGGTTGATTTCGAAAAGAAAATAAGGTACCCTTTCCCGGTTTTATTTTAGCAGAAACCAAACACATGACATAGAGCAGGTTCAGTACTTTCTGATAGCATCAGTTTCATGTCCTTGCTGTCGATGAACTAGTGATATGCAGTTTTGTATATGGTCTGTGGGTAGATTTTCGGTAGGGAAAGTCGGCGCACTATTGCTTGGATTTGGATGCAAGGGTGTTCTTTTGTTGTTTGGTGTAAGCCACACGTTTGGGAACTTTGGGGGGTAATTTTTTAGCGGCTGGACAATGAAGTGACGGGTGTGTCTCAGCCTCTCAGGGAATTGTTCTCATCTCAGTTCCACCTTCGCACGCTAAAGCCTCCTGACCTGATTTTCCGGGCATCGAGCCTCACGAAGTCACGATTTGCCGGTAGTAGCGCGGGTGAAGCCACCCTGATACACATTCCTGATCGAAAATTGCGTGCATCCTTTTTTTTTTCAAACAATGCAAAAGATTTGTCCTAGGCAAAATTGCGTGCATTCTTTATGCGTTTGCGGTTACTGAAATGCTCTCTGAAACTAAGGCTTTTGCATGATCAGTAGGAGTGTCGAGAGCGGAATCTCTTATTTAGTGGAGTTGGAATCAAGATGGACGGTGCTACTTGCAGCATAATTGTTGTTTTTTGAAAATTATTTCTTAGGCACGCCAAGTACTAGCGCAAGGGAACTAGTACTATTTTTATTCAAAATCCTATTGAATATCCTAGTTTTTTTATTAGGAAAAATGAACCAAATCCGGTCATAAAGATCAACATATCTGGCTGTATAAGTAATAAATCCATGTGAATTCGATATGTTTATTTTCATACTTGTAGAAGATCTAAAATTTACTTACCGTACAATGAATACACTAGGCATGGTCTATTTCTGAGCCTTGTTTGGGAAAAGAATATTGATTCCTTCAGTGATAACAAAACCCGGCTTTTATGGGCTAAAATTCTGTATTCCTTCTGTCATAAAAAAACTTGGCTTTTGTATTCCACTATGGAAAAAAGGGTAAAGAACTCAAGATAAGCATATACCTGTAAAAGAGATATATATATAATTTCTTATCGTGCCAATGAATACATTCTGCAGAGCCTACTTCTTAGGCTTGTACGGGAAAAGAATATTTATACCCTTCAGTGTGACAACAAAACCCGGCTTTTAAGGGCTAAGATTCTATTCCTACTTTCATAACAAGACCTGAATTTTTAAGGCAGATTCCGCCATTGAAAAACGGACAAAAAAAAGCTCAAGATACCTAGCACTTATTTAGCCATATCTGGAGTCATGTCTGCTATGATTGAACCAGCAGTATATATCTGATCGTGCCTGGTTAAACTGATTATGTTTATCATGAGATCCTTTATTTCTTCACAGCTAGCTTCCCTTGTGCCTGAGCCTACCAAGGTTTCGTTTAGTTGATCGGTTACCAAGGATCTGTAGACATAGAATCAACGAGGATACATTCATACAATAGGAACAAACAGCATTATGGTGCAAAGATTCACCTTCGCAGCAAGAGGTGTGTGGAATGTTCCTATCTCATCGTCTTCTCCCATCTGGACGAGGCATTTTCTTTTCTTGACCATCACTGTCCCATGCTACCAGAGCTGCATTTGGTCTTGTAAAGTGCGACATTATCACCAGAAGCGACCGCGTCGATGCTAGTGAACGAATCACAATGATACAGCATGTCGAATAGCACCGAAAGTTAGTCGACGAGGAAGGAAGAAGCCGGTGAACGTCGCACACGGCGGCAATATAGTGTTGTTGCATTCTTTGTTTCCCCTAAAGAACCGTGCCTTTTGGTGACATCACAACATGGTGCAAAACTCTGCTGCATCAATCGTTCACCTATGTGGTAACATGTTGCATCCAGCCATGCACCTAGCCTGATACACGTGCCACCTTGAGATGAACTAGTGTACTAAATAAATGTATTAAATAAATGTATCGAACATTTCAGAAAAACAACAGCATTTTTTTTAATAATGGGCTTTATTACCTAAAAGGTTTAACAACAACATTTATATAAAAATGTCCTGTGCCATGTCACCGATTATGGACCCAACTTGGCACATAAGTAAAAAACTAAAATACAAATCCACTTGTAAATAGGCTAACAGTATACTATTCAGCTTATAATTGAGTTTGATATTATTCAGTCTGATTTGGTCTTTCAGTTTATGAAGCTATGTAGGAATCAAATTTAGATTTAAAGTCTTGGTGCTTGCATAGATGGCCAAAAGCTTATCAGTTTGCATGCATCACAAAACCACTTCAAAGCATTTGCACGGTGCAGATCACGATCGCGCGCGGGCAGATGTGTCACTTGGATTTGTTTTCTGAAATCTACAAAAGTATTTGGTGATCGTTATTTTGGTCCGGGCTCATGTCATGTGAGACCTGGGCGACCAAGCGCCGAAGCCCTGGGCTATATATTAGGCCGCTCCTTTCATGCATCCACACGACCACACGGAAGCAGCGAGCTTGTTCTTTTCGAAGGAACTGCAGTTTGAGCTCACGATTTTTCATCAATGTTATTCGGCGGGCCGGAGACGGTGGGGTCCACGACCGAGTGGGCGATGGCGGAGATGATGCGTAGCCCGTCCGACCTACGACGGCTGCAGCGGGAACGCGTAGCCCTCAAGACGGTCTTGTTGCGGCAATCCGCCCGTGCCCGGGTACACGTCCGTAACGTACTGCGACGCCGACGGAGCACACAAACTCTTTTACCGATCAGATCTTGGCCGGGTGGGTGTTTACCGCCATCGCGATACCGGAACGCACGCACGTGGTACGTTAGATGGGAACGATCAGTCAGCGCGCATCTGGGCATGGGCCGCTTGGATGTTTGGTGCTGTGAATGGCCATCAGGACACACGTACCGGTCTTGTCGTCGGGCCGGTGGAAGGCCCGCACCTACGAAACCATATACGTACGGTCGCTTCTTTCTTTGACTTTTTATAAGAAAAAGAAAAAAGGACGGGACACTGATCGATAGGATATTAAGCTAGCGCACGCGAGCGTACGAAGATTTCGTAGGACGCAACTGCCTCGCTGCCGCTCGTGTGCACACATGCATGGGCCAGCTCCCTCAAAAATAGCCTCCAACGTACTCACAGTCAATCAAAAAGGAAAAAAGAAAAAAGGCCTTTGCCCAGTTCTACCTAGGGGCCTTCATCCTTCCAATGGAGAAAAACCGAAAACAAAACAGCAGGAGCAGCCGAGTCAACATGAGATGGGGTGGAACATGGCCGGGGGGCGATCCGCGGGGACGCAACTGCTTCGCCTCCCCTTGCCAAACCAAATCCCAACTCCGGACATGGTTGCCGTCGACTCATCTCCCCTCGCCAAACCAAACCAAATCCAAACTCCAAAGTCAACATGGGATGGGATGGAATACCAGAGCATGGCCTCCGCGGGGACGCAACTGCCTCGCCTCGCCTCGCTTGCCAAAGGAAATCCAAACTCCAGGCATGGTCGCCGTCGCCTCGCCTCGCCAAACCAAATCCAAACTCCAAAGTCACAAGTCACGCACGCGCACCCGCACGCGGTTTGCCGGCATTTGGCTCATATATATAGAGGTGGGGTATGCAAAATATGAGGACCACGACTGCATCTCGCTCGTGCCGATGACAGAGGGCTAAGATGTGTCTTGGCGCGGATTCATGACGTGGCATCTGCCGGCTTAATTAATTAGGTGATCGCAAATGCTAGCCAATCCACCTAATAAATGCTCCACCTATTTTGCATGCCATCGTCGCATCGGCTCCGTAACTGCAGCCGCCCTCCCCGCCGTCACGCTCGGTTTAAAATATTACTACTACATTTCGTCATCACGGCCGGTTTAAAATACTAGTACTAGACTTTCCCATTGGTAGGGCAAGCGGTCGAGAAAAGGCTATATGGACCATATGACATGTTCACATAAGAACCTGATGTTTTCTTTTTTCCTTTCTTTCTTCATTAGCGGCCAGTATTAATTCAAGTCTAATAATTATAAATAAGGTTCAATTTTATTCCTCTCTCGTTTCCATATGCCAATATAAGACACTAGCAAATATTAAGCCATTTATTTGATCTAGATGATCAGCTACCAAGAAATTTCGAACACCTGACCTCCCTCAGTTAGACAGCAGAAAAATACTGTTAGAATTAACTCCATCGACCAACTCAGCAAGCTAGCTGGGAACAAATAGTACATATTCCTCGTCTAAGTAATCGCTAGGCCAAAAGATTCAATTTCCAATATTGCACACGCGCTGCAAATTTATCTACATTCAACATCAAGAGAAATACATCTTCTAGTACTGTATCACAACGACTGTTAATTAATTAATTATTAAGCCCAGCCAGACATCCCATGGGGGATTCCTCCTTCTTCGTCCAACACCATCCAATCAACAAAGATAGCAGCTAGCTGCAAGGGGGTATGGATGCTGGGACGACACCTCGACAGTTGGGGACCTGGGTCCGAGCATTGCATGTCATGGCATCTCTTCCGAGCGTTGGAGGTCACGCTTGCACCGCTGCAGCACCACTCGATCTGAGTGTCGAACTGAGCCTTGGCTGGTCCTGAAAATGCAATAGCAGTTTGGTCGATAAAATGTATTCAGTTGAAGACAACAACAAAAAAGTATACACGGATCACACAGAAACAGAGTATATCTAGACGCGGCCATGCAGGCAGGCAACGATGCAAATAGCACCTGCCTTTAGGACTATCTACCTGCTCATATTAAAACCCGATATATCATCAGCTTATAATATTAAGACGGAGTTTAGTATTACTCGATCAGGCATAAGAAGAAGCTGACAATATTAATCAGCAGAAATCTCGACACTTTTTGAAGAGAAAAAGTCGGCCTATTATTCTGACCTATTAATTGGCAAAGCATAAGGAATCATAAAAATCGGTCTATAAGGCAAATCGAGCCATTGCTCATGCATGCCAGAAACTGATGTAGCTTTTCCTACAGGATCCTGGTGACCTACAGAATGTCAAACCAATAGCATGTCTTCTTCTCTATCCAGCTTAAGAAGATCACATAAAATTAAGAAAACACACTCTACCGGCAGAATCATTTGAGGGCCAACAGCAAGGACAACATTTAAAAGAGGCCTAGCTTATAGTTGCGTATATGAAGTTGACTAGAAAGACACATCTTTCTATCCAAAACACTGGGCCCACTCAAGCCAACATTGAGCAAAGAGCCCAGGCAAGACAAAAGTCAATTGTCATATCAAAATAAATTCACATGTTTACTAGTGCAGCGTCACTGGTCAGCAAAGAGCTGGCGACCCTCGCCGGCATGCAGCACTCTGCCAACAACCAGTCAGGCGCCGTCACTGGTCAGCACCCTCGGTAAGACACCGTGTCACTGAATGCATGCAAGTGAGACAATTCGAATCATGCTCATACTTAACGGTTCATATACAAGCATGGCTGTATCTCAAGATGAAAAGGATTACAATATTTGACGAGTGAGAACCTAAAGTTGTCAATTTTTCACAGATATATGTTTGGTTGGTTGCTAGAAGGGTGTGGTTCCACGGATTACTTGAAGAAGCATAAACCGTTGACTAGTACCACCAAGTGCTGCGTCCGCAAAGCACAAGAGGAGTCAAAACAGTAGCAACGATACATTGAACAACTCGGGTGCTTATGTTAGCTAGCTAAAACGGAAATGGGGCTGCTTCCTGAATAAATAATGCTACTTTCGGTGGGTAATCTTCCTCTTGTTACTAATACTATAGAGATACCTAGTTAGTATAGAGTTCATCTTTAACATACATATGGATGTTAAGTTACCTCCTTGTCGTGCATGAATATTGGTCCGAGCCAGCGTCGTTCCGCCGCCTCCACTCACTGGAACATGCAGCCACCGAGCCGACTCGCCGCCCCGTGTCGAAGAAGCGCCACCGTCGATCATTTGTCGATGTCCAATAGGAATCACCGCCACCGGTTGCTGGACCATGGCACTTATGGGCTTGCTTCATGGTCACCCATTTCCTCCCCTAACATGTACATTTGTGTCTTTTTAGCAACGCATCGCTCTTCTAGAGCCATGTTTCCAGCCCAGCAGCGACGCTCTCGCTCACCTCCACAACCTGCGCACAACAAAGAAGAAACGAGGATCAGCTTGCCAGCGTCCAGTATGCAATCACGTCAACAGACTAAAACTGCCAAGAGAGTGATTCTTTCTCATTAGAATGTGGATGGGTATCCATTATACAAAATCCAGTCATGTTTCATCTAAGTAACATGAAAATGGCCGCCTAGTTTCATCTAAGTAACATGAAAGTACCCATGGAATGATTGATACATCAATCAACAAGAAGATATTTGGTGTTCCAGTTTACTAGTTGTAACAGCACATGAATATAGTATCCCAGGAAACAAAGATAAACCACATGAATAGTTTCACACACAAGCATCCAAACAAAAATATAACTTATGCATCAGATTAAAATACGTGTGTTCTACCGGGCAACAAAGATGAATATGATACCACCATTTCTTCCTTGTCACAAAGGCAAGCTTGGGGAGTCAAATACATGATCACTTAACCAAGATATGTAGATTCCACTAAATGCAAAGAGGCATCATGCTTCCCTCTAAGTAGACAGAAAAATATAACTTTCATAGCATTTGATGTTTTCTCTACAAGAGTGGCTAGATAAAATAGAACATGGGAGATTCGGCCTCCAAGCATCAACCAAGAAATATTCAGTAGCTTGACCCTACAGAATCCTAATGACCTAAGGAAACACGAAATTGGTACGGCAAGCAATATGTCTCCAACAATTTACGACTGCAGGCGGCACCCTACGATAATACTACAAGCATGCCGGTATAACTGTAGTGACTACCACCGCCGAAAAAGTACAACAATATTGAAATGTGTAAGCAACCAGAACGCTCTTGAACCTCAGAAATGGAACAACTTTACATCACGCCGACAATCTGTATACCTAGCCAGTAGACTCCTAATTATCCCCCGCAAAAAAATAGGAGGATATTAATGTGATATAAATTTTCAAGCATTATCAACCAAACAATTCTCCGTCCATCATGCACTGACCAGACAGGAAAAAATATTACCATTCAAACCTCTAGCTAAAGAAGCCAACTCATGAGCAGGTTTATTAGTAGTAACAAAAAATTCTCTCGATCACCTTGTTTCTCACAAAACATTAAACTATGGAGTACCACCTCACCTACATAGCTACTACATCAAGTCCACATGGCATAAAAAAAGCAGTGTGCTCTGCATAGAAGATGTATTTTGCTAGCAAAAGCGGCAGCCCGAGACTATAAAAACTGAAAACAGTCATATAAAGCTCGAAAGGTAGAAACCGATTGAAAAAGTATTATTTCGAATGATTGGTACTTACAACTAGTCATAGATAAACACATGTTATAGAACTCTAGGAAGACCAACGAACAATAATCATAGCACATGAATAAAATCATCACCAACGGTGGGCTAGCAAGCATGATATGGAAGCAGGAGGTATATAATAATTAAGCATCAAACAAACATGTGTACATCCATCCTGCATATATCGAACAGACCAAGCAATACAATATTAGCATTATTAAGACCTCTAGGTAGGTAAAGAACCTGACTCATGGGTGGGCAGGTTTATTACTACTAACAAGTATTCCTCTTGATCTCCCCGTCTCTGTTTCTCACAAACCCAATTAACTTGGTGTTATATTAGTACAGGGGCGGAAAATTCAAAGTCAAGATCCCAGCTCTTGGCCCGTACAAATCTACATCAAGCTAATTTACCCAGCTCTTGGTCGTTCGACAGGAACCAAATCTTGAAACGGAAATGGTGATCCTCACCAGCACGGCAAGCGGGCCGGTGGATGCGAGCTGGTTGGGGAAGTGATCGCCGGTGGCGATGTTGAGACTGGCTCAGAGCTGCGTGGCTGCCATGCAGCCGTAGTCCCCTTCCGGCGATGAAGAAGGAGGATGTAGGCCTCGAGCTGGGATGAGGGCCCTCCCATCTACAAAAGCATCATGCATTGAGAAGGCCTGATGATTGCCAAAATCTTGAGTTAACAACAACTTTCGTTTTTCTCACTTTATATGTCCAGCTAGCTAAAGTTGCATCTACATTGCTACATGATCAAAGAGCGATTGGCCGGTGATATTCTCATATGGAAGTAGGCAGGAGGCATATCATAATTAAGCATCGGGCAAAAAGGGTCCAACATCCATCATTTATATATCGATATGGAGACTAAACAACCATTATCAAGACCTATATATCGCTAGCTAAAGAAGCAAACTCATAGGTGAGCAGGTTTATCGTTAGTACTCACAAAATAGAATTTCTTTTGATCTCCCAAGCTGTTCCTCCCAAAACATAATAATTATTAGCTTGGTTTAATTAGTACTGATGTTGTAGAAAAACTGAGCATTAATGATTTTGTTTTCAGTAGAATTAATCTGACCAGTAGCAGCGCAAACCTTGTGTGTGCGTCAGGAGGATCAGAGCGGACGAGCTCCGACCACCCTCCCTCTTCTTATGCGTCCGGACGAATGCAGGAGGGCAGGAGCTGGGCTGGGGGAGGCCAGCCGTGATTTGATCTCGTCGTCGTCCTCTGCAGGGGGCACGGGCAGGGGCGTGAGTAGAGGAAATCGCGGTTGGGGTGTGGTGAGGAGACGATATTGGAGGCAGGAGGAGGTCCTCCGTTTCCAGCCCTGCTGCTTGGGCGGGTGACGGGAGGGGCTGGGGTCGACCAGGTGCAGGGGAGATGGATCTGATTGAGAGAAAGGAGAGGGTTAGAGGTGAGGCTAGGGTTGCCGGCGACGGGGAGAGAGGGGAGGAAGTGGATAGAGCACATACCAGGTCGGCGGGCGGTGTGGTGTTAGCTGGTGAGGTCGACGGCCGCGTCCTGCCCTTGCAGGCCCGGCGGGATCGCGACTTCCGGCGTCTTCGTCCTTGGTCCGCGGCTCGAAGGGGAGAGAGGACGGCGGCGGCGGTGGATCTGGGTGAGCAGGGGAGAAATGCGAGATGGCATCTGGGAGAGCGAGCGAGCGAGCGAGGAGAGACTCGTCCAGGTCGTCCAAGCCAAGTGCGTGATTTTTTATTCTTTTTGACGTTGTTGTTTTGGTTCTTTCGCGGTTGGATCGTTGGATCTCTGCTAACGGTCAAGATGTATTTGTCTTTGGGCTGATCCGCGTGACCCTAACTTCTCTCATCTCGTTGGATAGCCGAACCGCGTGAGACTACACGCACGCCATGAAGGCGCGCATTCATTACTCCCTATGTTGGGAATTGGGGCTGCGAAATCTCGCCGCCGTCTCTTCCACTTTCTTGCTAATGATTGCACCCTTTAACATTCTTTGCCTTCAATTCTTAATCCGGTAGGCCGTTTCGTCTTCTTTCTAATTAAAAAGGTTTAGTCTATCTTTTCTTCTCCTAACTAATGTTTCTTCGTTCGAAACTTGGATGCATTGGACGGTTTAGATGGAAGTGTTATTCCGAGCCGCGAGCGATTAATAATAATGACATACCACGTGACATGCATGTAAATGTCATATCTCGCATGCATGTAAATATGTACATACACGTGATACCACCAAAATGCATTGTAACCAATAGCTACATGGTTCATTGATCCGCCTCCTCCGGCCGCACATGTCTGACGCGGTCACCGACGAGTTTCCCGAATATCGCAACCATTCCTTCCCTCTTCCGAACGGCGTCGCCGGCCTCACGCTCGACCCAGGAACCTTTCGTCGGTGCCCTACATGGGACTACTACCGCTACGGCGACCACCCACGCAAGGGGAGGGGGTTGCTGATGTCGGCCAAGGCGATGTGCCGCTTGCTCTGCCGCAAGTTCGTCCTCTATGAACCCTCCCCAAGTCCAGCCGACATGCTGGTCACAGGTCCTAGGTTCGGCGTCGCGACCTTCACCATGGGCGACAAATGTGGAGCTCCGACCCTCGCGCGATTACGTCGTCGAGGACAACATCAACTCCAAAGGTCGATCGGTTCAGCTTAGTTCACCGTAGAGGTGCCTATGACAAAGGATCTTGGACGATGTGGACTAGAAGTACCTCCTGGCGGTGTTGCATCTGCGGCTGATGGTCGTGCTCAAGTAATCCGACGATACAAGAGTCAGTGCATAACTATGTGCTCTAGGGCGATGTCGGGGAGTGGAAGGAGAAAGAGGACATAGGCAATTACTTACCATATACGCTTTATTTAGTATGTCGAGACGAGACTTAGTGTGTACTCCCTCCGTTCGGATTTAGTCTACGTCTTGGAAAAATTCAGACAAATTAGGGGGCCATTTATTAATACCACTTTGCACAATCTCCTAAGCATCATAATTATGGTCTCACAAGAAAGAAATCACCCTATTGGTTAAACCAATCTTAATTAATGCAATGCATGCAAATTGCATATAATTTGGCCAATCTCTAACTATGCATGGTGTGTGGCATCTTTCTCCTCTTAATTACCAGAGTGAGGACCATCCAAAATGTAGAGTATTTCCGAATAAAATCATGAGCCATAATGTAGATTAAAAATGAACGGAGGGAGTATATTTCAGTCGTTGTATGTTCTCGATTTTAATTTTGACCATTAACCAAAGGTTTTTCTGTTGTATATTTGTTGCTGTGACACCTCTTCATAATGGTACATGTCTTAAGTATGTTGTGACCAATCTTTTTGTCCTAATAAAGCATAGTAAATATATGGAGAAAATATTGACCCGAACACAGTCCCTTCCCGTGCCATAGACACCACAGCCGTGTTCGTGCCTCTTCTGTCGTCATGAAACCGCCGGGGCTTAGACCCGTCATCATGTTACTGGCTATGTTACTGGCTTTGGCTTGTCCCCAAGTGTCCTTTCCCACCTTCTCATGCCACTGGCGGGTTCGCAATGGCCAGCGTCGCCATTCGAGAGCTTGGACGCACATAGTTTCTTTTGAAGGCAATGTGTTTTCTCTTTTTAACTAGGCAAAACAACCTAAAATAAAAATAATGTTTGGGATATCGCTTATTGTTAACTTATCGGTCGGTCTAAGATAAGAGATAAATCGGTAAATTGATTTTATCGGTCGACTATTTATCAGCTAGTTTTCTTATAAATTCAAGATTTCATCACTAAAACATTTAAAATATGTTATAAAAGTATATCATACTGACACTATTTTTATAAATACGATATATAGATATTATATTCAATAATATAGATTTTTACTATGGATACAATTAATCAGAGGTTCCAACACCGAAAAATAAACATAGCGGCCGATATATCGCTTGTCGGGCTGATAAATTGGTCAAAACGATAAACTCCGCTAATATTTGTTTATCTTATAGTTCACCACCCGATAAGCGATAATTCGACTGATAAATCGCATATCGGAAGATATTTTGAACAATTTATAAAAATAAAAATAAATGTTTAATACTGAATAAATTGCAAATGGCGAAATTCACCTTCACTTATAGTTATTCAACATTACATATACCTTATTTTGATTTAGCAAATATAGTTTGCTAGGGATTTTGATTTTAAACTTGTTTGCATTACAATTTTTGTAAAAATATCATAACAATCAACAATAATGGGTCCTCATCTAAAGATATATTAATAAAATTCAGATTACCGAATGTTGATTTGAGTAAGAGTTAACTAACCAAATTTGGAATAAAAATGATAAGTTCCTGAGACAACCGAGGAAATCCTAATATTTATATGATGAACATAATAGTTATATAATGTTGGTGGTAAAGAGTAAATACAAAACACACATTATTAGGGTTATTATTTAACGCTCGAAGACGGTTATTACATATCATTTAACGTGCTCCTGGCGTTATCATGTTATTAGGGTTATTATTTTATGCTACTGAATTACCAATCATTCCATATGCAAATGACGTTGTGGCATGATATCATGGTCATTAATTTATGCTTTGAAATATAAGTGAAGTTAATCATGTTATCAAACTAATATAATAATCGCTAACCCGAATGACAAACATACAAAGAGTTATCAACAAATGAAACATGAAATGATAGGTAATTACTACTCTGTAGCATAAAATAATGATCTAAACTAATGCACCATTTAAAAGGAGTACTCCCTCCATCCAGGTTTTTAGGGCCCCTAAAACTTTGTAGTGAGACCTAGATGTAATTTTACTAGACACGGTTGTTCACGTCAGGGAATAACCTTTCTCCAGTCAGGATTCTGTTTGTATTTTTTACTCGTCGCATTAATTAGTGAAGGCAAGGAACCATCATGCATTCGCGAAGGAATGGCCTCCGACCGTGCATGCATGCAGAAACCAACTCACGTTCATAGTACATTCCATGGTAACTGTAGGGAGCTGGGAGTAATTCTAGGAGTTACAGTTAATGGAATTAATATCTTTGGGGCCTTATTCTGTTGATGTTTCGGGACAAATAGCTTTTGATTAGGGGCCCTAAAAACCTAGACGAAATGAGTAGAATATTAATCAACTGTACCATAACTAATGATACCCGCACCAACAACACAGAAAAATATTCCATAATAATCTAATCGAAAAGACAACAAGAAGGACTAACATTACTGTGGTAAGCATAAGTCTAGTGACTACAACACGGAAACATAGGCATTTTATAATATGAAAGAATTAAAGAAGCATGCTAATAATTATAGTTCACATGAAACAATAGGCATTAACAGTGGTATACCACAAGTTCAACAATGAGAGCATCAACATTATCAAACAAAAAATGAATAAAATAAACGATATGTCACATTTATTGCGTCTTCATTAAAGTCTCATTCCTTCCCTTATATTATTTTCTGACACTTTAGGCGGACTTCTTTGGATCAAGGATTACAAAACAGATGAATCGAGAAAATGCAGGAATTTGACATGAGTGCAGTTGCAAAACATAAGATCACAAAACAGAGGAAAATTGTGAAAACGATCATTTGGATGGAATCACAGGAAAATTGTCTCATTCCTACGCAAATGTGTGTAAAAAAGGTTAGAGTTATGTTAAAATTCCTATGGGATTGGCATGTGGGAATGCAATCCATAGGAATTTTGTAGGTGTCATTCCTAGGAAAAAATCTTATGGAAAATTTCTTTTAAAATAATTCATTCCAAACAGAGGCCCTTATGAGTCGTTCTTCCACATAGTTGATTAGCTCCACCATTGGCGTTTCCCACCTATAGTCTAGGCCTAACCATCATTTTCTTGGGAGAATGAAATAATAGGCACTAACCATCTATTAGGGCATCTTTAACGGGTTGTAAGATAAACTCGTATGATAGCAGGCCAACTCATCAACCAACAATGTATCAAACAACTAACTCGATGGTTTGTTTGTAGGGTTGTTGGTAAAGTAGTACAATCTATCCAATCATATAGCCAATTTAGTGCGAACAAAGAAAAAAAGTATATTGGCATACGTGCTACCTTGTTGGTTGCACATATCATACAACTCATATTCTCTCACCTTATTATTACTATGCCATGTAGGATTTTAGCTGAGTTGGCATACTATCTTACGATGACATGTACACTGTTGGAGATGCCCTTATCATGAATCAATACCACATATCACTATTAGAACACAACATAGCTTCATGAAAACGTTCCTAGTCTCCTATAAGGACCATTTTCTCCGAACTCAACTTTGTCGCCCAATGAAATTTTTTCAAATTAAGTATTAACTTTAAAATATAAATAGTAATGTTATACAAAAAGAACAAAGAGTCCACCCACATGGTTTTTTAGTCTCTGTTAAGGCGTTGTATAGTTGCCTTGTAATTTTTCTCAAAATCAGGGAAACTCGCGATTATTCATACGACTATGCAACGACTTCTATGGATTATATAGAGATTCCACGCCCACACCCGTCGACGACACAACAAACACACCAGAACCATAGAGAAAAAGCCGCGCCGGGACGCTCCAAAAAATGGTGCGCACTGCTAACAAACGTCGAGAGCAACCTTGTCGCCCACATGCCACAAGGTCAATGGCCTCAAAGCCGCGGAGCTCTTGGGGCCGCCGCCCCGACATCCACCGTTCCAGCATGCCCTGCACACTCAACCGACACCACCTTCCGGGACCGCCAACCCGACATAAAACCGCCCAGCCTCGAGCTGCAACACCGCACTACCCAGTTTCCTATAGCCCGTGATACACATGACCACTGCCCGCAGACCATGGCTGCTACACCATGCCCGGGGCCGCCGCCCAACATATCGTCGAACCATTCCCTTTGGGATGTGTCGACCAAGCCGACAACCATGTTGCCCCAGCCGCTCAAGGTCACCCCCTGAAGTTGTGTCAAGCCGCAACCCTACCTCATGAGCTACCATTGCACTGCTGCCCGAGGCCACTGTCTCGGCTCGGCGCACATTCTGCATCTTGGGGACCCTAGCTCGACATCCACTATCCCATAAGAGATGGAAACCGCATGCAGCGGCAATATATTCGCCCTCCAAAATGATGCCTCCAAGAAGGTCACGACATAACTTTCGCCGTCGCTCGCTCTAGAGGAGAGCTTGGGTTTCACCCGGAGGGTCCAAGCCACTCCAAAGGAGAGAAAATAGAGCTCCATGACAACGCCCTCAAAAAGTTAAACGATACATGAAAGCACCACCGCTGCCGGCACAAACCAAAATTGGGCAAAGATTTCACCGGAGCATATCTCTGCTTCCATCAAGGGCTTGTAGGTTTGAGTAAACGATTGTACCCAACACAACGAGGAGAATGCGCTACAAAGGTCACCGCTCCCACTGTCCGCCACACATCGCACCATGCCCCGTCCGCCGCGCCACAGCGCACGACCCTAGCTGGCCGCCGGCTTGCGTTGAAGCCCCTTCACTCGCAGATGCCGCTCCACACCCGCGATGTGCTGCCGCACGCATATCCGTGCTGGCTCGCCCCGACGCGCGGCCACGCCACACCTGCGCTGCCTCGCCACGCCGCCTCGAGGTTATAATCATGTGTTGTACATACTCGATGATGTGGACGTGTATGTCAGGTATCCAAGTGAGCGGGAGTACAAAGACCGGCACAATCATGTGCCAGGCGCACATGAATTTACTTGCTTATTGATGGCCCTCCGTGAGGGAACACGTGAATCTTCCCAACCATCCACTCTACAAGTCTACATACATACTCCCTCCGTCCTCAAATAAGTGTACGTTTTCCTTTTATGGAAGTCAATTGTTTTTAATTTTGACCAACTTTATTGGGAAACGTAACAATATTTATGATACTAAATTGGTATCGTTAGATCCGTTTTACAATATACTTTCATAATATATGGGTTTTATATCATATATATGGATGTTATTTTGTATAAAGTTGGTCAAAGTTTAAAAGATTTGACCAAGACCAATTCTAGAGGTACACTTATTCGAGGACGGAGGGAGTAGCGTAAGGCTAGCGGATGGCTTTGGTTCTGTTTAGAATTAACATTAATTCTAGCTAGTTACGGTGTTGATCATGGGAGAAACCCAGACCAATGCTTACCTACCATTTTCGCGCATTTTCACGAAAGGTTTGTCAACAGATCAAGCTGCAACCACTCCTTTGCGTCCCGAGAGGCCGACTATCCCTCGTCGTACTAGGCTACTCGGTTTAAATGCTAGGGCTTTGAACCAAGAATGGATGTACTCCTATACATGCATCTATCGTGAGGATACAAGTGTATGCATGCATATTATATATGCATACGACAAATCCATTATGTGGCTAGCTTGCGCATGGTTTGATCTAGCCAACATATTGTCCATGAAGCCAACAATGCAATGGTGTATGTGTTTACTTATGTGGGACCTAACATGCATGCAATCATCGAGTGGGTGTGCAGTCGACAAAGACATGATAGAGCTAGCGGACTTCAAGAGGGTGCTCAAGCACCTTGTTGACAACATCTCTTCCACGTCACCACGCTAGAGATCGATATGTCTATTATGGATATATTTTGATATCACTTATCAAATAAGCACGATACTGTACTATACCGTTATTTTATGCTACGAGATAACTAATACATATCACCATTTCATGTTTTATTTTGTTAATTATTCTTTTTGTTGTACCTATGTTATTCATTTAGCACTTGTTTTAAATTAAATATTGGCGTGGTATTGGGATTAATTTTCATAACCTATTGTATCTTTGTATCATCAAGGAATAATACTCGACAAACAAATCTAATTAGTCACGCATGTCTTCGTTGAGGCGGCACATGGATGCAACCATGCATGCACCTACTAGTAGGAGAATGCTTACTAGTGGGCAACCAAATATAGCTACAGCTGGCGAAGTGGTGTTCGACAGCGGTAAACCGCTAATGGTAATAGGTTACTCCTGGCGAAGCATCCTATTCGCCAGCCCTATTTAGCTACCGATGGCGAACACCTTATTTCGTTTGCCAGCGGTAGGTTCAAAATATATAGAATTTTAAAAAATAAACCTTTTTTGCTTAGGCTTTTCTTTTTTTTTTTGCTTTATTTCAATTTAAATCATCCACTTCCCTTCGGTCACCCATCCTTAGAATACTCTAGCCCTAACACCGTTCACTTCTTAGTTCCCTCCCTATGAACTACCCTATGAACAACTCATACTTTGTGGACAATATAGTCCTATCAATTTTATTAACCAGTCACACTTTGGTGTCACATGCTTTTAATTTTTGGATCCAAAAAATTATTTAAATAAAAAAATGAATAATTAATAATAATCTTGAATTTAAATAGATTTTTTTTTCATTTTTCAATTAATATTGAATAATTCATATCTACAAATTCGTAAATTATTTATTTTTTAAATAACTTTGTTTGACCATAGTTTGATTTATTATTATAATTTTATTTTGTAGGAAAATTTCTTCTTTTCAAAATAACTTTTTCTAGTTTTTGAATTTGGCGAATCTGAGGAAACCTCACTGGGTACGCCGGCGCAAAAAAAATATGTTTGCCAGCAGTAAGTATAACGCCGGCGAAGCTGCATGTTGGCCAGCAGTAAGTTTGGCGCTGACAAAGCGGCATAGATGTTTGTCAGCGGTAGTTGGCATAGTGCTGGCAAAGCGCATATTTGCCCGCCAACGGTGGTTTGTGCCGCATGCGCCTCGGGGCCCACCCTTACCGCTGTCAAACAAACTGGCCAGTTCGCCGGCGGTAACTTTGGCAGCGCCGGCGAACATGAAAATAGTTTCGCCATCGGTAGTAGCACTGGCAAACATGAAAACTGCTTCGCGGGTGATAAGCTGTGTCTATAAGCCTTTTCCTACTAGTGACCTAGAAATAGATATGTTCACACGTGGTATTTGGTTAAGGGTCCTCGAAGGAGGGGAGAGCGAGGGGCTTATGGTGGATCCCGAGGATGAGAGGGACAGCCAAGGGGCTGTGCCCCGGACGACCACCCAACGAGGAAGATCATGTGCATGATGTTCAATTATGGAGTCGATCTGGGGCGGTGTGATTTCTTACCTTGGTCCTAACATGGCCTACACCCAGTGTACAACGATATGGTAAGATTTTTAATAACAAGGCTACATAGTTTGTGAATATACAATGATTTGGTCGTGAAATCATGAACTATGTGAATTTGCCCCGATTTTATTATAAATTTTTGACTTACTTTGTTAATTTACCATGGTTTGGTCCTGTCATATGGGCATTTCAAATTTCCCATAGCACATGGTGAGAACATAGGTTGGACTTGTTTGTTTTCATGTGCACGAAGCAAGCGGCCAGGAGGAAGCGATGAACACACCGAAAAAATGTTTATAATAAGCATATCATACTAAGTATTTTGGAATCATGGAACAATTGAAAAATCCGGTGGATCTCGGTAAACTGTAAGACGCTCGTGAAAACTCGTCGTTTTATTTTTATGTCGACATATTTTTATTAAATGTTTAGTGGGATTGTTTTCGAGTTTTTTTTTTGTCTATTTTGGTGGAACATAATACACCATTTTTAGGGACCGGGTCCAGTTTCAGAGTTGAACATATATTGGAAAATGGTCCTACAACACCACAAAAACTTATCACTTACATGTCGTATACCCATTTTCTGGGCTCTATCACACCATTTTTGGGCCCCGAGACGCCAATGTGGTCTCATAGATCTAGGGAAACAGCTACCAGATGTTCGCGGGAACTTCTTAGTAGAAGGAGCAAAAAAAGCAGGAAATACTTTATATTTCCCGTCATGCATTATAGCTAGTTTCTATGCATAATATAATATTTTATAAACATAGATGCAATTTTAACTTACACTAATTATTATATTGCATACGCATTAATAAGAATTTAGACTGTTATACCACATGCTTTATCGATATGAAAATAAACACGACATAAAAATAGCCATGTCACATTTGCTGCTTCGTGATAAAATCCTATTCTTGTCCTACTATTTTCAAAAGAAAAATATTATTTCATTACCAACATCTCCACCGTGTCAACAACTACAACTAACTAAGTAGTCTCTTTCATGTAAACATACCTCAAGATATTACCGGTTCCATATGCATCGAGTTGGTTTGTATATTATAATCGATGCTTATTCAATGCACACACATAATATGGAATATATTACCCCTATAATTTTTAAGAATTTGCATCTTTTATTAAATCAAAGGATTGCAATTAGGAAAAATGTCATCATAAATTATCCTTAAGTGTTTTTTGCAAGTGAAATATATGCACCAACTATCTCATACCATGACATAACGACCAGGAAGTATACCATGAACAATTAAAATCTTATATGAGTCAGAGAATTTGAGAAGATATAGGGAAATACATTTTGTATAGGACGTATTGGAGACAGGTCTTCTGAGACAGATAATGTAGTTTACACATCCAAGGCGAGACATTTTTTCGATCACTGGAAACATATGACGCCATAAATGGTTATTAAATGTCATTTCTTGTGCCATTTGGTTATCACCCATTATTAGGGTCCTTAAGCCAGGGAAGGGGGTATAGAATGGTAATCTCGTCTATCATTTAATGTCTCATTTCATTATTGTTCATTACTACGATCCTTATTATATGCATTCACAAATAGTTATCATATGTAATTTCATGTGTCATTATGCTGTCACATGCTATAATTGTATGCATGCTAGGATACATTTTATGTTTCATCATCATGGGGAGACAGTGTCTTTATTTTATGCTAGGAGACAATTATTACCTATAATTCGTGTCTCGTTTCGTCACCGAGTATTATCGAGAAACTTATTTCATGGTAGGAGACGATTATTACCTATCTTCATGTGACATTTTTTCAGCGGAAATTATTCAATTAGTTATAGTATTCTCGAAGATGATTATTACCTATCATTTAATGTACCCATTTTGTTGTCGCACGGTACTGAATTTATTTTTTTATGCTAGGAGACAATTGTACATATCATTTCACATAGTAATTTAGTTTTCATACATTATTAGAGTCCTTTTTGTGGGTTACCTCCTTATTGTTTGGGATATAACACACCATTTGGGGGATCAGGCCCGATTTATAGTAGAGTTTATGTTAGATCAAGATAGACCGGTAACTTTTGCATATGAACTCCGATCTGGTAGATTCAGGAGGCGTTGCACATCACAGGGAGTTAGTCCCACAAGGACTTCACTTCACGTGTCATTTGATCACCACACATTATTAAAGTCCTATTTACCAGCTAGGAGACAGTTATGGACCATCATATCATTAAAGTGGCATTTGGTTATCGTGCATTTTTAGGATCCTTATTTTCCAACAAAAAATAACTTATTTTTTACTTCTCAACTTCAATTTCTTCAACATGCATGATGTATTTCCGTGGGAGCCTAAGAACACGGGACGAAAATAAATGGTCGGAACCCCTTCTTTTGACAAATGTTCCTATTATTCGTATATAGGCCATAGTAGGGGGGAATCTAAAACATAATTTTGAAATTGTACATGTTTCACAAATAGGACTATCTCGAGGGAAGGTTTTAAACTTAAATTGGAAAACTCACACTTCAAAGCGATCAAACGAACTTTGTAAGGACTTGGCCCGTTTTTGAGTTGGCATTTTTCACATGTCTTGGTTTAACATAGAAATATAGGAAAGTTACATGGAATCGCCACTCATGATGAAAGGACATCATGCTCCCAATCCAGGTACCATGGGATATGGAAGCATCAAATCACGTCAAAAAACATGAGAAATAAATTGTAGATGTTTCAAAAGACAAATAGTCTCATAGGAAGATTTGCAACTTATAGTGGAAAGCTCCCATTTTGAAGTGACAATACAATTTTTGTAAGAACATGGCCTATGTTTTATTTTGTATTGTTCCTATAGCTTATTTTAACACAAAACAAAATATACACCACATGAAATCATCTTTTCTATGAAAGGAGAACGTGTTACCATTTCATGGCTCGCGAGACAAGGGAAGCATAAAATCACGCCAAAAAACATCGCAAAAACTTTATTTTTTGTCATGGAGTCCTTATTTAAGACATAAGATTGGTGTAAGGAGTGAAAGCCAATACAAAAATCTGAAGCGGTGATGCTTCAAAAACATGACTGTCTTGCGGGAAGACTCTTAATTATAGTGAGGAACTCCCACTCTGAAGTGGTAGATTTTTTTTGCAATGACTTGACCTACATTTGATTTGGCGTTGTTTCTATGAATTAGTTTAACAATAAAACATGATATTCGCAAATAAGTACCATTTTTTATTTAAAGTTGCGTGTTCCCGTCCTAGGGGTCATAGAATAGAGGACACATTAAATTATGTTGACGAACGGTCGAAAACACCTTATTTGTGGCATGAGGTTCTAATATGTGTACATAAGGGCTATGGTAAGCGGGGAAACGCGAATACACAACGTTAAAATTGTAGATGCATACCAAAGGGGACAATTTTGCAGAAATATTCTGGACTTAGAGTGGAAGGTCCCAGTTCAATTTTTGTCAGAACTTGAACCTATTTTTAGTTCATATTGTTTTTATGACTTAGTTTAACATATAAAAAAGAGGAAAGTCACATTAAATCATAACTCTTGATGAAAACACAACATGTTCCCACGTTGGGGCCCATGGGACATGGGAAGTATGAATCATGTAAAAAAAATGTATATTTTTAGCTCGGAGTCCTAATATGGGTACACAAGGTTGGTGTAAAGAGTGAAATACAACACAAAACTCTCAAATAGTCGATGCTTCATAGACATGACTATATCGATGGAAGATTCTTTACTTGTAGTGAAAAGTCACCCTTTGAAGATACCGACCAATTTTTGTTATTACTTGGCCTAAATTTTATTTGGTATTGTTCCCGTGACTTAGTTTAACATTATTAAGATACTTACAAAGAATCGCCACTTTTGATGAAAAGGCGCGTGTTCAGTTCCCGGAGGCCGTAGAACTAGGTACACATGAAATCACAACAACAAAGGAAAACCCTTATTTTTTCCATAGGGTCGTAATATTTGTATATAAGGGTTTTCTTAAGGGGGAAAATTGAACACACAAATAAAATATATTGGATGCTTCACGAACCACACAATCTCGCACAAAGATTCTAAACTTAGAGCGGAAAGCTCACACTTTAATTTTTTTGCACAAAATATTGTATGTACTTGGTTTACATTTGATTTAGTGTTGTTCATACGACTTAGTTTAATATTAAAAGAGGATAGTCACATAAAATCACGAATTTCGATGGAAATGCACGTGTTCCCGCTCTAGGGCACATGAAGTCACAAGAATAGGATGGGAAACCCCTTATGTCCGATTAACATTCATCGCGAGATACCCTTGTTGTTTCCGCGTCCTCGACCACACTTTGTGCTCGAACACACCGTGTTGGGTCCTCGGACGATCTTTGAGGTGTGATAGATCAAGAGAAACAGATACTGGGAGCTCATGAATTTCGTCGGTAAAAAGATCCATCAAAGAAACTTAGTTTATATTTCTCAGCTTATCTAGTGTCTAACCATAATTTTTTTTTTGATATGCATGATATATCAACTTATATTGCACATGATATAATGCCATTAACAGTTGTATGCCACATGTTAAAGTTACGATAATAATTATTCACCGCTTCTTCATTAACGTGTTCCATTGTCCATAGGGCCTTCCATTAACTTACACATGCTCCTTGCTCCCACTATGATTTACCACCGAGCTCCAAGCCTACGCTCCTTCGGTGGGTCGTGCATCAACGCCATTGCCTAGCTCCATCAATGTGGCCACCCACCACTAGTTATGCTGAAATCACATTAAATTGTATCTTATATATTACTCCCTCCGTCCGGAATTAAGTGTCACAGAGTTTGACAAAAATGGATGTATCTAACACTAAATTATATCTAGATACATTCACTTTTGTCAAACTTTGTGACATTTAATTCCGGACGGAAGGAGTATATATGTAATCACCAACTCTCCATCACGCGTCTCTATTCTTCCTCAAATGCACCACCGTCGACTAGCATACTCAGACTGCAGGCTACAACCGTGTGTGCCCTCGCCCGCCACATCTAGAGCCGCCTCGCCTCATCCATCATGGTTTTTATCCCCCATAACTCATTTTGTTTTAGAATGGTTCGAGAATTTTAGTGAGAGTTTTCTAGGGCAGTTGTAGCGTTTTAGTGCAGTTTTGGCGAGAAATTTTAATCAGTAAATGCTTGAATTAATAAAAAAAAGAGGCTGTGAGGTTTTACTGGCCAAACAGTCCAGATGGACAGTTATTGGGCCGTAGCCCCAGGCGGAGATCGGGTTAGGGATTTGGGGTTAACCCCAAGTCCCCAAGTCGCAGCCCCCGCTCTGTCACTCACCTCCAGCCATTCTCTCTCGCTCCCTTTCTAGCTCCCACCCACCACGACCCCCTCTCCCTCCTCGGCGACGGCCACACCAGGCCACCCCACTCCAGCCTCGCCGGAGACCAGCGCAGCCCTAACCGTCCACGCACCCTCCTGCCTCTCCCTCTCTCCCCAGACCCCTTTTCTTCCCGAGCTCTCGAGCCCCCGATCCAGATTCGCCGCCGCCAACAACCCGCGCAACAGGTCCCTCGCCGCCGGCCGAGCCGATTCCTCGGTGACCCTCCTCCGCCTCCCATCCTCCTGTCTACCTGGTGGAGCACCCAGTGGACGAGGATGCGCGGGAGCATCCGCGCCTCCCGGCGGCCATGCTTGCACTCGTGCCTATGGCCGGCCGAGCCACGGCGGGCGAGCCAAGGCAGGGGGCGACCGAGCCTATACTGGGCATACGGAGGATTTCACGCGTGGTCCTAGGGCCGACGGGGACGATGGGGGTGGGGCAACGGCGGGAGGAGCTCGACGCGGCGTAGAAATTTTGGCGGGGAGGCATATGGGAGCTGCAGGCGTCCCCCCGGAGCTGCTCGTGCCTTCTTCGACCTCCTGCTCGTGCCAGGTCTCTCTTTCTCTCTCTCTCTCTCTCTCACTCCATGTTTTTATTTGACCGCGCTGTGTACGTTCAAGATCCTGCACCCAAAGATTGCATTCTTTAGCGTTTCTTGTCAAGAATTGAGGGGAATGTTCGATATGCACTTTGATATGCTCATCGTTCTAGATCAAGTCCGAAAACCCTAAAATAGTTCTAGTGCCTAATTAAAAATTCCTAATCGTCGTGGTTGAAGCTGAGTGTCATCGCCGGGTCTGAGTTCCGGCCGGCAGGTAATAAAGTAATAGTAACGATATTCATGCATCACGGTTCTTGTCTCCATCCACTAGTGGCGAGGCGTGAAGTATGGATGGATGCATCCACTAGTGAATTAATCCAGTTTGGCCTTCCTTTTTGTCTTGTAGTTCCTCTGTCCAGGTTTGTTTGCATGGATTCGTTTCAGTTTTGGCGTCCCTTTTTTTTCCCCAGCTTGCCCAAGGCATCTCGGCGACCAACGCGGGACATGTGAGAGTACGGATCCACGCCCTTTCTGAACTGTACGCGCGCGTCTTCCGCTGCTCCGAGGAAGGGATCGAGGCGTCGTGTCCGGTTTGCGCCATGCAACCTGTCCCCGTCGTCCAAAGGATCCACCTGCATGCAACGCCAGTACGCAGTCGCGCGGATAGCCTCCCCTTCTTTTTTTCTCCTCGCGCGCGCTGATGGATCGATTCCGTTTCCTATAACTGGCTGCACGAGAGCAGTGGCTTGGCAGCCTCGATGAAGTAGTAGAAGAGCACCAGCGTTTGCTCACCGAGACATATCGACACCTGGTAACAGTAGTCGACACAGCCCCCGATCGCTCCATCCATCTTTTCTCGTAGCTAGTCTCTATGTCCTGGTTGTGCACTCGTCCGTCACTGGCTCAGCTGACCCATCTTTTCTTTTTCTTGTGCTTGCGTCGTTGTGATGAAATAGGCCCAAATATCATTTTGGGCTGACTCTATGCTTGTCTCGTGCCTTTAAAATAAATAAATTACATGTATGTCTATGTAGGAGAAAGTGCCTACTAGATGCAAATACAACGTTCGCTTTGCAAATACTCCCTCCGTTCGCTTTTAATCTACATTCTGGCTCATGATTTTGTTCGGAAATAGTCTACATTCTGGATGGTCCCCACTCTCGTAATTAAGAGGAGAGAGAGGCCACACACCATGCATGGTTAGAGATTGGCCAAATTATATGCAATTTGCATGCATTGCATTAATTAAGATTGGTTTAACCAATAGGATGATTTCTTTCTTGTGAGACCATAATTATGATGCTTAGAAGGTTGTGCAAAGTGTACTAATAAATGGCCCTCTAATTTGTCTGAATTTTTCCAAGATGTAGACTAAATCCGAACGGAGGGAGTATATGTTTCCCCCCTCCTGCACACAACTTTGCATGGGCTTCCCTTTGCATGTAGATCTTTGTGGATTTTAGCTTGTGTTTTTCTTTTCTAATATTTTTCTCTTTCGGTGCTCATACCAAGCTTCGGAAATAGCATTATCTTCGTGCCTTGCCATAAACTAGCTAAGGACTGCCATGCCATAACTAGCTATGGCCTAGTTTCCGGTTGCACTTATCAAGATACGTAGTCGGGCGAAGTTTGTAACTTTTTTTCATGGAGAAGTGTTAGTGATTTAAATCAACGAGTAACAACACAAAAAAAATTAAGATGCATATACAACCACGGTTGCACTTTTCTTAGTGAGGTAGAGTTGCACATTTCTTATAAAAAGTGCAACTTATATTGAATTTCAATCGCTAGTTGCATATATCTTGAGGAAAGCGCAGTTCATATCGAAAACATATTGCTAGTAGGTAGCACGGTTCTTTAGAAAAGTGTAACTCATAAAATAACATGCCAAATTTTTAAAAATAACTACGATTGCACTTTTCTTAGCGAGGTAGTTGCACATTTCTCACTAAAAGTGAAAATCGTGTCAAAATTGGTCGGAGTAGTACATTTCTTTTAAAAAGTGCAACACATATTGAATAGCAGTCGCTAGTAGCACATATCTTGAGAAAAGTGCAGGTCATATTGAAAACCCGTCGCTAGTTGCACATTTCTTTGGAAAAGTGCAAATAAAATAACATCTTTTTTAGAAAAAAGAAAAGAAAGAAAGAAAGAAAGAAAATGCACTTCGAACCATGGTTGCACTTCTTTTAGTGAAGTAGTTGCATATTTCTTGATGAAAAGTGAAAATCATATTAAAACTGGTCGAAGTTGCATATTTCTTTTAAAAAGTGAAAGTCATATTCAATATCGATCGCTAGTTGCACATATCTCGAGAAAATTGTAAGTCATATAACTCAGAAAATTTCTCGTTGCACTTTTTCACCCAGAAAAGTTTAACTCAATGAATTACACTTTTATCCCTAGAAAAGTGTAACTCATTCTCGTTCCACTTTTTCACCCATAAAATTGTAACCAAATGAATTGCACTTTTCTTTCTGGAAAGGTGCAACTCGTTCTCGTTGCACTTTTTCGTCCAGAAAAGTGTAACTAAAAAAACCAACTCGGTGTGAATTGCAATTTTCTATTAATTGTGATTGCACTTTTCTATATTACCCGTGTCTCAGTCGACTCCGATATTAAGTCTCCGTCAACTGAGCAAAGTATAATCATATTTCAAAGAAAAGTGCAACACGTTCGGTGCAAGTGCAACATAACGAATTGCAGTTTTTTATTAGAAAAGTGCAACCGCCTTATAAATGACTGAGACTTAAGAAAATCCTACCGACTGTGATTTCACAAAACCATTACTAAAATAAGAGGAACACATTCTTATGGCTTATAAAAACGCGTTGCTAGTTTATTAAATAAAATTACAACTCGCATTGAAAATTCCTATAAAAGTTAGTCGCACATTTCTTAAATAGTAGTGCAACTCGTATCGAAGCTATAGGTTGAAATTGCACAAAAGTTCCATGTTTCTTCAAAAAAAAAAATGCGACAGAAAAAAGATACATAAGAAATAAGAAGACAGCGGGCAAAAATGAAAACATTATATTCAAATTTTATTTTAGTTTCAGCAAAAAAACAATTTTTTTGGGATATACTCTATAGCTGTAAGCTCGATGGAAAGGGAGCGTTCTCAGGCCCCTTGTGTAGCGCTGTGTCTCTGGCTGTGGGCCCTTTGCTTTTTTGCTCTCGCTGGACTGTGGCCCAGTTTGCTGTTTATTCGACTCGTGGTTGCGTGGATCGCCATCGGCCGGTTGACCGTCTCCTTCTCTCCTTCCTCGTGTCTTCTCTCCTTCCATGGCAGCCGCCCTTCATCTCCAATCCTCGCGGGTAACCCTCGCCCGACGGAACACTGCTCCTTCTCCTCTCTATCCCGCGCCGCCATAGGGGATCGAGGCACCGCCGAGGGAGGTCGAGGGCGTGGCTCGCGGTCCTCATGGCCTACGGCGGCGCAGCGGCATCTGGGCGCGGCCGAACGACGGTCTGCCTGCAGGGCGAGGGCGGAAAGGATGACCGCGAACGCCGCCACCTCTGCCCCCACGACGTGCATCGGCCCCGAGTGCCCAGAGGGCCCCTCGATCTATTTGTGAGGAGGGAGGGAGCTATAGGGGCCTCCATGGAGGTTGCAGGCTGACTCTAGCAATGTTCAGGATATCGCTTATCGTTAACTTATCGGTCGGCCCATGATAAGAGATTTATTGGCTTATCGGCCGATAAATCGATTTTATCGGTCGACTGTTTATCGGCCATTTTTCTTGTAAATCCCAAATTGTAGCACTAAAATATGATATTAACATATATCATATTGGCATTAAAAAATCTAAATTATGATATATAAATATATTTTATGTAATAATTCTAAAAATTCTGTGATGAATGTCATCTATCATATGTTCCAGTGGTGGAAAATCGATATATTTGGCTGATTTATTGGCATATCGACTGATAAACCGCTTGTAAGACCGATAAAATGGCCCGAATCATAAAGTCCACCGATATTCATTTATCATATCGGTCACTACCCGATAAGCGATAAATCGGCTGATAAATCGGCATATCGGATGATATTTGGAACAGTGGACTCTAGCGCCCGGCATGGTTTCTGCGTGCGGCCATCCAGTGCATCCGCGGCGGCTACTCCCGCCCAAACCACTCCAGCTTTGAGGTATCATTTTCTTTTGAAGCAGAGCAGAGCAGCTGTTGCATGGGATGTGTTGTTGTATGGAGAATTGGGTGCTTTGGGTTCATATCCATTTTTGGCGATATAGCAGGTCTAGAAGCTTTTCAGGTTTGCCATGTATACTGAATATATTTTCTTAGATTGTTACTGCAATTGTATGATTGTGATTCCAGTAGACGAAGACTGTTTTTCAATTGTTGGGTAGCATATGTTAGTTTGTGTCCCTGCGTCGGTTTGAGGTTTGATGTTGATCTGATTTAGTGTCCAGTTTGTAATTGGTCTCGATGATTGATGTTAATTCGGCCAGAGATGTGCAATTCCTAGGTTTGATGTGATCTTTATATGATTTATTAGTGGCTCGATCTGAGTCTGTTCACACGAGCTGCTTTGTGATGTCATGTGTGGCCTCTCAATTTCAGGTGACAAACTAGGAACCTGGTGTTTCTCAGCAAGGGGGGAAGGGGTTGTTTTCTGTGCTTGCGGCGCCCGAGCTTAATGGAGCCAAGAATATGGAGTCTCTCAAGTAGAGGGATTGCGCCCTTGTTGGGACTCCATATGAATCGAGTGCTGCTGGAGTTGATTCTTCTAATACGCCACGTACAGAGCATGTCGAGTATCAGGCTGAGGTACTTATGAAGAAACAATTGTGTGGATTCGTGCTAACTACTGCCTATGGTTGTGTTATGAATAATGTCAGATAGGCAACAATTTGTGTTTGCAGTTTAATACGACTAATTGATGGAAATTTAATTGGACATGAAGGTTCTTAATTGGTAGAACACGTTTGAGTTTCATAATCAGTAGCATCTTTACGGTCCCTCTTGTGGTCTATTACACCGTTTTCTATCACATTAGTACATTAATTAATGAAGATGAGACTAATTTGTACACTTAATCAAGCTTAGACCTTGACGGAGCATAAGAGGCTAAAGTTGAAATTAAGAACCTTAATGTCACAACTAAGAAAGTTTGAAGACCTCATATTTCGGCCACATTATTGAATCTGGGCCTTAGTAGTACAATTGAGTAAGCTTAGGTCTTGAGGAAGACTGCCAGGCTAAAATTGAACTTATGAACCTTAATGCCACAACTAGGCAAGTTTGAGGACCTATCCTCCAGTTTTATATGCTTGGTGAAATTGTATTACTACTTGCTGAACAATAATTATGCTTTTCGGTGGTGTGTTAGCAAGACTAGGTGGCCAACTTCTTCATCAAATAATAAGTGCTATTTATTGCCATGATTGTTGCAAACAAAAAGATAGTGTTAGGTTAATTGATCCTGAGGAATTTATATAAATAAAATGGTCCCAGTATTTGCCTCTATATATCTTCTATGAATTCTGTACAGGATCATACTTTTCCCTGCATTATTCTCTTCAGCTGTAAGTTCCTTAGGCTGCGAGCCATCTCAGGCCTCATGAAGCGTTTTGTGCCTTTGGCTATGTGCCTTTTTGTCTCTTGCTGTCGCTGGGTGTGTGGGAAGGTTCGCTCTGTGTCAGTGCGGCGCAGCTGGTTCCTGAGCTGGCGCTCCACGTGGTGGGCGTGGCTATGTGTAGAGCCGCTGGACGCCGCGCGTGGTATCTCCCTTTGCATTTTCTTGGTCAAAGCGGTGTGTTTCTTTCCGTTCCTATCCTCTTAGCCGAGCAGCCTCTCCGCTACTCGCCCTCTTCTTCCGTTTGATATCTAGGTCATCGTCGGCTCTGATCCGAAGGCATGTCCTATAACCTCTCTATCTTCAATCTGGTTTCCTTCTTATCCCGTTTTCCTTGATGATGATGTTTTCTACCAAATCTCCATGACCGACTCATATGTGCTACTCTGGTACCAAATCAGGTTCTCCAATAAGCCGTACTGGTTAGTGGCTATTTGGGGCATGTTTTTCAGTTTTGATTTGGCCCCGGCCCTCTCGATTCAATGGACGACTTCTCTGATGTGCTACAGATCTGGTTTAACATCAAAATTTCCAGTAGTTTGGACTCGTTGGTCGGGATTTGGGGCATGTTTTCCGGCAGTGCTTTGACCCCATCCTTCTCGATTTGGTGATGGTGCTGGAGCAACTTATCATTTGCCCCTGCATCCAAGAGGGGTTGTTAGAGTGCGTCGCAAATAGTTCGGCGGTGCCGCCGTTTTGTTGGTGGCAGACATGTTGGCTGGCTAAGGAGGTACGGCCTCATCTTTTCCCTTGATGTCATCCCGCTGTCATGTCACTGCACGTCACGCACCGGAAGTACTACATGGTCGTGAATTCGACCGTACGCACCGGAAGTACTACATGGTTGCGAATTCGACCGTATGGCTACATAGATTAATTTAGTATCCATAGATTAATAGTCAGGTAGCGTAATTTGTCGTGCATTAGCCCGTAGGCTTGTCTATGTACTCAAGTGGTGACAAGATCGCATAAGCTATTATAACAGATTTACACCACCTATCTTAATCTATCTCGGTTTTTTAACAAATTTTACTTGGTTGTTAGCACCCACTAACCTAATCTGTATCGTTTTTTTAACAAATTGTACCCTCTTTCAATTATTTGTATGTACATACCATAGTACATATTCGGTTATCTTAGTCTTTGTTTCAGTTAAAGTTCTCTTTTTACGACAGTGATCACTATCCTAATGTCTATGTTCTTACTATTTTTAATTTGTGTTCCATGTATCATGCTAATTCTGCATGGTTGATCAATTAGGCCGAAGATTGGAATGTTTATTCTTTATTCAAAATCTGCATATGATGTTCCACAACTGACGAAAACATATCCCTGTCCAGTACACGTAGCATGAAGATTAGTTGATTCCAGTGATTTTTTTTTCTTCAGAAACACTTCTCATATACTAATCAGGATGATAAAAACTTTAATAGTCATGTAGTGTTTGCTTTGTTGGTTTTTAGCATGATTTCGATGGTAGTATTGAGAAAATTACCGAATATCCTTTGCTTTTTTATTTTAAAGTGTAAGGTGCGCTTGATTGTGCAAGATGGGGCCTCATAGATGAACAGAGTACTCGCCCAGAACATTTTGCTACTACCATTTAGATTTATGCAAATGTGATACTTTTTTTCCTTAGTTTAATTTTCTAACACTATAGTTGATGTTACATTTCTGGAATAAGATGGAAAAAGTTCCGAGTACTCACAAGAAATATATTGGTCTTGGCATTAAGATTGATGCAAGTCTGATATGCTTTACTAGGTTCACTCCATAGTACTATAGCTGTTGTTGCCTTCCTTGAAAGTAAGATGAAAAACTGAGCATTTGGAAGACCAGGGTTATGTCTGTGTTCTCTTAGCTTGACATTCATCTACATAGTGCTATTTTGGTTCATGATTAATAAATATCAAGTATGTATTTCAGTATTGATGTCTTGGATTATGCCGTTTGATTTGGGTCAGGGAAAAGTTATCTGCTAGCAGCAAGTATTCCATTTTTCTATGACAGTTATATTAGTTCAAATTTCATGTATATTTTACCGTGATGGACTAATGGTGAGAGTTCGTCATATATCCATAAAGAAGAAAATTATAATACATATGGAAAATAGCTGATTATAATTAACACTTTTCTCTTGACAACTGGCAAGACATCGGAGGCTTTGGCTCCCTTTGCTGAGAGCTCTGGTGGCATGACATCCCCTCTGCTAATTTAGCTATTCTGGGTTTACTTTATTCTTGCTATATTTGTTACGAATGTCGGTATTGAAGGTTATGGAGATAACGGAATTCATTGGCTGATATAGGCATGCATACTACGCCACCTCCAGCAGTCCAGTTTACTCGGTCTATATACATGGTTACAGATCTTGTTATATTGGTTTGCCAAGGAGCTTTGCTGAAACTTTACTTGAGGAAGCTCCAGGCGATAAGGCTTTGCTCGGCACTGATCAAGAGATTTGCATACTGATGGTGTGAAATCGCCTTTGGGAAGCGTTACCAAAAAGGTATGGTCTCTGTCCAATTGTTTTTTTTCTGATACTTATTAAGTGATGAGCATTATTCATGTCACACAAACTTTTGGCTTTCAGGTTTGATATACCCTGGTATCCGGAAAAAATAGAAATTTGGAGGATGGTCAAATAATTCCGAATTTTTAATGCTTAAAGACGACCAAGTATTCTACTTGTGTAAATAACTTGGCTAGGAAAGATTTTCGTCGACTTGCGGGCAAAAAAAGAAAGATTTCTAACAAATTGGCATGTATATACCACTAATTTGGCCAAAATCATTATCCCAGGGGCAATAGTTGTTATTTTCTTACGATTTTTTTTGTACAGGTACAATGCTTGAAAGTGTTTACCCGAATGTCAGCTTAGAACCTTTTTTTATCCTTTTTTTCAAAGTTTTACATTATTTTTAAATATCAGGGTACGTCCCAGGTTCTCCGATTTTCGATTATTCAATTCTCTTCTTTGTTGCAGGAGGGTATCACCAAAAGGTAGGTATTTCCAGAAGGTACTGAGAAGATAAGGAAGAAGGTATTGAGACACATGCCTGTACGCCTTGTTCCTATTTATTTTCCCCATTCACTCTTACATTAGCTCATTTGGTCCTAATCTTATTTTCAGCCTGCACGGAAGCGCAAATTGTGTTAGGAGGGCGTTTGCTGCATGGCCTGAATGATGTGTGCTTCTTGCATTCAGTAGCTTTATGTGTCCTGCTCTTACACATCAAAACGAGCTGCCTTCCTGTAATACATTATGTAGGTGTATGTGTAAGCATTTTGTGTGTCTATATCTCACTTTGGCTAACCAAGGTCGTAATACATGTGTGTGTCATTCTTTTCTAAATAAAGTATGCTGCTATCTAGGCCGTGTTGTTCTTATATACCATGTCCCCCAACGTGTTAGAAACCTAATCTACAAGTTCCCATATAAAAATCTATCAAACCATGCCCACTTATTTTACAAAAAAATAATATTAAAAGACCGTTAAGCGCAGATTGACGCCATTTCTAGCATGTAGTCCTACACGGTAGAATGGATATGATAGAGCAGATAAAGCTTTGTATTCGGTTAGACCTCGCTGATACAGTTAGCCATAAAAAGTCATGGTAGCAAAAATTCAGAGGATTTGTTTCGGCACCACTGACACACCCATCGTCATGCAGTACAACAACTATTGTCGATAAATCATCCCTGTGCACCACACATGACAAGGGACATAACACAAGCCCTACGCGTCGAGCGTGCCAGCAAAATACACCTAGCCCGCACGGCCATCCTGCTCCAATTCGACCGTCAGCCTAGCGGTGACCATGTTAGCCCAGGTCTTGCACAACGAAATGCAGACGGTGCGGCGGAGCGCGCGTTCCCGACTAGTTCTATATAAAGAGCAACGTACAATCAAAGAATAAGATTGATTGCTGGCCTAGCTGGTCTTACGCGGGAGGCTAATTACGCAGGTCGCATGTACGAATCCTTATGCAGCAGCGCTATTTCTTTTTCTTTGCTACTTATAGCAGTAGCACGAATCTCCAGAAAAAATTCGACGGCTGCCAAGGTCGACTGAGACTTAACAATTTCTCAGTCGCCTGAGGAATAGCAGATCCATTCCTTTTTTTTTGAGTTAGTTGGTCGGTGTTAGATTTTGCGTAAGTAATTAACATGAACATCCAGCCAATATGTACCCCTGCTCGGTTTGTTTCGGATTTGAACTCCAAGTCGTCTCTCGACCAGGATTTTATATATGAATAAAGAACGTGCATGCCTCTAAAAGTATATACTCCCTCCAGGTCAGTTAACAAAATAGCTATATGTAACACTAAAATATGTCTAGATATATCTACTTTTATCTAATTTTGAGACGATTAATATGAGACAAAAAGAGTATATATGGTGTGACAAAGGTTCGACTGAGAAGTACTCCCTCAGTTTTAAGTAACATACTCCCTCCGTCTCAAAAAAGATTTCTCAAATTTGTCTAAATTTGCATGTATCTTGCAAATTTAGACAAAGCTGAGACATCCTTCTCGACAAGGGAGTATTTGATTTTCATTTGTAAACTATGGATGTGTGTACACATTAAAACATGTGTAAATATATTTATAATTTAACAAACAGAAATCAAGTATTTTGGACGGAGGAAATATACTTGGTCGTACTGACGTCACAAGTGTGATCTAGAGAGATATTACTTTATTTTTGAGGGGTAGAACAAGCTTTATTAATCAAAGATATTGTACTTGATACAAAGATCGGCAGGTGGTTCTATGAGCCATAGCTGACGACCAACACTTTCAGAAAGACTAGAACGAGCTAAGTTATGGGCCTCCTGGTTTGAAGATCGGTTCTCGTGCACAAACGCCACTTCCCTGAACCTTGACTTCTCCAGTTTGATTTCATCGATGACCATGGAGTAAACCCCATGGTATGGTTTGCTGAGATTGTTGACGACTCCCAGGCAATCCGTCGCCACTGTAATCTTCTCCGGCTGTAGGTCTCGGGCCAAAGCCAATGCCTGTAACACCTGGGGTGTTACCTGTTTGTTTTGCTTGCATCATATGCATCACATTGCATTGCACCATGTTTGCATCACAACTGAAAATTTCAAAACAATTTAAACTTTCATCCTTGCTCAAAATTTCCAATTTCAAAATTTCAAACTAAACCACTCAATTGTTTTTTCACTGGTTGAATCTGTTTTAATCAACTTGCTTGTTAATAAAATGTTCCCTGTTATTAAAACCCTAGTGGCTAATTCAAAAATTCAAATCAAATCACTCATTAAATTGTTGGTTTTAATCAAACCATTAATTCACTCAATTAATTAAATCACCTTCACTTTCAAATCAAATGCATCAAACAAGAACACTTTTGAACTTATAAACTTTAACAATCCAATCAACTATTTTCAATCAAATTAATCATAGGGGTTCCCCTATTCAAGGTTTGTTTTATTAAATGATCACTTAATTAAAATGCATCCAAATTTGAATTTCAAACAAACATCAATCAAATTTAAAGTTTTCTGAAAACAAAACTTGGCTACTGTTTTCTTTAAAACTTAACTAGCTTAACTAATTTTTTTAACATTTTTATTAACCAAAATGTCATCTTTTTCTTCCCATTTCATTTGCTACAAAAAAAAACAGGAGAATAGATTTAAAAAAATAAAATAAAATTGGCGCAGAGGGCAGTGGGCAGCCAGCCCACCATCCTCTCCTTACCTTTCGCGCGCGGCCCAGCCCAACTCAAGCTCGTACCGTTTCGCTCCTCTGTGCTTCCTCTTCCTCGCGTACGGCAGACAATCGGAGCCTCCACGTCGGCGGAAGGCATCCATGGACGCCCCCCCGACGCCCAAGCTCCCTACAAAACCCCCTAGGGTTCCCTCCCTCGAACCCTAGACCCCCTATGCCTAGTCCTACCCTCTCCCCCCGCCGCGGCGCCTCCTTTTTCTTCTCTGCAACCGCGCGAGCTCGCCGTCCCAACTGCCTCACCGTCGACCCACCGTCACCAGTATCTCCGGGACCGTTCGAGGGTACCAGTAGCTGCTCCTCGACGCCCTTTTTTCCTCTGCCCCGGAGAAGTGGAGCCGAGTCACTCCAGGGCCTCGTCGACCTTCTCTTTTCCTCTCCGACCAGCCGTCATCGCCGCCGAAATTCGACGCCTTTGGTCGACCTCGAGCTGGACCAACATCTCCCCAATCCTCCAGGTGATCCTCTCGGCCGATTCCGGCCATCTCCCAACCCTTTCCCCTACTCCTTGTCGCCGCGCGTTTCTGAATCTTTGCTCGGTCCGCCATGGCCCTGTTACAGAGAAGCTCCAGTTCCGGGGGCGTGCAATCTGTTGCTCACCGTCAGCCCGCGTGGATGGGCTGGTCGCCTCGCAACCCCAGCAAGCCTGCTGACCCTTGCTGCACCTCGAGGTCGCACCACGCGCGCGGATCGCCAGCAGCTGCGGTATTTTTCTCTGAACCCGACGACGAAAGCCTGCAGTTTTGGTTGCTGTCCAAAATTCAGTAAGCACTCGATGTCCACCTTATCTTCCGTCAGCCCGCTATGGTATCACAACCACACGATCAACGCACTGGTGCTGTTCCATCCGCGCGAGCAGCGCGTCCCGGGGTCGAATCCCGCGGGCGCAATTTTCCCCCCTTTTTGCAATTCCTTGCGCGCTAAGGAGCAGGCCCACCTGTAAGCCCCTCGTGTGCCACGTGGGCACAGTGAGCCACGGGGCCCCCCTGGCAGTGCCTGTGTAGCTGTTCCAGTGGGTGTAAAACGTTTTTTTAAAACTTTCTGTTTTCAAACTAGGTCCAAATAAATCACAGTTTGGCCCCTGTTTTCAAAACCATCATATCTTTTATTTTATAACACTAAAAACTGCAAATAAAATATGCACACTGATCTAAATTTAATTGTCTATCTTTTGGTAACTTTTGTTTCCTGTTTTGAATTTTCAAAATGCATTTAAAATTCAAATCTAAATAATTCAAATGTAAATTCATAAATTCCATAACTAAATCATTATTAATCCAATAAATACAAATAAAATATGTTTTTCACACCATTTTGAATATTCTATTCAAATATAAAATTTGTTTCATTGTTTGAATAATTTAAATTGCCTAAATAATTTAATACTTGTTTAATTCATTTAAATTTGATAAAATCATAACTTGCTCAAAATAAAATAATTTTGAACATGCAAAATATGTTTTCAAACCATCAAAGTGTGAACTTTTCAAATGTGAGTTTGAAATTATATTTTGCACAAATAAAACTTCAATTAAATTCAAACTTGTTTCAAATCCATTTAAAACTTGTTTAATATTGTTTAATTCATAATTAAATTATCCTAATTCCAATTTCAATATTTGAAACATGTAATCCAACTAAAATTTGATGTTCTTTTCAAATATAAACTTTGTTAATTGTTTTGAACCCTTTAACTTGATGAAAACAACAATTGCTTGTGAGACATGTTTAAGTAACCAAACTTTCCACACTTAACCAATAATTTCCAAACTTGTTGAACCTTATTTCAATTGGTTCTATCGTTGTTATTTTGCTGTTTTCCTCATCCATGCATCATGCTAATCCACCCTCACCTGTTGATTAGTTGGAAAACAAATCATCTAACCATAATTCATGGGCTGTTCATATGCAACTCAAATTGCATATGGGTCCATTTAAATTTGTTTATCTTGTCAACTAGTTTATTCTGGTGCATCTTTAAATTGTCATGCATCCATATCTTGATCATGCTGGATCTTTTGCCGTAGTAGTAATTGTTGCATCCGGTGTTTGTTCGAGGTTCGTTGCTTCTTCTCGGATAGGACGTTGAGATGATGTGAGCAACGACAAGTTCTACTACCTTGCGGGATCTCAGGCAAGTATACTCACTTGCTGCCAAATGGCTGCCTTTCATCACTTGTTACCGATACTTTCCGTTGTTCTTTTCTGCTAGCCTTAGTAGTAGTTGTTTCTGTTACGAACCTATCACATGAATCCTTTAAACCTGATAATGCTTCATCTCCCTTCCTACAACCCATTGTTTGAGCCAGTGTCTTACTAGCATGCTTAGGTTTGTTTTGCTCGAGTCTGTTACCCGTTACTTATACAAAATTATGTCAATATATACAACGTCAAATATATATTGTATACAACTATATTTCATGATGAATCTAATAAAACTGAACTGGTGTTTGTAGATGCTGATATATTGTGAACTTCAGTTAATTTGGAGTGGAGGGAGTACATGATATGGTGTTTTCTCAGAAACACACGTGAGAAACAAGTGTGTATATATGGTATCTAGCTCAACCAAATCACCATTTGGTTGATTTCGAAAAGAAAATAAGGTACCCTTTCCCGGTTTTATTTTAGCAGAAACCAAACACATGACATAGAGCAGGTTCAGTACTTTCTGATAGCATCAGTTTCATGTCCTTGCTGTCGATGAACTAGTGATATGCAGTTTTGTATATGGTCTGTGGGTAGATTTTCGGTAGGGAAAGTCGGCGCACTATTGCTTGGATTTGGATGCAAGGGTGTTCTTTTGTTGTTTGGTGTAAGCCACACGTTTGGGAACTTTGGGGGGTAATTTTTTAGCGGCTGGACAATGAAGTGACGGGTGTGTCTCAGCCTCTCAGGGAATTGTTCTCATCTCAGTTCCACCTTCGCACGCTAAAGCCTCCTGACCTGATTTTCCGGGCATCGAGCCTCACGAAGTCACGATTTGCCGGTAGTAGCGCGGGTGAAGCCACCCTGATACACATTCCTGATCGAAAATTGCGTGCATCCTTTTTTTTTTCAAACAATGCAAAAGATTTGTCCTAGGCAAAATTGCGTGCATTCTTTATGCGTTTGCGGTTACTGAAATGCTCTCTGAAACTAAGGCTTTTGCATGATCAGTAGGAGTGTCGAGAGCGGAATCTCTTATTTAGTGGAGTTGGAATCAAGATGGACGGTGCTACTTGCAGCATAATTGTTGTTTTTTGAAAATTATTTCTTAGGCACGCCAAGTACTAGCGCAAGGGAACTAGTACTATTTTTATTCAAAATCCTATTGAATATCCTAGTTTTTTTATTAGGAAAAATGAACCAAATCCGGTCATAAAGATCAACATATCTGGCTGTATAAGTAATAAATCCATGTGAATTCGATATGTTTATTTTCATACTTGTAGAAGATCTAAAAATTGCTTACCGTACAATGAATACACTATGCATGTGATCGGCTCACCGCCCACGCGCAGCCTGGCGTGGCCAATGCCAGGCTATGCCCTCTCTTCCTCCTGCCGCTGGAGCCTCGACGGCGGACACGCTGTGGCTCCTCTGCCTGTGGCAGCTCTGGAAACACCGTAACGAGGTTGTCTTCAACAGTATGTTGCCCTCACTGGCCTTCCTTCTGAAACAATGCCGAGATGATGCCGCTCTGTGGCGTGCTCGACTGCCCCTGGCTCACCGTACAGATGCCGACTTGTGACACACTTTCTTCATGACAAACACACGCTGATCACCTCCCCCCTGTGTTCGGTGATCCCCCTCCCACCCCTTTTCCTTTTTGTGAATGAATGGAAACATACAGGTGGGAGCCGTGCTCCCCCCCCCCCCCGGTGAAACTCAAAAAAAAAGAAACACTATGCATGGTCTATTTCTGAGGCTTGTTTGGGAAAAGAATATTGATTCCTTAAGTGATAACAAAACCCGGCTTTTAAGGGCTAAAATTCTGTATTCCTTCTGTCATAAAAAAACTTGGCTTTTGTATTCCACTATGGAAAAAAGGGTAGAGAACTCAAGATAAGCATATACCTGTAAAAGAGATATATATAATTTCTTATCGTGCCAATGAATACATTCTGCATAGCCTACTTCTTAGGCTTGTACGGGAAAAGAATATTTATACCCTTCAGTGTGACAACAAAACCCGGCTTTTAAGGGCTAAGATTCTATTCCTACTTTCATAACAAGACCTGAATTTTTAAGGCAGATTCCGCCATGGAAAAACGGACAAAAAAAAGCTCAAGATACCTAGCACTTATTTAGCCATATCTGGAGTCATGTCTGCTATGATTGAACCAGCAGTATATATCTGATCGTGCCTGGTTAAACTGATTATGTTTATCATGAGATCCTTTATTTCTTCACAGCTAGCTTCCCTTGTGCCTGAGCCTACCAAGGTTTCGTTTAGTTGATCGGTTACCAAGGATCTGTAGACATAGAATCAACGAGGATACATTCATACAATAGGAACAAACAGCATTATGGTGCAAAGATCCTTCGCAGCAAGAGGTGTGTGGAATGTTCCTATCTCATCGTCTTCTCCCATCTGGACGAGGCATTTTCTTTTCTTGACCATCACTGTCCCATGCTACCAGAGCTGCATTCGGTCTTGTAAAGTGCGACATTATCACCAGAAGCGACCGCGTCGATGCTAGTGAACGAATCACAATGATACAGCATGTCGAATAGCACCGAAAGTTAGTCGACGAGGAAGGAAGAAGCCGGTGAACGTCGCACACGGCGGCAATATAGTGTTGTTGCATTCTTTGTTTCCCCTAAAGAACCGTGCCTTTTGGTGACATCACAACATGGTGCAAAACTCTGCTGCATCAATCGTTCACCTATGTGGTAACATGTTGCATCCAGCCATGCACCTAGCCTGATACACGTGCCACCTTGAGATGAACTAGTGTACTAAATAAATGTATTAAATAAATGTATCGAACATTTCAGAAAAACAACAGCATTTTTTTTAATAATGGGCTTTATTACCTAAAAGGTTTAACAACAACATTTATATAAAAATGTCCTGTGCCATGTCACCGATTATGGACCCAACTTGGCACATAAGTAAAAAACTAAAATACAAATCCACTTGTAAATAGGCTAACAGTATACTATTCAGCTTATAATTGAGTTTGATATTATTCAGTCTGATTTGGTCTTTCAGTTTATGAAGCTATGTAGGAATCAAATTTAGATTTAAAGTCTTGGTGCTTGCATAGATGGCCAAAAGCTTATCAGTTTGCATGCATCACAAAACCACTTCAAAGCATTTGCACGGTGCAGATCACGATCGCGCGCGGGCAGATGTGTCACTTGGATTTGTTTTCTGAAATCTACAAAAGTATTTGGTGATCGTTATTTTGGTCCGGGCTCATGTCATGTGAGACCTGGGCGACCAAGCGCCGAAGCCCTGGGCTATATATTAGGCCGCTCCTTTCATGCATCCACACGACCACACGGAAGCAGCGAGCTTGTTCTTTTCGAAGGAACTGCAGTTTGAGCTCACGATTTTTCATCAATGTTATTCGGCGGGCCGGAGACGGTGGGGTCCACGACCGAGTGGGCGATGGCGGAGATGATGCGTAGCCCGTCCGACCTACGACGGCTGCAGCGGGAACGCGTAGCCCTCAAGACGGTCTTGTTGCGGCAATCCGCCCGTGCCCGGGTACACGTCCGTAACGTACTGCGACGCCGACGGAGCACACAAACTCTTTTACCGATCAGATCTTGGCCGGGTGGGTGTTTACCGCCATCGCGATACCGGAACGCACGCACGTGGTACGTTAGATGGGAACGATCAGTCAGCGCGCATCTGGGCATGGGCCGCTTGGATGTTTGGTGCTGTGAATGGCCATCAGGACACACGTACCGGTCTTGTCGTCGGGCCGGTGGAAGGCCCGCACCTACGAAACCATATACGTACGGTCGCTTCTTTCTTTGACTTTTTATAAGAAAAAGAAAAAAGGACGGGACACTGATCGATAGGATATTAAGCTAGCGCACGCGAGCGTACGAAGATTTCGTAGGACGCAACTGCCTCGCTGCCGCTCGTGTGCACACATGCATGGGCCAGCTCCCTCAAAAATAGCCTCCAACGTACTCACAGTCAATCAAAAAGGAAAAAAGAAAAAAGGCCTTTGCCCAGTTCTACCTAGGGGCCTTCATCCTTCCAATGGAGAAAAACCGAAAACAAAACAGCAGGAGCAGCCGAGTCAACATGAGATGGGGTGGAACATGGCCGGGGGGCGATCCGCGGGGACGCAACTGCTTCGCCTCCCCTTGCCAAACC